>CAOKZL010001626.1:0-315771 GCA_948472985.1 Iguana delicatissima | reverse complement strand
TATGCCCGCTTTCTTTCTTCCAAATTAACTCTCTTTATAGAGCAGAATAATATTCTTTCTGAGGTTCAAGCAGCTTTCAGAGAAAACTATTCTACCAATGACTACTGTTTAGTATTAGCCCATTTTGCAGAGAAATACTCAAGACCCATGTATGGCAAGCTCTTTGTAGCATTTATGGATGTAAAGGCTTCATCTGATTCTGTCCCAAGGCATAAGCTATGGGATAAACTGGAGTCTTTATCGATGGACAGCAGACTCCTCACCCTAATTAAGGTTCTTTATAATAACAGCCAACTATGTGTTAGATACGGTCCTCAGGGATATCTCTCTGAACCCATACCTACATTGAAGGGGGTGAAACAGGGGTGTATCCTTGCACCGACCTTATTCAATCTGTACCTGAATGATCTCAAGGGAGAACTTATGGATGAAAATGATCATCTGCCCAGATTAGGCATTAGGAAAACCCCAGTCCTGCTTTACACAGATGACACAGTGATTCTTTCTAGATCTAGACCAGGGCTCAAACGTCTGTTAGGGAAATACTCTACTTACTGCTGAAGGAATGAACTTGAAATCAATACTGCAAAGTCAAAGATGTTGGTCTTTAAAAGCAAATACCATCAGCACAGCTGGAGTATAAATGAGTGTCTCTTGGAACAAGTTAAAAACTTCAAATACTTCGGCCTTGTATTCCATCACAATGTTTCCTGGAGCCCACACAGATTGTTAGCATTGAGTGGTTCTTTAGGCTGTAAAACAGCTGTTCTATGTTTTTTCCACATGAAAGGGAATCCATTTGTTCCTTTTGCTATAAAGTAGTTAATGCAAAGATTACATTCAAACTGCACTATGCAGCAGCCATCTGGATTGAAGCTACTGACTCTGAACTAGATAACTTCCAAGCGAAATTCCTCAGGGAACTCCTTTATACTCCTAGATGTGCCCCAACCCAGTTCTATTACTAGAAACAGGTGAAAGCCCTCTCTCTACAAGGGCCTGGATGATAGCATTCAAAAAATGGCTGAAAGTGTTTGTCTTCAAGTGTGGCAAAGGTCTATTAGGCCACCTTCCATTGGATAATTATGTCAGCAGGTGGTCTAAGTACATAGCTCAAAAAGTGGTCACTATTGGCCTCTCTCCATCCTTGCTCCTTAACTTGGGTCATGAGACAGCACTAAAATCTATTAAGCAAAGACTATGGGATATCGCTTTTTGTAATCTTTGGGCAAATTCCATCTTATCCTGCTCACCCAGTGCTTTAAATATTAAGTATGTGAGGCCCTTCCATCAGGCTACTTATTTAAATAACTTGACTGTGCCAAACTATCACATATTATTCACTAAGGCCAGATGCAATGCTTTCCCCTCAGAATTACTTTTTGGCAGATTTGCTGGGCTGCCCACTTTCCCAAGACTTTGTCCTTGTGGGTCACAAGATGCTGAATCAATGTCACATATTTTGCTGTCTTGTATTTTCTATAATCAGAGTCACCATCATTTGATCTCTCCCTTATTGAGCTGTATGCTGGGCCTTTCAGAAAAATTCTATGTAAAAGTCCTGGTGGAGGACATATGTCTGAACATAACCCCATCAGTTGCTAAATTTCTGTCATCAGCTCTTAAGATTAGAGAGAGAGAAATATCAAAAATATGCCGGGATACTTGCAATGCACTTTAAGATCAACCCAATTCTATTGTTCTAATGAGAGGGATTTGATGAACACCTTATATTTTACCCAATAATCCATATTATCACTTCATGTACTTTTTTATACTCTTTTATGCATTTATGTCCTATTTTTATGCTTTTATATCCTGTCTATAGTCTATCCTATTTATATATTTATATCTTATTTTCAGTAGGTGTATTTTATCTGTACCGTACCATTGGATGGTTTTGCTATACTGGGTCTATGGACCGTAAAATAAAGTTTGACTACACTGACATACAAAAACTGTACTTTTGAAATGTTAGAAGAATTTCATAAGGAGTTTTCCTTTTAGGAAGAAGGAAAAAAATAAGAAAATGCCATATGAGCAATGTGTACAAATCTGAAAAAAAAATAACTTTAATATCTGCCTGCTTTTTAAACCATTCTATAGTCCAGAACATCTAATTCCATAAATCAATCAAGTAATATTCAAAATTGCACAATATCATTAGACGAGGTACACACAGCTTCTTTATTGTCTTGGGAACATTTTCAATGTACATCAGTAAGCAATAAGTTGAGGGACAAAGAGAAATTATATTTTCTTAAATGGTACAACTGGAGCTCACAATTGTCCAGCCTGACCTGTATGAATTAACTTAGAGTTGCCAAGTTCCATTTCTTCTATAAATTTTGAATGCACATTAACTATTGCATTGGTTTTTCTATCACTACGTTTCAGCCTACCTGCCACTGATCTGAAAGTAGGCATTGATCTCTGAGAACAAGTTGAAAATAATTGTTAGAATGGTAGATTTAGAACTGGAAGGCTCAAATCCAAATTCCTGTTCTGTCTGAATGTGTACTGAACAACTTGGACTAGTCATTTCCTCTTAGACAAACCTACTTTACTGGGTTATTGTGAGGATAAATGGAGAGACAGAAATCATATGCCCTTTTCGTACATTACCTCGTTCCGGCGTCGTTGTGAGGGGATCATGCGAGAAGCCTCTTGAGACAGGCACTTGTGTCCCCTCCGCTTCCCCTCCGCACCAGCTCCATGCTGGGTGGAAGGCAGTGTGAGGGCTCCGTTCCTTCCTCCTGCAGCTCAGCCAGGTACTTTCCCAGGCTGCACTGGGGGAGGAAGCGCAACAGCCATGTGTCCAGAGGCTCTGCACACAAGGTAAGTGTGGGTGAGGCACGGGAGGGACAAGTGATCGTGCAACGTTTTCAGCAACAAGCCGAAAATGATATACTCTGTGATCGCTGTGGAATGGCCTCAGGAGCATCACGAGATTGTGAGGACATGTGGAACAGTCCTTGCAATCCTGTAGTGCTCCCAAGGCCATTTCGTAACAGGACTGGCTTGTGAAAAGGGCCATATAAAGGAGACATCTATACAGTCAGTAGAGTACAGGTTAATTAAAACCACAACAACAATAAAAATAATATGGACATTGTACCACATACAGGGTTGTTTTTTTTTAACACAGCCTCTGTTATGAACTGATGGAAAACTGCATGAAAAATGGTGGGAAAGCATGCGTGATTGATTTCTATCTGAGACTTTGGTTTGAAACGGGTGGCTGGAGAAATGACAGGGGAGGTGGAGAAATTATTTTGGGCCTTTATCTGTGTATTAAGGGAGCTATCTAAGTTGCTGGATCTATTTTGATAGTAAGGTTCAAACCTTGGATAGGTTATTTAAAATTCAGAATAAAACCAGCTGGCCTAAACACACTTACCACAGACATGAGAGGCAGCAGAGACCATAGGTTCAGAAGATTTTGTCTTTTGAGATTTTGTCTTTTAGAAGAGATGCAGTGCAATGCTGTTCGTGCAAGTCCTTTAGTGTATCAAGTCCATGTGAACCAGCAGAGATATGTGAGATGTGTTACTGCAGCCTAGGCCTACCCGGAAATAGCTCCCGATATCATTTTCGATATCAAACCATTCGGCTTTCCCCTGCCACCCTGCTCCACATGTTTACGAGGCCACCGAACAAGCACGCAAACAGGCACGGCCAATAATAGCCAAGACATTCCTTTCTCCACCTAGGCAGGCCAGACATAGCCACTTCAGGGACCTCTCCAGCAAACACCTTATTAAGTATGCATGATACTAACAAAGGCTTCCTGCCCTGAGCAGGCTCCTGGACAAAGGTTGTGCTGTCCATTGGTAAGCGCTGCGCATTTGCATACTGGCCACACTATTGTTAATTCGACTTTGACTCAATCATGCAAAGTTGTGACCTTTCCAAGACATTGTCTCGCACCCAAAACACATTGTTGTCCCCAAGTAAGGCAGAGCCTGCAGTCCCAATTCACCCTATAAAAACCCCTGATTCCGAGACCTTCCTCGGATCGCTCCTGAGTTTCATCTCGTCTTGCTGCTGGTGAGCTTGGTGAAGTCCCCTCAGTTAATTGAGCTGAGTTTCTTCTCTGCGCCCTCGGATTTCCCGCAAGGTCCAGGATGATGAGACAGGTGTTGTATCATCCATTTTCCCTGACAATCTCTATCCTTAACTCAAGCTCTATCTTCTTAGCTAGCTGTGTGATTTTGGTGTCGTTAATATTTGTCTGTCTGCAATAAAGCATCATTTTCATTACTGTACATCTGTGTGACTGCTTGGCTGACCTGACCCCGTAGATGCTGGGTTGCAAGATCCTGCTAAGTTACCCTGCCTCTCGTTAGCTTAAGTGAGTGCTCCAGCTAATTTTCCCAAAGGTTGTGTGTTAGTGTTTGGTTGCTCAGGTGTCCCTCCCGGGACCCCCAGAGAACAGAGTAACAGATGGATGCTGAAAAAGGAGTCTGTGCTACTGTCTTATACAAGTAAGAGCTTCAGTTGTCTTCAGATCTCTTGGACGTGGTCTTTAGCTTCCATATTTTCATATACTACACATCTTCCTGAACATCTTCTTTGTGTCTAGCAGAATAAGGTGAGAGCACTGCGTACTGGAAAAAATAATGCTCTCTTTTTTCATGAGACATTTGTGAGTTCATATAATATTACCACTATTGATGAGATGAATATCAAAAAACACTGGGCATGAAAACATTGATGACATCACCCTGCCCCCTGAGCTTTGTGGCATGGATTTGATTCCATAACCCTTTCCCATGGCTCAGGCAAACGAAAGTGTATACCTTGGGGCTGATACTTAACAGATTCAAAGCTTGGTTCTACAGGACACAAATCTGTGTAGATTTTTAATGCACTTCTTCATCCACAAAAATGTAGAAATAAGGAATTATTAAAAATTTCACAGAAGGTAAAACTGAGCAATTAATTTGTTGTGCAAATGAATTCTTCAGTTCATTTGCCTCCCACCTAGCAATCATTCCGTCAATAATTCCTCTTGCATTATAATTATTTTGCAATGACTATGAACAGGCATAAAACATGCAAAAGCATAACACACATTTCAAAAATATTTCCACCAAAATGAAATCTTAAATTTTGATGTTTTTACTCCAAGATTAAGAGTAGGGTAAATCAAGGGATTGCCACACATTATTTTTTCCATCTTCATCCAACATTTATTGACCCCCTTTCATGCTATCACCCTATACATCAACTACCTTTATTTCCACATGTGAAATTTAAAATAAAATAAAATAAATAGAGAATGGATTGGGCAGCATGGCAAGAAGCAGAGGAAAGCTAGGAAAAGAAATTGGAAGATAAGACAGAGGTAGCCAAGGAACATTATCTGTCTTTCTCTATGCTCTTCTGCTTTGCCCAGCATCATTGACATCATATCATAGTGTGTCCAAAACACAATAGGCTTAGTTTTATCATTTTGGCTTCTCTGGAGTGTTCAGGTTTGATTTGCTTTCATATTCATTTGTCTTTTTCACAGCCCAGGGTATCCCAAGTTTTTTTTTCTTTATGCTGAATTGCAAGATGAAAAGTTTGGGGCTCTGGAAAATTGACTTAGTGCTTCAGATCCATATTCCCGTATCTAGCAGCACCTCTCCCTTTGGGCCAGAATATCCAGTGCTTAAATCAGTGGTTCTCAACCTTCCTAATGCCGCAACTTTTTAATACAGTTCCTCATGTTGTGGTGACCCCCAACCATAAAATTATTTATTTATTATTTACAATGCCTCCCCACCCAGCAAAGGCCGCCTCGCCGGCCAGAAACAGGGGGGTGGGGGTGGGCAGAGAGGGAAAGAGGAGCCGCGTGTCTCCCCCGGGAAAAAACTGCGAGAACTCCCCCCCAGGCTCTGCTTCTGCTTTGCTCTCATTTCCGCTGGGGGGCAGTGTGGGAAAAGTTTCCAGAGTGTCGACCCTGGCCGGGGGGGAGGGATCCCAGCGCCTTTGTCTTTTGCACCCCGGAAAAGCACCACCTTGCGGCCCCTTGGCCCTTCCACAGCACCCCCCTCCATGATGAGTGGGGCAGGGGCCATGGCGAGGAGGGGGCCTGCCTCCCATGCTGCTGCCACCCCCCCCCCAAGCTGGCCCGTCAGATGGGAGGTTCTCCTGGTAGCAGAGAAGGGAAGCAATTTCAGTCTCTTCTGAACAGGGGGCAGGAGGACGTGAGCATGTGGCTCGCGCTTGCACACCACCACTCCTGGGCCTTTCTGCACATTACCTTATCGCGGAGGTGGCGGGGATGCCGTTCACGCAAGCAGGTTCTTGCGCGAGGTGCTCTCTTCACTGCTCCTTCATCCCACAGCTGGCTTCCTGGTCGCGCGACCGCACCGCCCCTTCCTCCCCCAGAGCAGCCTACAGCTCCCAGGCTGCACTGCAGAAGGAAGGGGCGGGGCGGTCGTGCGACCAGGAAGCCAGCTGCAGGACGAAGGAGCAGTGCAGAGAGGGCACTCTCAACCTCTGCGATAAGGTAACATGCGGAAAAGGCCCAGAAAGGTGCTGCGCAAGCATGAGCCACGCGCTCGTGTCCTCCTGCCCCCTTTGGTGTGCAGCTGCACATGCTCCCACCAAAGGGGGCAGGAGGATGCGAGCACATGGCTCGTGCTTCCACACCACCACCGAGGAGGGGATGGAGCCTAAGACCATCAGAAATACGTATTTTCCGATGGTCTTAGGCAACCCCTGTGAAAGGGTTGTTCGACCCCCAAAGGGGTCATGACCCACAGGTTGAGAACCGCTGGCTTAAATTCTCAGCATGTTAATATGTAATCCTTCTATATTCTGTCTCTCACAGACTTCTCTTTTGCTTTTCTACATCTGACCAGGTAGTGCTGTTATCACTGTTTACTAGCCTTACTTTGGAGGATATTGGATATCGTTTGATATCATAATTCGGTCTCATTTTGCCACCCTCTGCCAAGTGTTTGTGAGGTCCCCGAACAAACACAAAGCTAGGCATGGCCCTTAACTGCTGAACATTCCATTCTCCACCTAGGGAAACCAGACTCAGCCAGATCTTGCTTTAGGAGACCTCCCTAGACAAACACCTCATTACAGATGCACGCTAACACAAAGAGCCCCCTGCCCCGAGCAGGTAACTTGGCAAGCTGGAAGTTTAACCACCAAGCGAGCTGCATCTGCATACTGGCCATTCCATTGTCAATTCAGACTTAACTCAATTATGCTAAATTCTGACCTTTTGGAGACATTGTCCCGTGCCCAAACCTCATTGTTCTTCCCAAAGTACAGACTAGCCTACGGTCATATCTTCCCTATAAAAATCTCCAGTTCCAAGAGCTTCCTCGGATCGCTCTGTACTTCCACCCTGCCTTGCTGCCGCTGCATCCACCGAGCTTTCCCCTTGGTCTCCGTCCCAGACTGTGCATCTACAGACCTCTTCATTGATCTACCCCGGGCTTCGGACAGGTGTAGTATCTCCTACTTCAACAGTCCCTCTCAAAATCCCTCTATACCACTAACACCTTTATTTTCTATAGTTATTTGTGTGAGTGTGTTGCATACACCGTTTGCCTGTATTTAATAAAGTTCCAAGTTATTGTTTCACAATTGGTGTGCTTCTTGGCTTGGCCTGACCCTGCAGACATTGGGTCAAAGATTCCGCTGTGTTGCCCTGCCTCTCGTTCTGCCAACTTGTGCTCTGAGCTAATTTTCCCCACCAATATTTGAGCACGTTTGGACTCCCTCACGGGACCCCCAGTAAACAGGGTAACAGTGCTGTCTTCGTGTTTTGCAGTTTATAGCAATATACAGTAACACAAATTCAACTAATACCCAAAGATTATCCTCAGACAAACTGTGCACAGATGTTCTACCATTCCTGTATTAGTGATTAAAAGAGATCATGCACTCTGAAAACCTGGAAGCAAAAGATGGAGAATGTTTATATCTAGAGACACAGCAGTATATCACTGGACACTTTATGGCAAAAGATAAAAACTTAAGAGAGGTGCGCCATCACTCTTGACATAAAATTAAGTTGTATCCACTCTATCTATTATATGCCTTGGGTCTAACGAAGCACATGTCAGTCTTACATAAAAGAATCTGAGATCAGAACTCTTCTGTCGTAGTGGAATCTACTCCAAGCAGTACGTAGTTTGAGGAAAGGGAGCACCTCACCACGTAGTAGTTGGATTCCACCAACCTCACTCAGACCACAGGCTACTGATAAACACTGCTTTTCCTACTCTTTGCCTATAATGGGAAACTGAGAAGGGACTTAATTTACTGGTAGAACCTATGCTTTGCCTCCAAATGCTCCCAAGTTCAGTTCCCAGTATTTCCATGTAGATTTGAAGAGACTGCTGCCTGAAAACTTAGACAGCCATTGCTAGTCTGTATTGAGAATATGGGACCAGATGGACTCATGGTCTGTCTCAGCATGAGGTAGTTTCTAAGCAGTCTACTATAGGAGGATATAATGGGTTTCACAGACTAAACAGTATTATACTTCTAGACATAGCCAGAATTCTGTTATTGCTCCCAAATAATGTAGGCTTATTGAATCAATGGTAAACTGCTATGTCAACACCACTATTAATTCCATTGATTGACAGCTGAAACTAATAACAGGACTTGGGCTTTAATGTGAATTTGAAGAAAACCACTGAAAGTTTTATTCTTCACTGAATCATCCCTTTTATTTTAATCCAGATGGAGAGCTAACTCTAATTCTACGAAGCTGTTGGGCTGATAAAAATAATCACTGTGGTACCTCAGAGCAAGTCCTAAAAATGAAGAAAAGAGTTGAAATCAGCTATTGTGAAGATGGTGACTTCTGCAATGACAATCTGTAGGGACTTCTGGAAGCAGCTAGAGGAGCCTAAACATCTGTGTGCCTTTCCCCTTTGGGTTATTCCTTCCCTAATTTTGTTCCCCAGAGGAAATCTTGAAATCATGGCTGTCGAAGCAATTCCATGCATTCATGAGAATTAAAGCTACTACCATGTACAGAAGTCCATGTTTCAGTCATTTTAAAGGGAAATGTTTCTAATTCTTCCAGTGACAGAGCAAAGTCCTGGGAAATGCATAAACTTTAAGGCCCTGAAAACCAGGAAACACAGTGATAGCCCAAGGTTTTCTTTCTGCAAAGGATGGGGCTGGGGAGAGAACAGAAGAAAACCAGTAGGAGAATCAGAGACAGAAAAGGGTAAGGAAGATGATAAATGCAGCTAATCAAAGGGATCAGGGAAGATGGGGAAAGATAAACACAGCCAGAATCAGGAAACAAGGAGAGAGGAAAACATGGAACAAACGAGTGATTAGGGGAGTAGGGAGAAGACAGGTACAAACAGGAAATATGGAGACTGGAAGAAGGAGAGAGAAGGGAAGAAGAAAACAAATAACAAGAAGTTGTGGGTGGAGGAGAGGAGAAGATGTGAAAGAATAGGAGAAGGAGATGTTTAGTCAGGGGCCTCAGGGTGCAGTAGGAGAAAATAGAGAAGAAAGGACTGGGAATTTGAAAGAGAACTGTAGGAGGAGTTTCAAGGTGCAGAAGCAAAAGGTGGGAATAGAAAGGGAAGGCTGGATGGAGTCACAGTGTAGGAAGAAAGGGAGAGAAGGAAGAAAGAGAGGGAAGAGAAAGGAAGAATTAAGACAATAAAGTACTTGAGCAGAGCTGAAGAAGAATGATAAGCAGCAATGTTGCAGTCCATATTTAGTGCAGTCCAAGATTTGTTTTTGTTTTTATTTTACTGTGGTTTCCACCATTTAGGTCAGGATGAAGAAGGTGAGAAGAGAAATAGGAAACAGAGGGAAAGCTACAAAGCAGGAAGAATTAAATAAGCAATAATAATAATTAATAATAATAATAAAATTTATTTCTATCCCGCCTCTCCCAAATGGATCGAGGTGGCATTACAGAACATATAAATATTAAAACATCAAAATGTAGCCCACCCTCCCCACCCACCAACCCTACCATCCCCCCAACACACCAACTATTAAAACAGATTAAAATAAAATTAACTAAAAATTAAAAACAAAACAATTAAAAACAATTAAAAACAATTAAAAACAAAGGGACAATTGATGAGAGGCAGTGGAACACTAGTCTGGGAAGGCCTGTCGGAAGAGAACAGTCTTGACTGCTTTTTAAAGCAGTCAAGACTAGTAATGTGCCAGAAGCCACACTAGTAAAAGGCACAAAGGAGAAATCTTGTAGTACTGTATTCAGAAACTCCTGAAGCAGCAAATATTTTGATGACTCAGTATTTCCAAACACTAACCACTGCTTTTCTTTGAATTCTGGTGACAGCTGCAGCTAGACAAACTTTGAGTGGGGAAGGAAAGAAGTGAGGATGTAGCAAAGCAGATCTCCTAAAGGATTTACAGCAGATGCTTCAAACCAGCCTGCAACAGTGGAGGCCAGCAGCATAAAGAAAAGAGCCTGGCCCTGAAACCTCTAGAACCAGATAGGATCCTCCACTACAGAACAGAATGATTTAGGACATTGGGACAGGCTATATTGCCCACAGTCAGCAGAAGGAAATGGCCAGAGGAGACCCTGTAGACTGCCAGCATACATTCATAGAATTACACAGTTAGAAGAGATGACAAGGACTATCTAGTCCAAGACAACTAAAGCCCTCTCAAAAGGTGGTCATCCAACCAAATATTGCTGTGCAACTACTTCACGTATTCTGGACTATAGTCGCATTACTCCATAATTTGTTTTATTTGTATGAGTTAGAACACTGGGGTTTTTTTGGGAGAAAACTGAAGCAAAGAATATGTTGAACAGTTCTCCTTTCTCCTTTCTCTATGTCCCCTGTTAGTTTCTTATCATCTTCTTCATGTAGTGGCTTTATCTTGTTCTTTCTCTTGCTCTGAACATAGCCTAAACACCACCTTTTAATTGTTTTAAATACCTCTAGCAAGTCTTAGCTAGTTCTGAGTTTTAGCTTTCCCAGCTCTCTATGGGTATTTATTTGCATTCCTCCTTGGTGATTTCCCCCTTCTTCCATTTCATATATATATGATAGATAGATAGATAAAGATATCTTTTTAAATTTCAGATTGTCTGAAAGTATTTTTTAAAGAGCCAACCTTTCTTTAGGCACCTCCCGTTGTTCTTCCATATCAGAAATGTTTGCAATTGTTCCTTCAACATGACATCTTTAAGAAACTCTAATCTGTCATAAAGTCCCTTACTTCTGAGCATTTCTGACCATGGGATCTTGCCCAGAATTTCTCCAAGCTTACTGAAATCAGTTTTCTTAAAGTCCAGACTGCATATCTGATTATGTTTGGCTTTCTCTTTTCTCTGTACATCAAATTCGAAGAGAAAATTTTTTAACTTTCGTATCAAATACGTTTTAGCTGCACTTTGTTGTAAGCTGCCTTGGGTCCTATACTGGGAAAAAGGCAGGGATAAACAAAATGAACAGACAGATGGATGGATTAATGAATGAAGTGGTCATTCCCAGACAAAGTTCCCTCTACCTCTGCTCTCTTGACTAGTTCTTCCCTGTTGATTAAGATCAGGTCAAAAACAGATGACCCCCTTGTTGCCTCCTCCACCTTCTGGACAATGAAATTGCCTGCAAGGCTAGTGATGAATTTGCTGGACCTTATATTGTTGGTACAGTTTAAGGTCCGACAAATATCAAGCTATTTGGAGTCTCCCATTACTAGTGCACTTCTCTTTTTTGAATGTTTGGTCATTTGTTCTAGGAAAGCATCATCCAACTCTTCAGTTTGGCTTGGGGGTTTATAGTTGATTCCCACAATGAGGTCATTGAAATAAGAACCTGTGCTCCAAGGTTCTTCATCTTTCTACCCAGAACCCATTGTCCCCCATAATATGTTGCAGAATAATTTGTTCCTTATGTGGAAAGAAAAAGGGATAACAGTCTGTGGACTTGATTATTCTTGTCAGTCCCTGTTATATGCCTGTTATATACCTTTGGGAGACAGCACTCCTCTTGCCCATTATGGCTTTTCTTTCCCTTAGTTGGGAATTTCTATTACACTATCAATATCCATCTTCTGGGAACAGATAACGTGCCATTCCATCTTCAGAAACACCCTCGCCCAATATTTTCTGAGGACTGAGACTATTCTGTTCTCCCTGTTCCTCTGCTTCATTACCACTAATTAAGGCAAGGAATTGGTTGTACAGCTCCAAACCCACCAAACAGTTTCTGACAGTTCTGCTTCTCAGTGTTACAGTCTTCCAAGAGTTTGCTTCTTGTGTTTGGGAATCATCCCCCTCCTTAGAGGATTAGCCTTCATATTGTCCCTCCAGGAGGATATGTTCTGCTACATCCAAAAAAGCCGAATAATCCCAGATAAACTGAAGTGTAGATACATAGGCCTCAAGCTGTGCTTCTGCACCTTCTCTTCCTACAGAGCAACCAAATTATACTTGCTGCAGATACAGCTGCCTACATCCTCTGGCAAGGAAAAAACAAACATAGTACAGCTGTTGTAGGACACTGTGGCAGCTACCTCACCATTCATGTTGAGTTGTCCTATGTAACGAGTGTCACAGAACTCCATGTCCCCCCTCAAACTCTGACCACATAAAATGTTGGTTGCCCTACTCCTTTTAGTTGCTTTCTTGTTCTCCTAGAGAATCTTGCATCTGGGGAAGTTGCCTCACTGTGTCAGCACTTATATACACATAAAATCATGTGTGTGAGAAGAAGGGGAGACGGGGGAGACAGAAAGAGAGATTTAAAAATAACTTCTCTTTTGATTTTAGTCCCTATCCAACTTCAAAATTCTTGGTAATGGAGAAGACTGCAACTATAAAGAAAGCCTATAGTAACAGAGATAGACAGTGTGGACCGAAGTGTTTTCCTTCCTTGCTTATCTCTTTCAAATCCTCTGTGATGTAAACCGAGGGTAATTTTCCAGTCCTTCCTGACAGTCATTTCTCAGCTGTCTTCCTGTATGGAGCTAAGTTCCATCAACAAAGTACTGAAGGTATGTATTGATGTGTATTTGATATCTCACCTTTCTCTTGGCCTGAGATCTTTCTTATCTTTAAAGGGGATTCCCTATAACAAAGCCTTTTCACTTTATTTCTCTAAAATGATCTTTTTATTCTTTAATCAGGATGGTTATTGCAGATTCCTATGTTTACTCTCCATCAGGGATCAATTCCCAATTTCCACGTGAAGCATCCCATCCCAGATAGTAATGAGTGAAAAACAAAAACGACTTCATTTTTGGCTATGTGTGGTAGTTTATGATTTCATGGTCTATTGGCATTTCTCATTGTTCCCCTTCGAGGGCAAGACGTTCTCTAAGTTGCTTACACTTTGTCTCATCTAGAGGATAAAAGGAGGCAGCTTGTCCCAAGTGCTGTGAGAGAGTGAAGGTTAGTGTGTTGTCCTCTGTATTTTAGCACTTTGTTGTGGCACACAGACTCCTCCCGGTTCCAGATGCTCCTTATGGACCAAATTCTGCTCCTAATGTTCTGTGCTTTCCTCCACCTGACACCTGGAGGTAAGGTCCATGGGCCAGGGTTGGAAGAAAGATTTCTGATTCAGCAAGTCCTTAGCAGACCTGACTTGGCTAGTAGTTTTGGAAAAATGCTCCCCAATGGGAAGTCAGAGTTTATTTTAGAAATGAAAGAAGCAATATATACTTCATTTTCATTTGTTGCTATAGAAAAGAAAAGGGGAGACAAATCTAAACAAATGTTGAAAGCATTATAATCCATGCTAATCCAGTTGTGTGTATGAAATTCCATATGGAGTTCAACACAGATAGTAATGGGTAGTTGTGACCAAAATATCATGAACAGAAGAGTCAGAAATTCAGTAAAGTGTATTGCTTTCTGTAGATATGGCCCACCTAAATGGCTCCATTTTATGATAACATCAGTGTTTGGTTTGTCAGTCTTTGTCTTCTGTGTATCCATCTCTAAGAATGTAAAGACACTTTTTGGATATTCAGATACCTTCTGAGCTGGAGGGAGGCACAACTCCAATTGGTGGGATGAAGTAACTCCCCAATTTAAACCACAGGCCACTTTTGCAGAGTCCCTCAGTAGAGGGGCTCCAATATTTAAATCAGAGGTGGAAATTGTCAATCTGACCAGCTGTTTTCAACAACTCCCAATCTTCCTCACCTTTGGTCCTGCTGGTTTGGTTTTCTGGGAGCTGCGATTCAACAAAATCTGAAGGGCTGCCTAATTTCCACTCCTGGTTTACAGGGTTCAAGGAAAGCAATTTCCACAGCCCAGTATTCCTCAGTTTCATAAAGGGCTATGAAGTTAATTCTAGAGACAACCTAAAGGTTTCTTAGATATGTTTGCTTAATTTCTTAGATGTGTTTGCTTAATGGTTACCCATGTCTCTGCTGATCTGGAGAAAGTAGAGTTGTGGTGGTGGTGGTGGTGATGATTTTTGTTGCTCTTGTTGTCATCATCATTGTCATCATGGCCCTTATCATCTTTATGTTTATCCCACCTTTCACCCAGATTGGTGCTCAAGGCAGCTTACAAATTAAAACGAGTACAATATAATTGAAACATTCAAAGGGTCAACACTAAAATAGAATTCAACCATCAGAAACATTAAGAACAATTAAAACACAAAGTTGGCTGGAATTCAGTAAAGGACTTAGGTCTATGTAAGTGGATTTATGTCTGGGATAGTTAGAACTGAACAGTTTCATTATGACTATATTCAGCCAGGGTCTGCTGTAATGTTACAATGTAGGGCAGCCAGCAATGTAACCACTGTACATCACGACCAATGTACATTGGGTGCTGATGTGCAAACAGGCACTCCAATGCACATCAGGAGACTGATTAGAGCAGTGGTTCTCAACCTGTGGGTCCCCAGATGTTTCTGGACTTCAGCTCCCAGAAGCCCCAGCCACTATGGTCAATGCTCAGGGCTTCTGGGAGCTGAAGTCCAAAAACATCTGGGGACCCACAGGTTGAGAACCACTGGATTAGAGAGTGTCAATACACATCAATAGAGCACAATGCACATGGAGACATTCGCCAGGGAGTACTGATGCACATCGGCAGAGCCAAATATGGACCAGGACACTCTTGCTTGTGCCCTGATAGGCATCTTCACAATTCATTAGGAGGTTTTCATAGTGCTTCTCCTATTGGTGAAGTAACATGGCATGAACCATGCTATAGAATTGCAGTTAATAAAAAGGTACTATTCAAAACAGTACACCACCCTATTAAGAACCCTTTTTTAAAAAAATGTTATTCTGAAAAGCCTGACAGTACAAAAAAGCATTTGAGAAAAGAACCACTCAACATACCTTATAAAGGAATGTGCAGGACTCTTGATTTGAGTGGTAATAAATTGCAACAACTTGAAGGCACACAACGGCCTTTTTCGCACCTTACCTTGATAGCATGATGAACTAGAGCCCTCACGATATTGCCAATATCGCAAGAGGCCCAGTAGAAAGTCCCTTGCAGTCTGCACACGGTAGGGCATTCGCGAGAGAGCACCAGTCCCCAGCCAGTGCCTTGTCTGCATGTCGGTGTCCTGGGCTACGCCCAGGTCCCGCCCTGTCTTTGATTGGTCGGTGGTTTTTCTTTTTTAACGATAGCACTGGGTTTAAAAAAAAAACACTGTCGGTCGGACCCCAGGGGCTGCTGTTGTCTTGAGTGTGAGTGGCAACGCAGCCCCGGGGTGGCCTCTCGCGGCGACATGTTGTGCAGTGTTACCTGCTGTGATGGGGGCAGTGGCCAGCCTGCTGCTGGGCGGAGCGTCCCCTGGGAGTTGCTGCATCAGGGACAGGCAGCAGGGACTGCCCACACCCCGCCCACTCCTGGGTCCTTCCCAGAAGCACACCGGATAATGGATCCGCAGGCCCTCTGGTTGTACGACCGATGGATGAAAGGGAGGTTATTTTCGCCTTTCAGGCAAAATAAAGAAAATGCGCTATCAGTGCTATCTGTAGCCGTGATAGCCTTTGATTCGCCAGAATGTCATGCGGTACGGCGGCTCGTGAAGGGGGGAGGGAGCGTGCCTAATACTCTTTAAAAGCGCCATGCGAAAAGGGCCAACAAACAAGCTAATTCAGAGTAATGTTCAACACTGTTATCATACCAAGGAACTGGGTCAGAAGGACTTATAAACAGACAATAAAGCTCAGTGGGATCCCTACAAATACAACACTACAGGGTGTCTGGAAAGAAACCCCATTTGCTTAAAAAGATGAAAAGTTTCAAAGCATTTTTAGAAGCTGGCATATTTTTATTCTAGTTATTCAATGTTGTATCTGTAGAAAAGCTGCATATTGGCCTTTGATAGACTAATGTTACTTTTTGTTTCAGTTTGGGATGAACTGAAGTTATATCTGGATCTTCTGGTACACCTTTGGGTGACATGAAGTGACCAGCAAGGATTTTGACCTGCCATTGTTAAAGAAATAGCAACCAATTGCCTCCTTGACCTAAATAATATTGCTGCCATGAATAATAAATGTTTGGGGATAATCAAAAGGAGCTCAAGATTTCCTTTGTGTGTTGAAGGACTGTGTGTTCTATAACTCAGAACACAGTCCTGAGCTTAGCATTTTTAATACTAATTACACCCTTCTACATCAGCTTTCAGCTAATTAACTTTGTGCTTCCACTTTTGAAAAAAATGATCTCACCATACCACACTGCACACTGGACTACCATTGATTTTTATTAGAGATGACAACAGCAGATTAGATGGACTAATGGTCTGGCTCAGTGTAAGACAACTTCATATGTTCCCATTCCATAAGCTTGAAGGTTACAGATGAGTGAATTAGACGAATTAAATCTACCATATTTGGGCATACTGAAGACTCCTGTTGTCTCTTGATCCTGGGGCCAATCTTTTCCATTAAGAGACCCTGTATGTATAGGAAGGTCCCCAGGAGTTATGAAGGCGTATCTGTCTCTGACACTGTTAAATAAATAAATTCATAAATCACTCCTTAAGGCAGCTTTTAGCCATCCTCACATTAGATTGCTCGGGCTCTGATAATGAAGGGTGTTGGCTTAGGCCATTTCCGCAGCTTACTAATTCCCACCAATGTCCTGTTGCAGTCCTGGAAGTGCCTCTATTGGGATGGGAGCATGTAGCCAATGCTCCCCTCCACAGCTGGCAGGCTGCCTGTGGAAAGGAATGCAAGGGACACACCCCTTCCTTCCTCGCTGCAGCCAACTTTCTTCCCATGCTGCAGTGGGGAAGGAGTTTGTCATCATGCTTCTGGCCCTTCTGCATGGCCGGCTGCAGTAGAAGGCTTGTGTGATTGGGGACCATTGACAGAGTTTTTCCATATACCTCACAATCACACTGGCTGGCGATGCAAGAAGGGCATAACCGTCACAACGTCATGTGGAAGCGTCGTTGTGATCCTGCTCCTCTTGCATCCTCATGCCGGGAGGATACCATCCTACACAAAGGGCCTACTTTTCCTCTGTGTGTTGAGTTCTGTGCATTTTTAAATCACATGTAAATATTAGCCTTATTTTCATATCTAGGATGGTTGTTTTGGCCTGCAATCCTGCATAGACTTATCCAGGAATAAGTCATATAGAACTTAACAGACATATTTCTCAGCAGATATATATATAGGATTACAAGGTTAGAGGAACATACCGAGATGTAATTACGAACACATTGCATTGGAAGAAATTATTGCCACCAAAGGAATAAAAAGGATACCTACAACTCACCTAACAATGCTCCCCTCAATCATATATCTAGGACTTGATGAAAAGGGAAACATAGTCCTGCCTCCAGTACTGCAGAGACTGGCCTTCATTGTGGTGAATGGCAGGTTGGGGGAAATACTGTATGAACTGAAGATAAATTGCCAACATCGAGAGACTTTGGTTTGTACCAAAGGTTCATGGCTTAAGCAAAGTAAAACATTTAGTACCTGCAGCTAGTAGGAACAACAGCTAGTCTAGACCAGCTTTTCTCAATATTTTTACCCTGGAAGAACCCAGGTCTCAGGGAACCTTTGCAAACTTTGCAAACTCAAAAAAAAAATAATATTTTTTTTTTCAGTTATGATTTTTTTCACCCAAACCTTTAGTAACTTCTCATGGAACCCTAGCTTTCTCAGGAACCCTGGTTGAATAACCTTGGTCTACACTCGAAACACACATGACCTTCATCACAAACTCCTCTTCCTGTGGTTGCTGCAAATGCTCTTTGCAATATTTTTACCTACATCTTTTTATGTTCTTTCGGCTGTATTTGTTTTAATTTTTGTAACCCATCTTGAGCTTCATGATCTCCAGTTTGGGGGGAAAGGTAGGAACCAAAAAAATAAAGTCAGCCCTCCACATTTGCGGGTTTCACTTTTGCAGATTTGATTATTCATGGATTATTTGCTGTCAGCTCTGTTGCCTCCCTATGCCATTTTTAATAGGGACTGCAAGCCTCATAAGACTGAGAAACTGTGAATGAGGCTTGTAAGTCCCTATTAAAAATGTTGTGGGGCAGCAATGGTGGTGGCAGTAAGCCCTACCACCCACTTCTGTCTTGGGAAGGATCCCTGATGCCCCAAAGGAATCCGTGGTGCGTTGAATATGGTGATCATACTTTTTTTTGTATGTTAAATATGGTTTGGGAGGGCCTGGAGTTATTCACAGGTTTTCCACTTTCACGGGGGTCCTGTGCCCCTAACCCTAGCAAATGTTGAGGGATGACTATACATTGCTACCGCCCCACCATCCCCCCTCAATATTTAATCCAGGTTGTCTCTGTTTGTTTTCTTTACTGGCAGACTTATGGAAACGTTCATGGGACAATGGTTGCAAAACATGCACGATTCATTGGCGTATCTTGTTCATTAGCTGCAACTCTGTTTTGAAAGTGTTATAACAATGGAATTTCTCTTCTGGAGCAGGTGCTTTGAGATGCAGAAAGTGCCACATCAGGAATCCAGCAGACCCTCAAACACCTTGTGAACGAGATGATTTCTGTGAGGTTAACCCTGAAACGAGTACTTGCAGTGTTGTAAGAGCCTATAAGGGTAAGATAATTCTGATTAACTCCTACTCTCTTTGGCTTCTGAGCTATATACTCTTATTTTACCCCATCAACACTTTGAGAGCCAGCATGGTATGGTGGTTTGAATATTGGACTCAGGCTCTGCAAACCAGGATTCAAATCCTCACTTGACCATGAAAACCCATAGGGTGAACTTGGACAAGTCACACTCTCTCAGTATCAGAAGACGGCAAAGGCAACCCCCCTCTGAACAAACTTTGCCTTGGAAACTCCATGATAGGCTCACCTAATGGTCACTATAGATTGGAAACAACTTGAGGGTGTGCAACAACACGACAACCCCTCCTTCCCAGGCCACTGAAAAGAAAATGCATAATACAGAAGTCCTGGCAATGCACATGTTTCCACCCCCTTTGGTCACATGAAATAGAGTGGCCCACAATGAAATAGAGTGGCCCTTTAGCCACATTCATATACATGGCTTGGGCACAATCAGCTATCTAAGCAAATTATTATCTTAAAGGGAAACAACCCTTAAGATGAATGTTGTTATATATAGCCACCCCATAAGATAAATTCTATTATCACTGGTAGCA
The DNA here is from genome assembly GCA_948472985.1 of Iguana delicatissima. Lineage (NCBI taxonomy): Eukaryota > Metazoa > Chordata > Lepidosauria > Squamata > Iguanidae > Iguana > Iguana delicatissima. The sequence goes on along the minus strand of CAOKZL010001626.1, from coordinate 296,183 downwards.
TAAATATAGGCTGGATTCATCTTGAAAGTTGTCTGACTGGTGTCTCACGAGCAGCATGGGGGGTCTCAGGCCAAAAGAGCCTCAATTAAATCCCTCTACAGCAACAGATTTCATTCATCTCATCTGTGAATTGGAAGTACAGTATGAGTACCCTACTAAAAAATGTGCCTATGATGTGAACAAATAAATTTGATTTTGGTACACCATGAACACATCATGTTATTCAATTTAAGGAGAAAAAACACTGAATGGCCACTTTCTCCCCTTCTCTCTCTTGACTTCCTTCTAGATGGAAACTTATTTATGATAGATCGAGACTGCGTGGGAAAGCGTGGTGGCAATTGTGGTGAAATTAATGATTACCAAATACAAAATGTGCGTGTTGCAACCAACTGTTGTGATGAAGAAGACTTTTGTAATCAAAATGTATAGAAAATCTGAAAGGAACTTCTGCAGTGCAAGTTACTTGATGTCTGCAAGACCATAATTTAATTTTACTATGAGTTTCCTTGAGTCCTGCTGTGGAACAAAGGGCAGAATACATATCCAATAAACAAACAAACCAATCTCTCCCTTTTCTTTTGTGCTGAGATTATTGTAATTCCTTTTGCTGAGCTTTTTAATTAAATCACGGTTGCCTGTGAATTTACAAAGACCCAAACTACTATCCCAAAACACTACTGCTACTTACTATTTTACTACTACTATGTTATTCAGATTGTTTTTAATGTAGGGGAATATTTCTACTTCTCATAAAATATCTGAAAAATGTTAATGTCTCAATCCAGATAGTAGTTTTATCATGCTTGACCGTTAGTTTTGGCTAACACATATCTTTTGTAGACAAGGAACTGCATATGCTAATAATTAACATTCATGAAATTTGGTAGACTATTAAAGAGAAAAACAGAAGTGTTGAAGAAGGTGGTTCACCAAAAGCCATCTATTAGCATGAAGTGGATTTAAGACAAAATGTCTAAATAACATATTGTCAGTTTTGTACAGCATTATTACCAACAATCTGAAATCCTTCAACTTCAGATTATTTAGTAAATCACAAAGCCATTGGCAATACAGTTGTAGAAATGGAAAACATTGCAACATACATGAATTTTTTAGCAGGAGATGCAAATATTGCTTATATTTTAAATATTCTCAGATTGCCAGCTGACAGAAGAACATACTAGGCACATTCTTAAAGCACCTAGCAATGATTCCAAATTTCAAATTTGGTGAAAGTTTGAAAGCAATACTTCTTGGAAATGTAATGTTATGTTTAATCTGAAAAGCAAATAATTCTGCCAGTGTATCATCATTTAGGCTTGTTGGATAATGTAAGTTGCTAGATTACAAAAATATTTATTTATTTTTATTTATTTCATTTGTATGCCATCTTTCTCCCAGAGTGGGATGCAAGATGACTTCTGGAAAGAGACAATTAGAAAGAAAAACTGAACAATGAAAATTTGAAAAAAAATTAAAATCACCATATAAAGCAATATAAAATCATGTGAGAGAGATAGAAACGTTTTAAAAAATCAAGCATCCCCAATACAATGTTTTTATATTAAAAACCTGCTTAAAAAGAAGGTATTTGCCTGTTGCTGAAAGGAAAGTAGGGATGGGGGCAAAGAGAAATGGATTCTCTTCTATATAGTGTAAAAAAAACGTAAAATCATCTCACAGTAATTTTACAAGTCATCATGCAATTATTCAATCACATTTATGTTGAAGATCTGCAGGAGTTTATATGAATGAAATAAAAGAATGAAATTCTTTTTAAATTAGAATTGACATTTCCAGAGCTAGCATAATTGTCTGTTACTCAAGAAAAAAATTGTACTTGTTTTTTTTGGATATGTGGATTTTTTAAATGAACATTTCCTTAAATGAAGAAAGCTGGATAAGTATAAAAATTAGAACCAGGCTATTTTTAGAGTCTGGCAGAGGGGTGGACAAAATGTGGCCTGCAGGCCAAATCTGGCCCCCAACAGCCATTTTTTTGTCCTCAGGTGTCAAAAACTTCTAGTCACTCCCTATTTTGAAAAAATAAATAAATAAAAGGCTTCTCCAGGGCTTAAAATGCCCAGGGGGACCTAAAAATGACAAACTGCTCCCCACAGCACCTAGAGGGCTTGGGGGACATATTGAATCATAGAATCATAGAGTTGGAAGAGACCCCAGGGGCCATCCAGTCCAACCCCCTGCTATGCAGGAACACACATCAAAGCATTCCCAACAGATGGCCATCCAGCCTCTGCTTAAAAACCTCAAAGAAGGAGACTCCACCACACTCCAAGGCAGCATATTCCACTGCCGGACAGCTCTGACTGTCAGGATATTCTTCCTGAGGCTCAGGTGGAATCTCCTGCAGCTTGAATCCATTGCATCTTGTCCTAGTCTCTGGAGTAGCAGAAAACAAGCCCATTCCCTCTTCAACATGACATCCCTTCTAATATTTAAATATGGCTTTCGTTTCCCCTCTTAACCTTCTCTTCTGCAGACTAAACATACCCAGTTCCCTAAGCTGTTCCTCAGAGGGCATGGCTTCCAGACCCTTCACCATTTTGGTTACCCGTCCTCCGGACACGTTCCAGCTTGTCAATATACTTTTTGAATTGAGGTTCCCAGAACTGGACACAGTATTTCAAATGAGGTCTAACCAATGAAAAATAGAGTAGTACCATTACCTCCCTTGATCTAGACACCATATTCCTATTGATGTCCTATTGATGCAGCTAAGAATCATGTTGGCTTTTTGGCTGCCGCATCACTTTGCTGACTCAGGTTCAGTTTGTGATCTACCAAGACTCCTAGATCCCTTTTACATGTACTGCTATCCGGCCATGCATCCCTCATCCTATATTTGTGCATTCCATTTTTTCTGCCTAAGTGTAGGACCTTACATTTCTCTCTGTTCATTTTGTTGGCTTTGGCCCAGCTCTCCGATCTGTCAAGATCATTTCGAATTTTGATCCTGTCCTCTGGTGTATTAGTAACTCCTCCCAATTTGGTGTCATCTGCAAATTTGATCAGCATGCCCTCTACTCCTTCATCCAAGTCATTTGTTACCCTGATTTCTGGGGTCCTTGGGGGACACCTCAATGTGCTCCACGTGATGGGGAATGGAAACCAGCCAGACCACAAGCAATAGCCATGCAAGAGGCAGGGTAACCTAGCGGGGTCTTTTTACCCAGTTTTTACAGGGTCAGGCCAAACCAAAAACCAAACAAGAATGTCCAATAAATGATTTTATTGAATGCAAGTCTCACGCACCAATGCAATCATGCACACACTCACCCAAGAGCTATTAAGAGACAAAAGAGAGGAAATTGGATAGGGGAGTATTGGAGGGGTAGAGTTGGGTAATACTGCACCTTTTCCTGAAGTCCTGGGTCCAAGAAGGCAGCAGAGAAGTGGGGCTCAGCATGGAGAGGGCTGAGGGGATCACTCAATGGATGGAGCAACGGTCTGCTAGGATGACCGGCGGTGATCCGAAGAACTGCTCAAAAACTGGGAGTATTTGTAGGGGAAAAAGTACCTGGAGGACTAATCCTTTCCTGGGGAGAACAATGGGTGTTGGAGCAATAACGAAGCTCTACCATGGCAATTTCCTTTGTGTGATGGGATGGCAAGGTGTTGCCAAAGTCTCAGGATCTTTGGCTGTGTTAGTTTGTGGTGTGACTTCATGTAAATGGTCCTCGCCTGATGGAATATTTGCTCAGCTTGGGGCAGACACGCCAATCTCTTCCAGTTGGTGTATCGGGGCTAAGGACCCTTTGTTTATTGTGGGTTTACACATCTTGAAGTCTCCTGGGGTTACATGACTGGGGATTTTACGGACCTGACCTAGTTTTCGATCTTTGACCATTGCTACCTATGTGCCCATCTGGGTGACTCTCATGCACATTGAATCATATTTTAATATCAAAATTGTAGACCCCGGGACAGGGTTTTCCAGTGAGATAACACATTGATGAAGATGTTGAATAGCATTGGGCTCAGGACAGAACCCTGTAGCACCCCACTAGTCATTTCTCTCCAGGGCAAGTTTCTTTTTGTTTGCAGGCAAGCTAAGTGTTCTAAGATGAAAAGAACATGGAGATGAGTCCTGCAGCCAAGAGATGTGAAGAGAAGGTCTAATACTCCTTTCCTTCTTCTCCCCTTCCTTCCCTCTCCCCTTCTCCTTCAGTAGAATCCACAGCCACTTGTTCATAATCCTTCTCAAGGGCAGCCATATTCTCCCAGGCCTTAGAGAACTGTCGCTTCTCCATTCCTTCCCCAATGTTTCACTGAACAAAGGCACACTTTTTGTTTGCATTGGGGAATGTGGTGGTGAGTGAAGCCCCCCATGGTCTGCAAGGGGCTAATGCATCCCTCTGTCCTCCCACAGTTACTCACTTCTGGTCTAGCATCAGGAATTCACACTCGTGTTCTGTGTATTTCCTTGTAATTAAGAAAAAAATCTTAGATGAAGGTGATTAAAATAGTTAAAGATATTTTGACATATTTCTCCTACTTTTATTAACAGGGTTGCTATAAATATTTTCATTAAATGGTATCATAGATATAATCACTAATGTGCACATGGCATGAGTCTCATATTATCCATATTATATATTTCTCTATTTTTGATACACTTCACAGTTTGTGGAAGAGACTGTGGTATAAAGTTAACTGTCTACAGCATCATACAGAATACTATCCCCCTGCCTTAACATGCTCATGTTTTGGCATGTGACATTGTAATGGCTGGAATTGTAATGGCTTTAACTGACATTGTTTCCACTTAGATTAGCCAACGTATTCAACGCTGTGAAGGTGCAAAATACATTTAGTGTAGCACAAAAGTTAAATAAAATAAAAACAAACTGGCATTTATAAGCTGCATAAGTATTCTCTCACACATCTTAAGTCAATACTTGTTAGAAATACCTTTGGCAGCAACTGTAGCTGCAAATTGTCCTAGGTAGGACTTCATAAGCTTTATACATCTGGATTCTGAAATTTTGGCCTATTCTTGTTTGAATAGGGTCCATTAGTAAATCGAGTCCACTTTCAAGTTTTGGCACAGGGTCTCTGACTGAATTTAGACTGAAGACTAGACTTTGATTGGGACGTTCTATGACTAGGATATTCTGAGACGTTAAAGTTCTTTTTCAACCATTTAAGTGTTATTCTGGCTGTGTGTTTAGAATCATTGTCCTGCTAGAAGCTGAACTTCCATGCCAATTCCAGGTATCGCACACACTGAAGCAATTTTCCCTCTAGAATCGCCCTGTATTTGGTTCCATCCATTTTGCCCTCATTCCCAACCAAGTTTCTGCTCCCTCTAAAGAGAAAGCATCTTCACAACATAACGATGCCACCACTACCATTTTCACTATAGGATGCTGTTTTCAAGCTGATGAGCACTAGTGAATTTGTACCACGCATAGCATTCTGTGACAAGACCCAAAAGTTCAGTTTTCATCTAATTGGACTAGAAAACTCTTCCCTATGTGTTTGGTGTGTTTCCAGTGTACCTTTTTTTATAAAATCAAAATGGGCTTTGATATAAGACATCCAGCTATGGTTTTCTTCTCACTATTCTTCCATAAAGCCCAGTTTTGTGGAGGATTTGGGTAACAGTTTTCTTATGGATGGATTCTCCCATCTCAGCTTCAAACTTCTTGAACAACTTCAGAGTTACCATTGGCCTCTTGGTTTTTTCTCCAATGCCTTCCTTGCTGGTCCCTGAGATCTGACAGATGCCCTTCTGTAGGTAGAATCATGATTAAGCTATATACTCTGCCCTTTGTAAGAAAGGATTTAATAGCGCTACAAATGTTCATTTTGAGATTTTTTTAAAAAAAATCCTGATTTATGCTTCTACACAATTTTCTTGCATACTTGTTCTGATAGCTCCTGGGTTTTCATGATGCTCTCAAACCTTTCCAAAACAGATGCAATAAATCTGAGATCACACAACATTGGAACTACATAGAGATAGGCCATTTCCTCACGGGGCGAGAGAATTGCCCCGTGCTGCTACTTACTGGATCTTCTGGCTCCCCGGTCTGGTCCAGGCTGCTCCGGAGCAGTGCTTGGCCACCGCTCCGTACTGCTCCAGCGTCCAAAATGGCAGCTTCCGGTTGGTCGTGGGTTTCGACCAACCACTGAAGCTCGCCAGCCTAAAGCCCACCCTCCGCAGATTGCAGGATCGCATTGGTGCGAGCCTGCGAATCTGCATGGGAGAGCAGGCACGCAATGGCACACGCCGGCTTTTTGAAAAACCTGAAAAATCAGGTTTTTCAAAAACATGCTGGAGGACCAGTTGGGGTCGCTCCAGAGCAGACTGAGGTGCGGATCTACACTAAGTAGTCCGGACCCAGTCCGCTCAAAGGTGCAGATATCTTCCGTGGAGGACGCACTGCACCGTTTTATTTAACCTGTGCAGAAATGGCCATAGACTCCATTCAACATCTTCAGTAACTTCTGGAGGCAGTGGATTAAATCAGATCTTACACAGACTTGTCAGAGCAACCAACAAACTTTGCTTTCTTAAAAACCCAACTTCTGTGCCACAATAAAACTATTCTGCATCTTCACAGTATGAGAATCTTGTGTGCATTAAGTGGTAGCAATCAAATCCCTCTCAATTTCTGGTTGTAACACCACAAAATATGGAAAAATCAAAGGGGAATGAGATATTCTGCAAGGAATGCATTTCAAGTTTTGGAACCTGAATTTGTGGTAATATAGATTCCTGGTCTATGTTTGTCTCTCACCATGCTCTGTACATCCACATAGCCTGGGCTATTATTTTGTACATGGGTGACCAGTTTGTGACTTTGTGGATTTCTGGGATTTCTCTTGTTCCTTTTACGAGGCCAAGATGTGCTCTGGGATGCTTGCTGTATTGTTCTGGGGGGCCTAACCAAACCAGGTTCAAGGACAGATTGAAGTAAAAGAAAGCAGCTGCTAATGCAAAGTAAATCATTACTTATTGACTATAGGGCATTGGATTATCCACTGAAGCAACAAACAACAGTTGCTACTCCTTTCTCTTCTTTCACATGCACATCTGCATCATTTATCACAATGTGGCATTATGACGCAGGTTATATGCCTTTCTAGTAGATTTGGTAATTTGCAGAACTGATTCTGGCAAACAAAAAGCAATTTTTACTTATTATTGTAATGAAAGAGTGGGTGGTTTTTTTTGTGTGTTTTGTAAATTGTATGACTTTGGAAAGAAAAAAGGAAAATAAAATTAAACAAGGGGAAAAGAAAACAGTATGCAGTCATTGGCTAGATATAGACATTGATATAAACTGGACATCCCCTCTCCCAAAAAGCTGATTGAATCTGGCATCCATATGGTCCAAGTGTATATGTACAGATAAACCAACAAGATGGTGGAATGATGGATGGGGAGGCTCTTCAACCATGGATTATAAGATTCAAATCCAACTGCTAATTGCAATTAGAATAGACTTCTAATCATTGTTCACTCGCTATAATCTTTAATATTCCTATTACCTTAAACATTTTTTTTTTTTTACGATAGAAAGTCACTTCTTGATTTAATGACTACCTGACATTTCCCTTAGTTCCTCTTAGGAGAACAGAATTTCACCTAGTCTATAGCATCAGTACAATACTGTCTATATATCTCTGTGTGTGTGTGTGTGTGTGTGTGTGTGTGTGTGTGTGTGTGTGTTTTCATTTGCAATACAATTGGTAATACGTGTATATAAGAAAGTCCCTGTGTTACACAGGGGTATCGTGCAGTTCTTCAGGAGCTCTTGGGCTCCAACTCCTAGGGTTCCTTACTATGAGCTTTTAATACTAAGTTATTTTAACAGAGAAAATACTCAACTCTCTCTTTCTCCCCTCACCCCTTTCTACGCCACTCTTCTAACCCACCATGGGAGTGGGAGAAGGATGGAACCACAACAATGGTTCTTCATGACATTGTCACAGTCCCATCCTTCTCCAGGTAGTGCATTCATGGATTAAATCATTGATGGGTTTTCCCCATCATTGACCCACACTCATGCCACCATTGTGGTCTTACCTATCCTGCAGAACCTGAGGAAGTACAATGGCTGCACTTCCTGCCCCAGTGCAGCCTGGAAAAGTCTCCAATTGTGCTGCAGGAGGAAGAGGCATGCCCTTCACTCTTCCTTCACTACAGAGCCAGCCAGTGTGGAGGGGAGCACTCCCGTCATGTTCCCCTTCCAGCAGAGCTGATGCTGAGATCCGCAATGGAGGACTCCACAAAAAGGTAGGGTGCGGAAAGGATCTCTCTCTCTCTCTCTCTCTGTCTCTCTCTCTCTCTCTCTCTCACACACACACACACACACACATATTTTCCTTTTATCTTATTTTATAAAATAACTGGAGTACACAGTGGTAGAAATGCAACAAAGCTGAGCATGGAAGAGTCAAGAATGCCTCAGAGTGGGCAATAGGATGAGTGACCCAAAGCGTTTTCCCTTCTTTTCTCTCTATCCTGACTTCTCTGTGATGCAAACTGATATTCTTAGGGAAGTTTTCCTGCCTTTTCTCTTCCCACCAGTTGTCTCTCAGCTCTTGCCTAGAACTTATTAGATTATCACCCTTAGAATGTATTTCCCACAATTAAGACTTTAATTTATTTGTCCAAGTTGATGTTCTTTAATCAAGATCTCTAACTGCAGCATATACTCTCTGTCACATAGAACTTGTCTGGACAAAAGAGACACGTGTAAGGCTCTTTCCGGAACTCACCTTTTTGCGGAGCTGGGGTGCAGGGATCGCACGAGCAGCTTCTTCCGAGAAGCTCTCACATCCTGGTTCCTTCAGCTCCGCAGCTGCTGCCTGCTCGCACAAGAGACCCTCCGCCTTCCTTCTGCAGTGCAGCCTGGGATTTTCCTGGGGCAGGAAACGTGAGCACCGCACCTCCAGAGCTCCGCATGCATGGCAAGCACACACGGGGCCCCGGAGCGATGCGCAATCGTGCACCATTTGCAGCTCACAGCTGAAAATGAAATAGTGCACAGTCAGCACCTGCCAGCCCCTGGAGCATTGCATGACTGTGAGTGCATCGTGTGGCCCGCTCCTCACAGTTGTGCAACGCTCCAGGCAAATGTAGTGCAAAAAGGGCCCAGGACTCAGAAATATGCCTTTTTATATGGATTGCGATGTTGTGAAACTGATTTTTGCAATGACAGTCTCTGTCCAGACAGATCCTAAACACATCTGAACATGTCTGCGCTTTTCCATTTGAGTTGCTTTTTCTTTAATTCCTTTCCCCAAAGTAATGAGCTGAAGTCTTTATGGTTCTCTGTATGATTCTGCACACTGATAAAAATTAATGCCACTCTCATGACCACAACGATCTGTTGCAATTATTTAAAACAGCCATGTTTCAAAGTCTCATTGTGAAGACATACATGAATTTTATCTGTGTAGATGTTGGCTTTCACACATATATCCCCTTAGGCAACAAATCTGATGTGCAGAGTATAGACCTCAGCTCGAACATTAATAGGGGCATTAATTTGAAATACTTTATAATTTTTTTTTCAGAAAAGTAACATGGGGAAAATAGATTACTCATCCACATGGAGAATCTAATCCTTCAGTGTCCCCTTTTCCTGCCTTGTGTGTTTTGTTCTGTAGTGCTAACGTATTAAAAATCTCATAACAGTTGTTGTATACATGAATCACCAAGTTCCAGTTTCATGGCTCATTGGAATTATTATCCATGTAGATACTAGGAACAGAATGGTATCCAAGGTGTTTGCACATAGATGTCATAAGAGGGAATAAAAGGAAGCAATTTGTCCAACCTTGTGGAAATAAGTGTTGATCAGCATTCCTTCCTTGGAGAGCTCTGCTTTGGCAGACAGAATCATCCTGATTCCAAGATGTCTCCCATGGTTGAGATCATATTCGTGGTCTCCTGTGCATTCTTCTACATCACACCTGGAGGTAAGTTTTGTTCATTACAGCTGACAAAACCATCTCCAGTGAAGGATTAGTTGCAAACCTCTAACCAACTCCTTCAAGATAAGGCTGAAATATTCACATTGGATAGATAATGTTCAGGAACAGAGCTTGTTCAAGAATATTAAAAGCAGAGTATCACACACATGCATGCCACTTGATATAATCATTTCAGCTCATAGAATATGTTGCCTGAGGAAAGACTGGGACAATACACACTACAATATGTCAAGTATGGAGTGTCTTCATTAACAAGCCAGACTCTGGAAAGGCAGATGGCACACCATTAATACATGACCAATGCAAAAAAGACCCACCCATCCTAGAAATCAATACATTATACATAGGATTTCTTAATGGATGAAACTGACTCAAGTTTCCATTTTTCTGAATACTCTGTCTCATGAAAATTTCTGAGACTTGTTTTTTTTCTCCTCCACTGTACCACAAGAAAAAAGAGCCCACTTGATATTCCCCCATGTGTCTGTATGTGATGGCCACTATTTTATCCTACAGTGGAGAAAACTAGAACAGATCGTCTGCAATATGGAGGATGCAAAATGATGAACAAATTGCCATCTGACTCATGTTGATGATTCTCCTTATTTCAGCCCATATCTTTTTCTGTGTTTCCTTCAACTACCCTTTCTCTCGCCAACCCACCCATCTTCTTAGTCCTCAGCCACTAAGTTTGTCTGATACTCCTAACTTTAGTCCTTAAGCCCTAGTGGACTCTTTTTCTGAACCCTGCAACCAGTTAGTGCTTCTTCTTTCTTTTACCCTCACTTCTCTATCAGGAACAAATTCATAAGCTGAAGATGATGTTTCAGTGGTCTCACTGCAGTGACACTGTGACATCACAGCAGCTCATCTAAGGCTGTTTCCACACTACAGTGTTACACTGCTATTATTCCACTTTCCACATCCTGTGGAATTCTGGAGTTTGTAGTTTACTGAGACCAAAGAGCTCTCTGGCTGAGAATTGTAAATGCCCCTCCCTAAACTGCAAACCCCAGGATTCCATAGGATGTTGAAAGTGGAATAATAGCACTATAACAGTGTAGTGTGGAAATGGCCTAAGTATCAAAGAGCAAGGACATTCTAGAAATAAGTTATGTACTGTTTCTGATTTAAAGATTTTGTACTTGGGCATGTGAAAAATGCTGTGAAGGATAACAGATCATTTGTTCATTCCCAAGTAAAGCTCAAGATTGGAACTCTCAATCACAAGGAATACTCTTTTGAAGCAGATGCCCTTAAGTGTTGAGAGTTTGATGATTATAAGAACTGGCCTATTCGTCCTATTGGTTCTGGAGGTGAGTGTGAAGCTGATCCTGCAACACAAACCTGCCGTACCAAATTGGATTACTATAAAGTTGGTGACAAAGATAAGAGATTTGAGTCTTCTTTATGATGGGCTTAATTAGTGGAAAAATACAGCAAAGGTCTACATTATACAGACATCAGAGTGGAGAGAGCATCCAGCAAGGGTAATGCTCCCCAGTCTTGTAGGGTGGAGAAAGTACTGGTGTGAAGGTTCTCCCATTGAGCCACAAACCGTGACTTGTTGGGATTCCCCACTAGACTGTTATGAAATCATAAACTTGCCACACATCAACAAAACCATGACTAATGCCATTTCCACCATGACTGTGTGTCCTGTTTGCATACGACAGGTCCACATCCTATAAGGCTCAGCTAGCATGTTCATAGCACAGCTTAGGAAAAGAGAATTTTTTTGACTACATACTCCAGAGCCAGCCATGTTGCTTGGAGGATTCTGGGAACTGTATTCTATAAAATCTTACTCTCAGTGACTCTAGGTGACCTCCCAACACCTACCTCTATATCAGAGGTGGAGAAAGTGTGCCTTACGGGTCACATGAAGCCCCTGGAATCCACATATGTGCCTGAAGCCTCCCATGAGTTTCGCAAAAATGTTGTCCCACCCTGTTTCTTCAAATTGTGTGCTTAGGAACAATATCTGTGCAAAAACCATTCAGAAAGCCCCCCAAATGCATGTGAAAATACTCACCCCGTGCTTACTCTCTCCAAAGTACCTTGATATTATCACATCCCTCTCAAAATGGTGAAAGGAAGTGATATGGCATCACTTTCAATGTGCATTCTGAGACTGTAAAGCAAAATGCAAGCATTTGGACTTGACTGTGTGGAGGGAATAGCTGGGGGGAGGTATTGGTCTACAACCCCCACACTCTTGCACAATGTGTACTCCTTGTATTGCTCTAATGCCATAGTGACTATTCTAACTATTTAAGATGATTTTCCCCTTTGAGAAGCCAATAATTATAGAATAATTATATAGAATTATAGAAGGAGCATGAAGCAATGCAGACATCTTCAGCAAATTGGTATATTTCATTTCCCCACTCCCCCATACACCAAATTAATTTCTCAATATGCAGTTAGTGAATGTCTATACTGCGTACAGCCAAGATTGGGAGAGTACAGGGTAAGTATCAAGTGCAATTGAATGAATATGAATGCGTGAGGGGAGAAGTGGGTTTATCTTCCAATGAAGCCCTGCCCTCTAGTATCAGTGGAGGTGGGCTCTGTGTGCCTGCCTATTTATTTCCAGTTGATATGTATGCCTCCTTGGGGCAGTGCCTAAGTTCATCTCCATTGTTGTTGTTGTGTGCCTTCAAGTTGTTTCCAGCTTATGGTGACCCAAAGGGAAATCTTGGCTAAATACCCTAAAGGAACCAGATCTTCTCTGATCTTGGAAGCTAAGCAAGGTCAGTCCTGGTTAGTACATGGATGGGAGACCACCAATGAATACGAGGTGCTTTAGGCTGTTTCAGAGGAAGGAACTGGCAAAAACACCTCTGAGAGTTCCTTGCCCATGGAAGCTCTATGAAGTTCATGAGGTTGCCATAAGTTGACAGTTGACCTGATAGCACATATGTGGCTACGCACACAAATGGCAAACCTATCACAGGGTCTTCATGCCAAGATTATTTTCAGAGAGGGTTTACCTTTGCCTTCCTCTGAGGCTGAGGGATTGTGACTGCCCAAGGTCACTGAGTGGGATTCATTTGAATCCTGTTCTCCAGAGCCATAGTCCAGTGCTCAAACCACTACATTACACCGGCTCCCTCATCCCCATACACACAATATCATTTCAGAATATTAGAGAAATACAAGTATTTTGTTGTTACTTTGGAATATTTATTAGCGAAAAAAGATAGAAATGCTTAATTATTTTTTTGTCTTTTTATTTGTTCTATCCATCATTATCACAGTGATTCTTACCCTTGTCCGTTATACCTGTGAGAAAAAGGAATTTGCACTGTGTGGTGTCAGAGTAATTTCTCCAGTTTCAGAAGGTATTAAGTCAGAATTCTACTGCCGTGATGATAAAGACTTCTGCAATGATGATTTTGGCAAAAATCTGAAAACCTGAAGGCCCCTACCAGATGGACATGCTGATGATCTTCTAAGTCTAGTCATCTCTTTTGCTGTTTTATTTCCCCTTCCATGTGTCCATATGATTTCATGTCTCCACAAGTAAAGAAATAAATATTGGTGCTGAACATTATGAGTTTCTTTAAAAAAAAACATAAAAAGGAAATTCATCCCAGCTCCTTTGAAATATAAAAAACTGGATGGCTGTCTGTCAAATGTTTTTTTCTTGCAAAATTGCAATCATAAGTAGGAGACTTAGCCAAACTGATTACAGTAGACAGAAGAGCAGTTTTAAATTAGCAAGAAGGTCAAGAGGCACTCTGCAGAATGGCCTGAGGCTCTCACTGATGTCAGTCAGAGTTAAGAGACTTCACTTGTAAGGTTAAATACATTGATTGGGAGTAGGAGTCCAGTGTCTTACCACTACCACCACGAACCCAGCAGAAGAGTCACTACATATTTTGCTTCATATCTTCATTTCTATAAGGGCTAGACAGCTGCCTCTAAAAAAAAAGAAAAAAAGGTCCTTTTAGAATTATAAATTAGATTTTTTCACTTATTTCATATATTTTGTTTTATGCTATTTTATCTCTCCGGATGATAGAAAAAAACAAGGTCTTTCAATATGGTTGTGAAATCAATTCAGGATTATATTTTAATGGCTATAATGTTTAAAATTAGGTAATTAACTAAGGTATAGGCAATCTAATCATTGTTCTCGCTAGCTGGATGTAGTCATAGACATGATACAATATTAATATTAATCAGTTTACTGGCTGTGTTGATATGTCATAGTAAATTCAAAACAATTTAAAAATAAAAAAATAAAAAAGTCTAAGCATCCAGATGAGTAAGTGTTCTAAAAAGTCAATGTGTGTTATAGCTAAAATCCAGGTAAAGGCGGTCCACCCAATCAATACTGCAGTCCTACTTCTTGTCTCAGTATATAGCTGTAATTTGACATGAGTTTTGGCATCTAGGCTACCCTGTATGTAACACAAGGATTTCTCAGCCTCTGAGTAGTAATAATCTTGTTCACTATCACAGACAGGCTGGGCTGGTTAAAAAGAAAAAAAAAACCTCTCAGACATCTTCCCATGGCACTGAAGGGGGATACAGTGCAATACCTGTTAATAAATAGAATACAAGAAATTCTTCTTGACACATTTTGAAAAGTTAAAGGCAGTGTCATATAAGCTGTCATATCTTACTGGAAGAGATCCCCTCTGATGAGGAAGGATAATTGGAGAGCCCAGATAACAGGCCCCAGTCAGAGACAGAGGTGGCTGGCAGCCCTGCCGCAGAACCAGAGAAGGCTGGGAATCGTGGCCTTGGAAATCAAGCTTGGACTATCTCATGTGGCTCCTAAAGAGAGGGAATCAGGGATGCTGCACCTTTATGAATGATAGAAACTACAGCAGCAAAGCAAAAGAGCAGGAAATGCCTTGGTGTGCTTTATAAAGGGAATGCAGAGATAATTAGGCCAACTGTGCTAATTTGGTAACTTTCATTTCATGAGGAAGCAGCAAATGATTGATTACGTCATCTTTTAAAGCTGCTGTGGGCACAGAGCAGCCCACAAGCAGTGTACACGCTCTGTGACATCACTGCAGTGTCCAGGCCCCCTTCAACTCCATCATTCTTTCCAGAAGCCTGACAATTATTTTCGCTCCTTCCATTCAACTCAGCTTTGAGGGGGGAAAAGCCTCCGCAGTGGCTTAAATGTTGGGGTAAATAGACCAAAATGGTGTAGAGGGTCGTTAGGGACAATTTGGGACCTCTTAGAGTAATGGGGAGAGATTTATTGAAGATTTGGGTGCAGAACCTGACATTGCAAGACAGATATAATCATTGAACTTCTAAAAGCTGCCAACTTCTGAGGCCCTTTCCACACCGAGGTATTAAAATGGTGCAGAGCGACCTCCGACGGAGGTCTTCTGCACCGTGGAGTGGATTGGGGTGGACTATTTTTCGTAGTTCTGCACCTCAATCCGCTCCGAAGCGACCAGAACTGGCCGCGCAGCGTGTTTTTAAAAACCTCTTTTAAGAGGTTTTTAAAAAGCATGGAGCGCACAGCCCCGTGCAGCTCCCTCGCCGCACTCCGGTGCAGATTTGCAGGCACGCGCTAGTGCACGCCTGTAGATCTGCCGGGGCGGGCTTTAGGCTGGTGAGCTTCTCCGGTTGGTGGAGAGCCTCCGCCAGCTGGAAGCCGCCATTTTGGATGCCAGAGGACTGCGGAACAGCGAGATCGCACTGCTCCACATGGCGACGGACCTACCCGGCTGCCAGTAAGCTCCATTTTAGTGAGTTTTCCCCCGTTTCCCCCTCCACATGCGGAAAGGACCTGAGTTAAAATATCTTTTATTTTCAAG
The DNA here is from genome assembly GCA_948472985.1 of Iguana delicatissima. Lineage (NCBI taxonomy): Eukaryota > Metazoa > Chordata > Lepidosauria > Squamata > Iguanidae > Iguana > Iguana delicatissima. The sequence goes on along the minus strand of CAOKZL010001626.1, from coordinate 280,407 downwards.
GTCAGATGTAAGTTGCTTTGATCTGGTTTTGTAACTTGTGTTGTTGCTACTGAGAACACATCAAAGCTTCTTAGCTCTTCATTGGTACATAGACACACACCCAACATTCCATGTTGGCCGTGTAGGAGATTCTCAGAGCATATGCATGAAGCTTTGCTACCTTAATCTTCTAAAGTGAATAAACTTTTCATATCCTTTGAGATATATGCAGACTCAGACCATTAATATATAACTTTTCTTGACTTGGTGAGTTTTTGTGATACCAAAGACTTTTTTTACCACTCTATTTTGCTTTGGTCAGACCTCAGATTGAGTCCAGTTCTGAGCACCACAGTTCAGAAAGGATATTGACAAGCTTGAATGTGTCTAGAGGAAGGCAACCAAAATGGTAGAAGGCCTGGAAACCATGCTTTATGAGAAGTGGCTTAGGGAACTGGATATGTTTTAGACTGGAAAAGAGAAGGTTAAGAGGTGACATGATAGCTATGTTTAAATATTTGAAGGGATGTCATATGAAGAATAGAGAAGCCTGTTTTCTGCTGCTCCACAAACTATAATGAAGCAATGGCTTTAAACTTCAGGAAAAGAAATTCTATCTACACATTAGGAAGAATTTTCTGACAGTAAAAGCAGTTTGACAGTGGAATGCACTGCCTTGAAGTGTGGGAGAATCACTTTCTTTGGAGGCTTTTAAACAGGTGCCGGATGGCCATCTGTTGAGAATGCTGTGATGGTGTATTCCTGCATGGCAGCGGATTGGACTTGATGGTCCTTGTGGTCTCTTCCAGCTCTATGATTCTATGATTTTATTCTTCACCTTACACAATTTGTATATCTCTTGACTTTTGTGGTCTGCATGAAACTGGTTAAACTACCTTTTACTCATTCCAACACAATATTAACAGCACTGAATTGACAGTAAGTCTCTGGCAATTTTCTGCCATAACATATCAGTCAGGTAAACAACCCCACCCTCAGTATAATTTTCCTGACTGTAGGGAAGGAAATGGCTCCTGCTGCAGCATCCTGCTGCCATTCATTAAAGCCCACTGGAAGTCCATCATCTATATCATTCTAATGTATATGGTCTAGTTCCCAGTGTTTGATGAGACTCTACTTTAATGAGGGGTGGACCTGCTAGGTCCATGGCTAAATTTTGGCCCCAGGGATCTGGGTGGGGATTGTACTACCAAAATACAGTGTTGTGGCAGATTATATTTTCTGCATTTAAAAAGCATTTTCTCAGTCATACATGAAATGTGAGGAACGTGGATATTTGTTCACAAAATAATTATGTTTTCTGAAGTTCAATTGTCTTTAAAATGTGAGGGAGGGGATTTCCTGTCAGGGTGAACATTGCCAGAGGCATTGTCTCCACAGCGGTTGCTCTTTTTTGTTCTACAAAAAAGTACTAGGGTCCACTTTGCACACCTTACAATTATGGAGGATTTTATGATGTCTTTGAACTTGTTTTCACTTCAGAATGGTAGAAGGATTCAATCTCACACAAATAGTAATCTCTATTCACCTTTAACCTACATAGGAAAATATCTACTAGACATTGTGATAGATATGGTACTGTTACCAACACACAATGATTATTTACTACCCATAAGTCCAAAACGGATCTCCTGCATGCACATCTTTTTGTGTGCAATTTTGTTTGCAAATACTGACATCTGTTAATGCCATGACACCCTTTTCAGTATATAAGCATTCTTATCATGGCCATCCATTAGAAATGCCTTCACAAGTAGTAGTTTAGCCCAAGTCCAGAGTTCATCTAATCCAGCATATTTACATTTGGCAACCAGCTGTAAGGGGATGTTATGTGGTTTTAATTTCTTACAATACAATGACAGTCTATGCATCTTACACAACTGAAATGCATACTGTTTGACAGAATAATAACATTTAGAATAATGGTAAGATCTCATCCCAAGTGAAAGGCAGAATAGAAATTCAATAAAATAAAATAAGATCAAGAATATGATTAAAATCTATTTCAACAGCAAATGAAGACAGCAGTATGATTCCTTAAAAGAAAAAAACAGTTATAAAAATGTGTTTTTGTAGTCCATTCAAAAGTCTGTAATGCTCTGGTCATATATAAGCACTTCCACAAGCACAGATCTCCTGTTTGTCTTTCATGCCTCCTGTCAGTTGATTTTATCAGCAGAAAGGCCCCCAGACTGATCTCAAATGTGGTCCTTGTTATCAGGTCCAGGATAGTGACATGATGCTTGTGTCTCTGGCTGTAGGAACAGAGATGGACATAACGGGCTGCCCTCAACCATCCCTGGCCACTATATGCCTGCAGCTCCACTGAAGAGCAGTAAGTAAAGAGTAAAGGGAGGCAGAGGGACTAGAGTTACTCTTAGAGGATCTGTAGGCTCACAAACAAGATATATGATCTTGGCCATAGACTTCCAAATGAGTCTGATTAACAGGAAGAATAGTTCATTGGTCTCTGAAAGATAATATAAGCAGTTTCCAAGCTTGTGTGCTTTCATGCTCTCTGTACCATGCAAAGGCATGCACCTATGCCCTCAGAGGAAGATGGAGAACGTATTTTGTTTGGAGACTATTGTCACTGATTACAGTATCAAATCATTGATTAACACACGAAATTGCTGCGACATACCCCCAGAACATACTTCAGCAAAAACCTAGGGTAAATCCAATAAATAAACAAACTTATTTATAGATCTGAACTGCAACATAGAGTATGGAAATAGCATTCTTGGGTGTCAATGTACTGAGTCTATCCCTGCATGGCAGGGTATTGAACTCGATGGCCCTTGTGGTCTCTTCCAACTCTATGATTCTATTTTCACACGCAAGTCTTTAATTTGCATGTCAGTAGTAGGATGAAATAAAAAGTCAGAACGGACAAACAGGCCAGACACCCTGTTTACAGAGGAGGAGGATGGAGAATTTATTTTGTTTCAGGGCTATCATCTTTTCTTATAGTATCATGTCATTGACTGATTAGTATGTGTACTTGCTATGGTACATCCCCTAGAACATAATTCAGTTATCCCACGAGAAAGACCAAGTATAAATCCAATAAACAATCAAACAAGTAATATTTATTTCTATATCTGAACTGCAACACCGAGTATGGAAATAGCAAACTTAAAACTAAGTATGCTCTATATATTCCAGTTTTGGATGTCAACGTACTGAGTCTCAGTTTTCATACACAGTCTTTAATTTGCATTTTTGTATTAGTGTGAAACAATAACCCAGGATGGTTTCTTTGAAATAAATTGTACAAGAGAAAAAGAAATGCAGTGAGATAGTATACAAGTCTATCTTCAGCTCTGGCACAGATTATTTGGTAAAAATAAAAAAATAAACTAAAAAAAAGCATGAACTACTTTGACTTTCACCAAGAAAAAGTTTATAATCCCACGTAGAATGAAAGTTACACAAAAACTGTCTTATGTTCTGCTGCTGGTACAGATGTGAAAATTTTTAAAAATCTTACTACAGTTGTCCCTTACATGAGCCATCAGTTTATGGTTGCATGGCCCATTGGAATTTCTATTCATGCAAGTAATAGGTACAGAATGATATTCCAGGTGCTTGTACATGGATGTTGTAGAGGGCATAAAAGGAAGTAGCTGGAAGCAATGCTGAAAGTGAGCAGAGATCAATATTCTTTTCTTTATAACCTTTGCAGACATAATCCTCCTGATTTCAAAATGTCTTCCTTGGTTCTGATTATACTCCTGGCCTCCTCTACCTTCCTCTCCATCATACCTGGAGGTAAGTTCCTTTTACAGTGACTCAGAAAAAGATATTCAGTCAAGGATGAGTTGTGTTCTCCTAAACATTTCCTTCCACAGAAAGCGGAAATGTTCAACAATGAAACTAGGTGAAAAAATAACAGCACCAACAGAAGCCAACAATAATGCCAAGGAAAAATAATATGTAGTCCATACAATCATTTCAGCTCACAGAAAAGCTGAGGCTAGTATACACTACTAAATATGATGCCACCACTGACACTTTCTTTTTCTATTTCTCTTTTCTATTTTCGTGTTGCCCAAAAGCAATTTGAAGAACGGGAGTGGGAGAGAGGCTCTTTTCAGGTCAGACATGTGCCTACCTCTCCATTAGGTTAGGAAGTTATATTTTTAAATGTCATCATTTTAAGGTGACACAAGAAAGATTCCCTTTTTATTTTCCTGCTTTCTTTATTTCTTTCTACACTGGAAGATAATACTGATCTCTTTTTGAAAGTTAATATCCCAGCGTATTTCTCAGTTCCTTGAGATGCAATGTAATTGATAGGTTGATATTAAAAAGCATCTGCATTGCAGACAGATAGTAGGCTGAAATGGACAAAGAAAGAGGCTAAAATTCAGAACTTCAGGTGCGTATACATTCCGTGAATGAACGTCAGAGGATAAGTTTCTGATGACATGGAAAAATTCAGTCTTTTTCATAGCCTGCAGCTACTTCTATTGGACCATCTGCTTTTCAGAGCATGAACATTTCAGTCTCTTTTTTATTTGAATTCAAAATCTTATTGCATCTCTATTCTTCTACACCTTTCTACCATGCTGTTACTCTCAGTTCTGGGGTCCAGTGGGGGACACCTCAATGTGCTCCAAATAATGAGGAATGGGAATTAGCCAGAGCACAAGCTGTAGCACTACAAGAGGCAGAGTAACCTAGCAAGATCTTTTTACCCAATGTTTAAGGGGTCGGGCCAAACCAAAAACCAAGCAGAATTGTCTAATAAATGATTTTATTGAGGGGAATTCACTCATGCATGCACACAATCACACATTCACACAAGAGCTAGCTGAAAGAGAAAGGGAGGAAAAATTATAGAGAGGCTGAGGGATTTGGGGGGATTTATAATTACCAGTCCAGAAGAGTAGTGAAGAGCAGAAATGTATTTTGGCTTAGGCAGGACCTAAGGACAGTTCTCATTCAGGAGCCAGATGGACAGAGTGACGGGTAGACCTTCGAGAGACTGCACTGGGCATCCTCAAATCAGGGGTATTTGTACCCTGAAAATGGCTTGTGGCTGTGAAGGTTCCAGATGCAAGACAAAGGGAACCTGTTGTGGACAATGAGTCTTTTGCCTGTTGATGGGCTTAGTGCTTTGATTGACAAAGACATGGCGAATGTTGTAATAGCTGTCTATTGTGGGTGCTGTGAGGACAGAGGAAAGAATCCAGGTGTACAAGGGATGAATATCTGTCAATCAGTGTCCTGGTAGGCTCCTCACAGTTGGATTCCCTGGAAAAGTCCAGCTTCTATTTAAGCTGGACTATGCCTATTATCCACAGAAATGGTGTGCATTTGCCTGACAAATGACTCAGTCTTACCTGGGTGAAATTTTGAGTTGACCTGTCCTTCTCACATTTACAGTCAAATTCTTTCCCTCGCTCAGTTTGACCTCTCCGTCACCTCTCAGGCTTGAATTTGATATCAGAGCCAATAAAATGTGTTGCCAATTATATATGATGCCAATTAGGTATGGTGCCCATCCAAACCATACTAATATTGGGGACCCCCAAAGCAGGGCCTTACAATGCTGTCTGTTGGGAATTTTTGGTGTCCTTTCAGGTAGCACTGTTCTCACTTCAAGGATTCTGTACTGCTTATTGTATGAAGTAATGTTATAGGAAGACGATAACACTCTTTCATTTTCAGTCACTCACTCAATCTCACGTAAAGTTCAAATTTGGATTTGCTCTAATGACAAGAGTTTCTCTTTTGAAACAGATGCCCTAAAATGTCGAAGGTTTAGAGATTATCAGAACTGGCCTGTTGCCCCTCCTCCTGGAGGTGAGTGTGAAATTGATCCTGTAACACACACCTGCCGTACTGCATTGGAATATGACAAAGTAGGTGGCAAAGGTAAGCAAGCTAAGCTTCTTCTACTCTATGAAAGTAGGAAACTATACCACAAGCCTCTCTGTATAAGGATATCAGAGAGGAAGTAGCCTAAAAGAATGGGAAGACTCTCCAGGCTTGAGTGGGAGAGGGTACTGGCTCTACTCTCTGGCCACAAGTTTGCTGTGGATGGTTGTCCCTCTGAACCACGGAGTATAAGGTTAACCACAGGGTGTCAGGTCCTCAGTGTGCTTTCTGCCCTTGCCCCAAATAGGTATAGTTCCTTGCCACACAGTGGGTTCCATGCTATGACACAGCTTGGAAGAACTGGTTTTCTGGACTGTAATCCTCAGTGCTGCCTATGCTAGACGGGAGATTCTGGGATACGTTCTCCAAATTTTTTCCCCAAGCTTTGTAAGATGTGAACTTCCACAGGTGGTCACCTATCACTTATCCCTCTGTCTTCTACCTACATTGCCCTGCTCCAGTTGTGACTGCCCTATTTCTCTAATGGGATTTGTGACTTCTCTAAACCAATAATAACTGGAGAAGTATAGAGTATGGAAATAAACTTGACAACCTCAACCAGTCAGCAAATCTGGCCAAAAAGATTCTAATCAACCCAATATAGGGTAATTGAAAGCAAATATGAGTGGGGAGCGTAAAGAGGAAGTGTGTTCAAATGGGGTGGTGGTGGAAAAGGTGCACTTTGGCATCAATATGTTGTACACATCTGCATACCCTGTCCCTAGCCAGCTTGTCTTCTGCTGCTGCAGATATTAAAACGCAAAACAATGGATTCAAATTACAATAGACTCCACCTAAACATTAGAAAGAATTTCTTTACAGTTTGAATTGTCCAACAACAGAATAGACCTCCTTGGAGAGTGGTAGATTTTCCATATTTGGAAATCTTTAAACAGAGATTCGATTGACATCTTTCAGGGATGCTTTACTTATGTATCTCTCCATGGCAAGGTGATGGAGTAGATGGAACTTCTGGTCCCTTCCAGCTCTAAGATTGTATGACTTACAGGTCTCCTGTGGGGGGACAGTGTCAAAGCTTATCCCCATACCAAATGCTTAATTGTTTTTCTTTTTCTCCCTCTCCTTTCATTCTGCCCACTATCATCATAGTGGTTCTTAATCTTATCCGTTATTCCTGTGAGAAAAGAGAATATGCGTTGTGTGGTGTCAAAGCAATTTCCCCAACTTTGGAAGGTTCTAGGTCAGAATTCTACTGCTGTGATGATAAAGACTTCTGCAATGATGACTTCTGCAAAGACGTGGCTACCTGAAAATGCTCAGCAGATGGAAACATGTATGGTCTTCTCAGTCTGGTCATCTCTTTTGCCATTTCCTTTCCTCTTCCAGATATCTGTGATTCCATGTGCAATTATTGGTGCAGAACATTATGGATTTCCATTTTGAAAAAATAAAAATGGGATGTTCTTACCAGTTAAAATGGTCAGGGACCAGCTGAGCTGACACTAAACCTGCGCTGAATCCAGTTCCTACCCAGCCTAACAGCTTTTCTACCCTACACTGTTTATAGTGCTATTATTCCTCTTCCAACATCCTATGTGGGGTTTGTAGTTTAGGGAAGGGCATTTAGAATTCTCAGCCAGAGAGCTCTTTGGTCTTACCAAACTACAAACCCCAGAATTCCAAAGGGTGCAGCCAGGGCAGTTAAAGTGGAATAATAGTGCTATAACGGTGTACTGTGATAGGAACCCAAGACTGGAATTCTTTGAATGTCTTATACTACTAGCAAAAATACCATTTTGTAAGTGTCTGTGCTTTTTTTTTTAAAAAAAAAGTAACATAAGATTGGTACCCTGTTCAGAGTCCTACAACTTTTATTATGCTGGTTTAACTGTAGGACAAATGCGTATGTTCTTTTAGGATGCTGTGCAAGAACCTAAAACCAACAAACAACTTGCAGCTACATACAACCCTGCAGATACTCGCCAAAGTTTTCTGTAACAGTGTGACCCAGTGTAACTCTGCTGCAGCTATCATGATTCCCCATCTCTGTCTATTCAACTGAAGGATAGAGGAATCTTGACACATGTCAGCTAATTCTGGGTTCTGTCTGGGATCAGCTTTATAAACCTCTGGTCATCCAACTAATGGTAATGCTTAAACCAGACAGGTCAGGTTAATATCACCACTCCACTTTAAAATTTCCAAGGCGTGGAGCTCAAGGATATTTAGATGGGAAGGGTTAGACTCTTTTGGTACTATTTAAGGCTATTTATTATAAGTAGTAATTGATATGTACATACATATACATTCCTTTCAGAAGGAATTACAGACATAGTATTGTTTGAGCACTTCAACTTCATTATATTCCATAATATTGTATGTAAAGCATTATTATTCCATTATATCACATTTAAGACATACAAAGTGATATAGCTGTCACATCCTCAGGACATTTCATAGGTACTGTATCTCTCTCTTCAGCTCTTTAACAGACATATAAGAACATCAGTCTCCTAAAATTAACATATAACATTCACCTCATGTAATCAGGTTCACCCTAATCACATAGTTTTCCATAGTGTCTGCTAACTCATTATACAGACAATTTCTAAAGGCTTGCACAGATTTGCAGTTTTGCTCCTTATCATGTTTTTAGCCATTTCCATCTGATAATTTTTACAACTCTAACAGGCTTCTGTGTAACACAGGCATTCAAGGGTTTTACTGTAAACACTTCTTAAACTAGTTTTCACTGCATTAATCCCTCCCTCTCTCTCTCTCTCTCTCTCACACACACACATATAGCTTTTCTAGCCTTTCTAGAATCAACAGTTTAGGGTGATATGTCAGGGTTTATCAGGAACCTTTCTTGGGAAGGCTACATGTAACCTTCTCTTCCTGTGGTGGAGACATGCAAACAGCTTTGTTTCATGGCTCTAGCTTAGCTCTTTTATTCTCTCCTGATGTCCATTCAGTGAATTGGGCCTTTTCTACAGGACAGCATCCTCCCAGCATGAGGATGTGAGAAGGGTGGGACTGCAACAATTCTTCTGCATGACATCATCGTGATTCTGCCCTTCTCACATCACCAGCCAGCACAATTGCAGCGTACATTATTGATGGAAAAACTCCGTCAATGACCTCCGATCACACAAGACTTCCACTGCAGCCAGCCACGCAGAAGGGCCCAAAACATGATCATGAACTTCCTTCCCCAATGAAGTATGGGAAGAAGGCCAGCTTTAGTGTGGAAGGAAGGGGTGTGTCCCTTGCACTTCCTTCTGCAGGCAGAGGGAAGCACTGGGGACATGTTCCCATGCTAGCAGAGGCACTGCCAGAATTGTGATAGAACAAGTGTTGTCATGTGGAAAAGGCCTTGGTTATCCAAACAGAGGTTTGCATCTTACCTTTTTGTTTGGTACACTAGAATGTAGTGCACAACCCTCTTTTAGAATGCACCATACCTCCTGTTATCAGGTGTCTCTAATATACTAACTTGCAAAGTGACCCAAGGTCATTTTTTGCATTTTTGTTTACATTCTTTAAAGGATCATCTGGTATTATTCCCTGATGTGAAATCTAGACAAGTATTTTCCTTCTTTTTATTACAAGACAGAAAATGGGCAAACACTGCCACAGATCTTAGGCTCTATATCAGAGCTTTCCAAACTTTTCATGTTGGTGACACACTTTTTAGACATGCATCATTTCATGACAGAGTAATTCAGTATGTAATTCAGTAAGTGGAGGCAGCACCTCCACCTGAGCCTGGCCCACCGCTGCCCCCTTGCTGGGGTTTTGCTCAGCCCAGAGCAGCGGCTGAAGCAGCCCCTTCACCTGACCTTGGCCTGCTGTGGCAGCAGGAGAGGTACCATCTCCCCCTTCACGTTTGCACAACACACCTACACATTGCAGGCAACACACTAACATGATGCGACACACAGTTTGGAAAATTCTACTCTATGTTCTACCACCTATAGGTTTCTACCAGGTTATATGCCCTTTCTTGTTGTGTGCCTTCAAGTCATTTCCAAATTATGGTGACCGTAAGGCAAACTTATCAGAGGATTTTCTAGGGCTGAGAGTGTGTGACATGCCCAAGGCTACCCAGTGGGTCTCCATGGCCAAGTGAAGAATCAAACCCTGGTCTCCAGGGTTGTAGTCCAATGCTCATACTACTAAAATATGCTATCTTTCTTGCTAATGGAAGTGTGGAATCATATACACAGACTTACGTCTCTATTTAATGATATATGAACATTTTAATTGTATATGAACAGGCTGAGGAGCTGACAACTAAAATTTGTCTGGCCTGTAACAGACTGGTATAGTTATATACTATGTGACTAATGAACAGGATTCTGATATAACAGTTGACTAGTGCTGGGAATAACAGAAATGAAGGATATGAGAAGTTGTCTGGAAAGAAGACCTGAGCAATGAGTGTTACCTGAAAAATTCACATTAGCACATAAAATGATCCAACTTATAAAACTACCCACTAACATTTCTGCCCTCTAAAGATATGGATTTTTCTGCATGCAGATGGAAAGTTTCCTTCCATTTTAGGAAAGAATTTTAATCCAGCAGTATCTGAAACACTGAAGGAAGAAAGAGATTTCTGCTGCCTTAGTTTTCCTCCCTGGACCTTACTCTGCCAGTTCCCCAATTATCCTGGCTGAATTTTTGTAGGGACACAAGATAAAGGTCAGAATAGATAATGAACTCAGGGTATAAACCAAAGAGCAGGGAAGAGCGTTATACCTGAACCATTTCCCATCCAGATACATGTACCTGATACCCACATTGAGATGACAGTGCCTTGTAGGCATTTCCTTTGAAACTTGGCAGATAGGCACTGTCTTTCTTAATTTTAAAAACAGAAAGTATGTGGCATTCTCTGTTAGGTACTGTCTTCCTCGCTAAGGGAAATATGAAATCACATACACAGACATAATTTTAAATAATTTTCATGATGAAAGGAAACTGAATATGAGCAGTGATGAAACAGCATTTGAACAAGGTTCACCTTGCTGATTTTTTAAAAAAGATGAATACATGAAGAACATTGTATCAGTGCCGGGAGGATCTTCAAGTTGCTTTCAGCACGGTTTACAAGTGATCATTGCAGAAGTCTTCATTGTCACAGCAGAAATATTCAAACCTCTCTCCACCGTTAGGTGCAGTTGTTTTTATATTACAGTTTGCAGCTTCTTTTGGCATGCAGCTTTTAGCTGTCCCCAGAAGATGCCCTATAATATCATTATGAAGAACAAATAGGGATGGGGGGAGGAAGAGAAAGTGTTTTCATATATATTTTCTTTTGCCTACTGGTTATTCCAGAGTGATACCACTGAAGTATTTTGACTGGTGAGGGATGAGTTTTGTCCTTGTTCTCCAAAACAGTGCCACACAAAGTGGTGATCTATGAACTGTGGCCTGTCTGCTAGCTATTGGCTACTAGTCTGTGGTAAATTTCCCGGAAAGAAAGAAAGAGAGTTAGCAGTGGGCACACATATGTTACTGGTTTTTGGTTCATTGGGGAAAAACCCTGATGGTCACATCTTTTAGCTTAAGACAATGGTTCTCAACCTGTGGGTCCCCAGATGTTTTTGGACTTCAGCTCCCAGAAGCCCTGAGCATTGACCATAGTGGCTGGGGCTTCTGGGAGCTGAAGTCCACAAACATCTGGGGACCCACAGGTTGAGAACCACTGGCTTAAGAAATGCTATTCTAGAGCAGGGGTTAGCAACAGCTGTGAGCCCAGGGGGCACTTTTCAGGTTAACCAAGTGCTTGAGCACCATACTTTTGTTTTCTCTTACAAGGAAAGAAGTTAAATATACAGCTTGGATACGGACTATCTGAAAACCATATCTCTCCCTATGTACCTGTCTAAGCTTTAAAATCTTCAAGGGAAGGCTTTGTCTCAGTCATACCACCCACACAGGCACATTTGGTGAGGATGCAGGAGAAAGTCTTCTTGATAGTTGCTTTGAGGTTATGGAACTGTCTCCCATGGGAAGTTTGGCTGTCCTCATCCTTGCTGTCTTTCCATCGGCAAGTAAAGACTTTTTAAAAAATTATTAGAACAAGCATTTGGAGTGACTAAGTGGTAATGTGGAAAATTCTTTAACGGAGTCCACATGTTGCATGGTATTTTCATTTTTCTTGTCATGGGTTTCAGAGATTTTATATTTTTTAAACTATAAATGTTTGAATATGGTATCTTATTTATTTATTTTTTTAAATTTACTAATAATTTTTAATTCATGCCTCTTGCTTTAACTGTTAGGATATAAATAAAATAAAATAAAATAAAATAAAATAAAAAGTTTAAATGGAAAAATGGCACTGCATTTACTAATATTTGAGGACTGCTATTCCCAACACCACTGAGACTTCGGCCATTTCTACATTATACTGTTATAGTGCTATTATTCCACGTTCAACGTACTATGGAATACTGGTGTTTGTATTTTACTGAGGCCAAAAAGTTCTCTGGCTGAGAATTCCAACGGTCAGAAAATTGGAGAAAAAGTGGAAAATAATAAAACGATAACAACAATAGTTGGGCATATCTGCATCTTCAATTGCCAGTTGTAATTGGTTTGCGAGAGAAGCCAGTCTCCTTAAAAATAGGCAGGGCAGTTGCGAGTGGGGTGGGGTGGGGAATTTCAAGTGCAACACACAAATGTAAATGATGATTTTTGGTCCCAGATTCATGGGTATCAGGAAAGAGAAAAAGTGTTCCATATCCTCTGAGTTAGGCAAGACCATTTGATGTAAGGAGATAAAGCTATCTCCTTGCAATCTTGAGGAAGAAAATGATTAGAATCTGGGGTCATTTCTCAGGAGAGCAACCTCCATTCCAAAAGTGTTTGAAAGGTGGGGGATAGTATATGCTTCCCTTTGGTTTAAGGAGTCTTTCCTTTGTTGGTTATCATCAGTGTAACCACCCAACTGTTATTAGCCATGCCAACTTTTAAAATAATTATTTGTGTACATAAATAACACCAACTTACTAATGTAGATGTCCTTTTATGAAAATCAGTTGACACAATTGGGCACAATTGCAAAAATTTACTTCCCTTTAAGGCCCTTTCACACTACACAATTAAAATGTTATGATTTCACTAGCCTATGGAATCCTGAGATTTGCCATTTAGGGAGGGGTGTTTAGAAATCTCAGTGAGAAAGCTCTACTATCTACCTAAACGACAAACCCAGTTTTCCATAGGATGTAGCCATGGCAGTTAAAATGGAATTGTAGTGCTGTAATGGTATAGTGTGACAGGACCATTAAAGTTCAACCTACCCTGTTCTTATTTATGCTAACTACTAAAAGCTTTGATTATTCCAAGAGTATGGAAAGTAATATTTACTGCTGATCGTATACTTTAATTGAAAACCAGATGGTTTAAATTCTATACTCATTGGAATGAGGCTGTACAGAGGGACTGGGAGACGTGATGTATTAAAATGAGACTAATAGCTCTGTTATCGTACCCATATTTTGTACATGGAACACCCAGGATTTTAAACCAGAAATTCTTTCTTAAAGAAGGTTGAGGTCTCTCTCTTCATGTACCATGTCATCCCTCTTTTACAAACAATAGTTTATGGAGAAATTTCTTTCTTATACCTGATGTGTTACTCCAATCACAAGCCATTTCCGCACTACACTGTTATAACGCTATTATTCCACTTTCAACATCCTGTGGAATTCTGGGATTTGTAGTTTACTGAGGCCCCCTAAACTGCAAACCCCAAGATTCCATTGGATATTGAAAATAGAATATTAGCACTATAACACTGTAGTGCAGAAACGGCCACAGGATTTAAAAGGTACATTCAAACAGAATTTCTCATCAGTGTACAGAGTCTGTACACAGTGGATTCTCTCTAAGCATCAAAGTGTTTGAACTTTCCAAATCAGGGACAGAGTGATCCTTCTCCTGTTGGAAGCAAATGTAAGAGAGGGGAGAGGACTTCAGAATGGACTCAGCGGGTAATATCACTGCTATCTGTTATAGTCACTTGTGCTTCCATTTCTCCTCTGTGGGGATGGAAAGATTATAGACTTTCATATTTATGTTCTAAGTAGAAGAAGGTTGTCTCTTACCTTTTTTATGGTAAACCTTTACAGCATGACAGAAGTGTTTTGTGGGGTCAGCTTCACACTCCAAAAAATAAGAAGGAGCACCTGCCATCCCAAAAAGACTATGCTGTCGACATTTCAGGCCATCTGCTTCAAAAGAGTTCCTCTTGGTTATAACAATTCCAATCATGAGCCTAACAGGAGAATGAATTAACGATCTGTGCTTCATATTCCCTTTCATAGAATTAACTTATATGCTCAACAGTACAGGATCTTGAAGTCAAAAACAACATGAACTGATTGGGAAAAGATCATCCCTGCATTCTGAGACTGAAAGAGCTACTGGGATTTCACAAGCAGTGCAGCTTCTGAAAGATGATCTTCAAGCTGTGAGTGGAAGGAATTACATGGGCATTGAAAGAAGGAGAAGACAAGCCCGGCTGAGGAGATCGGTGGAAGATATTGATACTAAGGACCTTTTCGCACCTCGCTGTTCTAGTGCTATTATTCCACATTCAACATCTATGGAATTCTGGGGTTTGCAGTTTAGCGAGGGGCATTTAGAATTCGCAGCCAGAGAGTTCTTTGGCTTCAGTAAACTACAAACCCCAGAATTCCACAGAATATTGAATGTGGAGTAATAGCACTATAACAATGTAATGCGGAAATGCCCTTTGTAATAAATGATAATATTATTATTTAAAACATTTTTATGTCACTTTTGGACCCATAATCCAAAAGGGATGTGAAAGAAGAAAATCATAGTACAGGCCCCCGTTTTTAGCACTGAATGTAAACTGTGCCCCATTAGAATTGGCAGATCTGAGTAAAATCCAAAATTAAGCTGAGACATAATTTGTTAGGGTTCATCTACTAAGCCATATGTCACAGCTCACAGTAGTTGATCTGATGCTGTGGGATTCATTAGGCCAAGATTTGTTGTTGTTGTGTGCTTTCAAGTCATTTCTGACTTCTGGCAACCCTAAGGCAAACCTATCACAGGGTTTTCTGGGGCTGAGATACTTCCTATTAAAGCAATCTTTGGTACTTCTATTCTCAGGTACAAAAGTGACTGTAACAAAAAGGAATATGAAGCTTATATTGGTAATACATACTGTTAGTTCAGAAACATATAGTGATGCTGTTGCCACAGCTACAAACAATTAAAGAAATGATTCCTCATTTTAAAGTGCCATCAGGCATGAACATGTCAGGTTTCAAAAGCTATCTCTGAGGCTTTCGGGTTTCTGTAGTGTGAACATGGGAAGACACAGTATATTCTCTTCCCTACTAAAATAAGTATACAATAGACTTTTGTTCTTCCTCTACCAGAATAATTCAGTGAGATGATTCCTTCAGTTGATCTGAAAAGTGTCTGTTTAACATATTTTGGGACTAAAAACCTGGTGGAATCATTTCAATGAATTATTCCAGCAGGAGGAGAAATTCTCCAATATTTTTTCCCATTGAGTCTCACGTTCAACAGTAGAAGTAACACAAATAATTTCTTCCAGCCCAGGCCTTCCCTGCCCCCATGCCACAACATGAGCATCTATTGACTATAAATGTAAGTGACGCTTTGCACAACCTCACATTTATGTGTGAAGAGACTGCATGAGAGGAGGGCCCACTGCATTAACTTGCATGTAGTTTGCCTCAACATTTGTGTTTCTACCCTGGACTTCACTGTGAACCTCTCACAGTGCCTCCACCCCAAGGTGATTCTGTATCATTATGGGATGAGAGAAGGAGAAAGGAAGATGTCATGTGAGAAAAAATATGATTCTGGTGTAGCTTGAAATGTATGGAAATTTCAATCAGTTTCACCCCAGAAAATACATATCTCAGTTTTTTGATCCATGATAAATTAATCATCTGCAAAGCGCTTTTCTGGAGTCTGAGAGTTCAAGCACAAGTCCACTGGCACATATTGCAGTATCTAATGGGAGTGCAATTTCCTTAGGCTTTCTATGTGCAGAAATGTGTATATGAAATGATCCTCACTTTTCTTTATTTACCTTTGTCCCTTTTGATGTTGTTCACTCTATTTTGTGCCATTCCAGATTTATGTTGAAAGAAATGTCCAGAAGTAGTTGTGTACAAATCCTCCTGAAAATCCTTTTCTCGGACATAGTGAAAAGGAACTTACCTCCTGGTGTAAAGCACAGACAAATAGAGGTAGCCAGGAGTAGGATCTGAATCATGGGGGACATCACGGACAGAGGAGGATTCTGTTTGTCACAGCAGAGCACAAAATTACAGGGAAAGAAATGCTGAACTCACCTCATTTCCTTTTATCCCCTTTATAACAGGGATGTAGGAGTAACTTGGATATCATTCTGTCCTTAAGACTCGCATGGATGGAGATTCCAGTGTTCCACGACACATTTCGTTAGATGGCCCTCTATGGGAGCATGAGCAAACCAAGACAAGAGAAGCTCAAGCGTTACAGAATTAGGGGAAAAAAGTCATGTTGTTGCCTTTCCAATTTAAAAGAAAATTGAATGATGAAAGAAAGCAATGCTCCCAAAGCATAATAAACATAATCCACCCCCACTCTTAGCTATGGCTATAAAGGTGAGAGAAAGATTAGTTGGATGTTAAGGAATTGCTTAGCTGTTGGACTACTGAAGTACTGCATGTCCAGCATTTTACCTAACTTGCTTATTAAGCTGCGAAGCACATTTCAATCTGACTTCACAGCAAATAGATCAGTGACAGAGCCAAACTGATTTATTGTTAAGACCTCTTGTACTACTGGAGAAAATGTACATTAAATTTACCAAGTTCTGACAGGCTTTTTGTGTTGCAACAACCTTTACATAGTCCTTCCAAAGGCTAAGAAAATACCGTCCTGGTGTTCTGCTGTGAGCTGTATTGCCTGTGTATGTATTAGGATAGAGCTCATTTTGTCCACACCAAATTACACAAGTGACCACTGTTCATAGCTAATAGGTACACTGAGGACAAAGAGCAGCTCAGCATATCCAGATGGCCTAGAAATTATAGCTAATGATATTTTAGATACTACATTTTCTCCAGAAATGCATGAATTGTACAGTTTTGCTATGTTCTTTGAAGTGTAACACACCAATTCTATGTCTCAACACATCCAATGAAAAAGTAAAGATGGAAAGTGCTATAAGCCAGGGAAATTGTCCATATTTCTCTGAGTGTCTTAGAATGGCTGAAAAAATCACTGCCCCAGTTTTTCCATCTGGAGTAGAGAACACCTTTCAATTCAGCTTTCAAAGTTTTCCATTTCCATTGCAAGAATAGAAATGGATTGACACTTTCAAGGGCTAGAAAAGGATATAATCTGTCATGTGGATGACTTGCCAGAAACAGATCTGAGTAACAACGAGTTCTGATCCAATTCAAACTTCATTGGCAATTGTGCAGCTCATGACTTCAGTGTTAGAACTGAAGAGAAATTGAAAGGAGCAAAAGAGTTATGTGACTACGCTACAACTTTCTCACACAGTTCTCAGGCTAGCAGGCTTCTTATCTAACTACAGCTGCATTTTATTTCACATTTCCATCCCTATGTGCTTGGCACTTGCTCCCCTGCCCCACTAATGGCTATTGCAATACCCACTATTTTGATGGGCTGAGAGCCCGAATGATTGAATGGAATTAGGTGCTTATCCTAACATGCTTACATATCCCACAGAGGTGAGATAAGCATTTGGAGTATGTTAGTCAGACTTCCCTTCAGAGAACATGAAGACATACATGGTAGCATTTCCTGTTGAGAAGAGAAATGGGCTGGGCGTTGAGGGTTGATCCCCTGGGGTTCAAACGAAGACATAGGCTTTCTTCCTCTACTTTAGGATACATATTTCCATACACACCCTCTTAGTCCCCTCTCTGCTACCAAGTCACTATTAAAACAATGGCTTTGGAACAAAAATGGGAGAGGAAGATTGACTGTTATGCATTTTCTCTTACTGGAATACTATTGTCTGAAATTTTCAAAATTGATTTTCAAATGGATTTGAAAGGATATAGGAATTTCTATTATCTATCATATCATATCATCATGTCATATCATGTCATGTCATGTGTATTACTATCATACATACATCAAAAATCATATTATATGTTCCTCTTTCATATATAGCCAGCTCTTCTCTCTGTCCTGCTACCTTCACAGATATACTTGATAGCAACATGGAAGATATAACTTTCTTATGACTGTTCCCAGGCTCTCTTCCCAGAGAAGTTAGACTGACACTCTACGTATAATCTTTCTGCAGTCACATGAAGACCCGTTTTATTCTATCAAGCCTTTGAAAATTTGTCTTTTAGGGAAAACAGGCCTTGCTTAATGAGATGGACTTTTATCTGTAGTAGCAGCAGTTTTCGTAGTTTATGTTTTAAACTGGTCTTAATTTTATTGATGATTTAATTGCTTTTTAATTTTTGTGCACTGTGAATTTTTAACTATAGTTGTTTTAACTGTTGTAAACCACCCTGAATTTTAGGCCATTTCTGCACTAGACTGTTATAGTGCTATTATTCCACTTTCAACATCCTATGGAATCCTAGGATTTGCAGTTTTGGGAGGTGCCTGTCCAGAAATGGCCTATGACTAGGGAAAGGGGGGATAGAAATCAGTATCGTCGTCATGGTCATCATCACCATCATCAATATGTACTTGGTTTCTTGTATTGATAATATTATAATTGACTTTATGTGTGAGTTCATATGAATTAAGTGTTATTTAGGTGATGTCCTGTTTAAAATTACCAATGTCTGTGCTATCCTTTTGAAGAAGGCCACATGAATATTTTGTGACTGAGATACACGGCACTGTTTCCTGGGATACAGTCTTCAGCAGACCTCCTTCACTTGCAAAGTGGCTGGTGGAGGGATAGGAGATGTAACTCTGGCCCTTTCTGCACCATACCTGGATCCCACGACATCCCAGCATCATCCTAGCAGTGCCATTTCTGGGATGTGAGCATGTTTGGGACGTGCTTCTTCTTTCAGCAGTGCAGCCAGCCTCTTCCAGCACTGCACTGAGGAAGGAAGCACTTTGATAGTGCTTCCACTCTGCCCTCACAGCCCCAGGCGACACGATCATCACATAAAAGCGGCCTATGACCAGATTTTTTTTCCAATAATAGTATAAGGCATGATTGTGACAACTGAGAACATGACAGGAGCAGGATCATGATGATGTCATGCGATAGCATGCATCCCAGACTGGCTTCAACATGTCCCCAAGCTGGGATGGGGCCATAGTGCAGGAATGGCCTTAGTTGTACATACATAACTAAGTTACCAATGTATAAGTTCAGTGACGGTCTATAAAGCCACTGATGAGGGCAGTAAAATTGGTCAAGGGTATTGGTTTTAAAGCACCATTCCAGCTGTGAAATTGTAGACAGCTGTTATAATAACAGGTTCTTCATATTCACCTGTCTTCTTATAACTGACAGTAACTGATTAGGATTTGAATAGAAACTACTGACTGGCAATGCAGTTTCCCGTTTACCAAGCTTAATTGGCCGAGGCACTTCTTGTGACTGCATGTTAACTGCCCTAGCTATGGCACTTCTGTTAACCTTTCATTGAACTGGTACTGAGTCAGCCATGCAGTTGTAACATTTTCAGAATTTAGTACAAGAACAAGTATAATGCCAGTGCTCTGTTGTTACAACATGGGCAAGCCCCAAAGCATTTAGACTGAATTGAAGTCAAAGCCACATTAAGGCAACAGCAAATAAAATCTCACCTATATAGGAAATGCTGCTCCAAAAAAATGCCTAGGATGGTTGGGTGAAGTGGCGTATAAAAATGCCTGTACAGTGTTGTGAGCTGCCTGCATCTTTATAGCATCCTTGTCCAACCATCCTCTCTCTTTAATGTCTAGCTAAGCACAGAGGGGTTACTTTGGAAACCCTCTTCTGGTCAAATCTTGTAGCCAGCACCCATTTCTTAAAGAATGTAGTTCCATTATTTACCAGGGTGTGAGAGGTGTTAGTAAATACTGCTGGTACTGCTTAAAATTATTGAAATATTGGCTATTCCCAGACTTTCTTCTCCAGGACATTGTCTTGCAATTACGGGCAGGAAATTGCATTGATGGGAAGGGTCATCACTGGGACAGTTGTCCTGGATGTTGCTACCTTTTGATAACAAAATGCTAGATAATCTATCTTGAGAAGCCCAGACAGATGATCTTTGTTTCAGAGCTCCCTCTAGTTTTCTTGATTGAAGAGGTACTTTTTTCTGGCGCTGGGGTCTCTAAGAGGACAATTCTGGACGTCTCTTCTGAAATCGCTGCCTAAGCCCTGCTCCTGTCTTGCTGAAATCACTGAATAAACTTCTTTCAAGCTGAAACCATTCTTTCAGACATCCCAAGAACCTGGAATTTTGGCTGGAGAACCTCATCAGCTTATTATCTTCCCCAAAGTCCTAATCTAGTTTAGAGAAGCCCTGTCAGCTTGTCTTTGTCTTTTTTTGCCCTGCTCTATCTAGGAAAGTCCATTGGATCAATAAAGAAGTAACTTTTTTCTCCTCTTAATCTATTTTTCCCCTGCACATTGCAACTCCACAAAACTGCCCCTCTTCTCTGGTGTATGTATGGAAAAGGAAAGGAAAATAGTGAATTGTCCTTACTTTTTGAACCTCTTTCTTTCTGTCATCTGTCCCTCTTTTTAGCAACACCTAAAGCTTCACATTGCTTAACTTAAAACCCTCTTAGCTTTGAAGTCTGCTTATTTGAATTAGTATTTTTTAATTCTGTTAAGTATTTATTTATATTATGTACATACTGTTTGCCATTTATGAAGTTCTGCCATAGTACCCCAGTGCAATCATTATTGACTCCAATTTTCCTAAGGCCAAAGTCACAAGACCATTTATAAGCATATGTGCTCAGAACATGTATGGTTTCAAGCATGTATTCTTAGACCATCCCTGGTAACAAATGAATGGCATTTATCTGATAGGAACAAACTGGAAGATCTTTGCTGAATATTTATAAGGACTTTTAACTGACACTTTAGGATCATGATCAGTACATCTGAGAGACAAGTATGCTGCAAAAGCAGCTTCAATAAAGATCTGTCCTGGTAATTCAGCTGAGTCTTCATTAAGGGAAGGTGACAGAGTCTGAACTGTTGAAACCAAATTTTAACATTAAGCAGCAGTTAAACAAATTCACTAGTGCAGTGTTTATTACAGAATAAGTGTTCATCAACACAGCCCACTTCATCAGATGCATGACACATTGTCCTCAATTTTACATGTGTGCGGGAACATGTTTTCAAGGGTGCAAGGTATGCTTGTCAACAGTGAAGGAAAAAGGATTTGAACCTCAGAAAATGGAGACAGTATTAACTAGCTTCACAGAGAATGGCTCTGTTTTAATCTATGCTGTAAGCCACCTTGAATCCCATTCATGAGAAGAGCAGAATATAATACAATAAAATAATACTTTCTTTCTCATTTTTTTAAATGACAACACGTAGCATTCTTTACTGGGTAATGGATTCCTAGCATAGGGAAGTGCTGAATCCCAATCTAACTACTCCACAAAGGAGAAGGAAATTCAAAAATGAACTCTGTGGAAGAGGAACTTTCACTGGTAAAACCAAGATGATGAAGAGCACAATGGCCCTCATGTCCAATCCCATGCCATGCAGGAATACACAACTAAAGCACTCTAGACAGATGATCGCTGAATTTCTGTTTAAAAACCTCTAGAGAAGAAGACTTCAGTGGTAACATATTCCACTGCTTAAGTGTAATATCTTACATTTCTCCTCAGTGAAATTCATTTTGTTAGTTTTGTCCAGCTTTCTAATCTACCCTTCCTAGTTTGATGTCATCTGAAAATTTAATAAGAGTGTTCTCTATTCCATCATCCAAGTTATTTATATAGATGTTGAATAGTGTTGGCGCAGGACATAACCCTGTGGCACCTCATTAATCGCTTCTCTCCAGGATGAAGAAGAGCTATTAGTGAGGACTCTTTAGGGTTGGTCAATCAGCCAAGTACAAAACCACCCAGCAGTAGCATTGCCATCTTGTGATCTTCATGAGAAGAACAAGGAAGTGACAGAGACTGAGCTATTGAAACTGGACATTAGCATTAATGAAGAGTTAAAGAAGCAAATTCATTAATAGAGTGTTTATTGTGAAAGCTTTCAAGAACACAAACATTTCATTATCTTACAGGTATTTAGGGACATGTTATAATGGGGATAGGATGTGACAATAATACTGAGGTAAGAGGAAATGGTACTGTAGAAAGTTGAGACAATGTCAATTAGCATCACAGAAGGAGCTTTCTCATTCTTAAAAATGTCAGTACATTCTTTACTAGGTAAAGAAAGATGATCAGACATACAGGGTATGAGTACATATATCATCGCCAGGAGGATCTTCATGTTGTTTTCAGCTGAATGAAAAGTTATCATTGCAGAAGTCTTTGTCATTACAGCAGAAGAATTTAGTCCATAACTTAGTGCTTTGGTCAAATTCTTTTGAGCCACAACTTATAAATCCCTTTCTTCCACAATTTTGAAATAATTGTCCAGTTACATCTAAGATGACAGGGGAAAAAAATGGAGACATAAACAAAGAAACAAATATGCCCCTCCTTCAGTTATTCCATAGAAATTCTCCTGTGGCATGAAAACTAGAGCTTTGGCTTTCTCCTCTAGAATAGGTAACACTGGAATGGGTCTGGGGGCTACTTTTAAAGGTGGACACATGCTCAAAAAATGGACCTTTTTCCTTTTTCCTTAAGGTAAAATGCTGGTGAAATTGTTTAATAAAAAGTAATAGAACTCTCTATGCAGGCAGCAAGTTCAATATTCCACTCAGACAATTAATGTTGAATTTAAAAGCAGCATTTGAAAAACAATATTGCATTTTACATTTCTATTCTGTTTAGGAAAAGAGACATTCATTCAGATTAACTAACATGAGCTATTGATAGTAGGTCTGTGGACCAAGATCACCATAGAGCTCTAAAAGGTGCTTCCATGGTGCTTCCAGGAAAAGAAAGGAAGTTCAAATGAGATATTTAAAGAGGAGATAAGCCGGGAAATGATAAGCAAATGCTATGATGAAAGTTTTTAAAACAAAACGTCTCCTGTTTTTACATTTTAAAGGAAGTGAATAAGTGTTTTTTTTTCCAATTGGAAAATGCCTTACATACCTTTTACAGCAAATCTAAAGTTTTAGTCACTATTATAGTCACTCTCCTATGGCTCAGTCAGTCATGTAGGGACATGGGGGGGTGATTCCCCCCAGGCGGCAATGTTTTTGGGGCATCCTAGCCTGTAGCCACACCCCCACCTGCCTTGGCCATGCACACATCACACATCGCAGCCACGCCCCACACATCGCAGCCACGCCCCTGTGCACAGTGGCCATGCCCCTCCTACCCCCCTTCCACATACTCCAAGATCCACCACTGGGCTCAGTTGCAAAGATTTTGTCACTGTTTATAAGCATTCACCACTGGAATGTATTTGTCATTCAGCGAGTCTGAATTCAGTCTCCTGCCCAAGGTTAGATTCAGTTCAGGCAAAAATTAGCCATTACCTTGTGCTGAGAATATTACTTTGAATGAAACCTTCAAATGAGTTGAGGCTTCCTGGATAATTTGCCTGTTCTGCACTGCTTCTCTGGTTGCATTTGGCTTGCAGAAGGACCTAGGCCCTTTCTGCAACTCATCTATTTTCGGCGCTGGGGTGCGGTGCTCGCGCAAGCAGCTTCCGGAGAGAAGCTCTTGCTTTCCTGCTTCTTCGGCTCTGCACAAGTTTCCTGCTCATGCGAGAGCCCCACCTCTTCCTTCCTTCCTTTCCTGAGACAGGAAGCTTGACCGGCCTGGCTCCTGAGGCTCCACACACAAGGTAAGTGCACATGGGGCCCAGAGCGATGCATGACTGGGAGCATTTTCGGCTTCAAGCCAAAAATGAAAAAATGTGTGAGCAGTCCCTGCTGGGCCTTGGAGCGTTACGCAAATGTGAGTGCATCATGTGGATCACTCCTCACATGTGCACTACACTCAAGGGGCCCTTTTGCATCAAAAATGCCATGCAAAAAGGGCCCTAGTCTCCTTAAATGCATAGGGGACCAATAATTAAAATAGGGCAATGCTGGTTAAATATTTGACATAGGCCCTTCGCGCAACTTACCTTTTCATGGCACTGGGGCACAGGGATCGCGTGAGCAGCCTCTTGTCCCTGCTGCTTCTCCTCTGCAGCCACTGCCTGCTGGCGAGTAGGCAGCATGAGGGCTCCTCCTCTTCCATCTGCAGCGCAGCCTGGGATTTTCCCAGGCTGTGCTGGGGCAGGAAGTGCAAGTGCCGTGGTTCCAGAGGCTCCACATGCACGGTAAGTGAAGAGATGCGTGATCATGCATCATTTTGGGCTACAAGCCAAAAATGAAATAGTGTGCGATCGGTGCCTGCCAGCCCCGGTAATGTTGTGCAGTTGCAAGGACGTCATGTGGACTGCTCCCTGCAATTGCGTGACGTTCCAGAGGCCCTTTTGCATGGCGAATGCCATGTGAAAAGGAACATAGTTGATCAATGACCACACATAGGCACTAAGAAGAGAGGGGGTGCTCCCAGATCCTAATACCCAAATTCATGAGAGCTGGAAAGGAACTGGAAACCCTTTTGATTCCAAATGTAACAAAAATTTAATGTTTTCAGTATGTCTCAGAAAGATAGTTCTAGACAGTACAGTATCTAGTCTCTGGAAATACTTTTGACAATATTGTTTTTGTCCACAGATCAAGAAACATTGTCATTTCAGGTACTATCACTATATGCATGAACCTGCCCTTATAGACAAGGTTTTCTTTCAACTCCTGACCCAACTTCTGCTATATGCCTCTTTAATCAGAGTGTAATGGCAAATTTACTTCACTTCAGACATCCAACCTCCTTTCCATTTAATCTGGTTTACACTTATGCTACTTTTATTCCAAGTACAGTGAAGGATCAAAGAAAGTACTGTTTGTTGCCCATCAGATACTAAGTGAGCACTTAATGCCCCCAAATTTACTTGGTAAGCCTGGAGTAGATGTTCTTTGCTGCCAAGAATGCTACATGCTGCCATTTTTGGCTTCTCTGGACTGCCTAAGTACTCCATCATGACCACCATTTGGCACACCAGAAATGATGTTTCATCACTCTTGCCTGCCATTTTAAAGTAATTTAAGTTAGATTTGGTGTGCCTCCCCAACAGCTTATAATGGCTTTGGCTGCTTAATGAATGTTTTTGGTGGCAATTTAGTAGGAGGTTGGGAGGGTCAGAAGATGCCTGGGAGGTTTCAAGGACCGCATAAGACCTCCGCAAAGATTAATGCACAGCCCATGGACCTCAAAATTTCTATCCCTTTACTAAGTAGCAGAACAAATGTATGCAATTGGGGTTAAAAAAAATGCTCTTTAGTTTAGTTTCACGCGATGTGAAATGGCCCCATGAGTGTCGCGCACATGTGAGGAGCGGTCCACACAACACACTCACATTTGCGTGACGCTCCAGGGCCCGGCAGGGACCACTCATGCATTTTTTCATTTTCAGCTTTAAGTCAAAAATGGTGTGCGGTTGCATGTCACTCCGGGGCCCTGAGCGCACTTACCTTGTATGCGGAGCCTTGGGAGCAGGGCCGGCCATGCTTCCTGTCTCAGTGCAGCCTGGGAAGCTCCCAGGCTGCACTGTGAAAGGAAGAGGTGGGGCTCCTGCACGAGCAGGAAGCTCATGCAGAGCTGAAGAAGCAGGGAAGCAAGAGCCTCTCTCTGGAGGCTGCTCTCATGAGCACTGCACCCCAGCGCCGAAAATAGGTGAGTTGCAGAAAGGGCCTGAGACCACACTGATCACTTTCTTTATTTAAATACAAGCAGTACTTCTGAGATAAAGAATGAAGTAGTTAGTGCCATGAATCAAGAGTTGTTCCTAGTTACGGTATTCAAAGAGCACAGTCTCAGAGCATTCCTTGCCAACATAACAGTTTTGTATACCAAAGGTATCCTTCTAGGATCAAAGTATAGGGTCATAAGGGTATAGAGAGGCCTATGCTTTCTACTGCAGGAAACAAAACTTTAAGAATTTGAGAGGATTCAAACATGGAATTGGCCCAATGAGTGAAATCACTAAAAGCTGCATGGCCATTGCTGCTTCCTTGTTTGACTTTGTAGTGGGCAGGTTGTAGGACTGACTCAAGATACATTTGTACTTTTTCCAGGGTCGCACAGCAGTGGTGAAGGGGGAACAGATAAAATCTTCTGAGATCTGAGCAGCCTATGACCCTTTACGCATGGTATTTTCCATGAGAAAGGGTGCCTGCAGCGTTGCACGATTGTGAGGAGTGATCTGCACGATGCACTCACAATTGTGTGACGCTCCAGGGGTCAGCAGGGGCCAATCACGCACCTTTTCATTTTCGCTGGAAGCTGAAAATGATGCAAAGCGTTCATTGCTCCTGGGCCCTGCACGCACTTACCTGGCATGTGGAGCCTCCAGAACCATGCAGGTCGTGCTTCCTGACCCAGTGCACCCTGGGAAACTCCCAGGCTGCACCGCGGAAGGAAGAGGTGGGGCTCTTGCACAAGTAGGCAGCTCGTGCGGAGCTGAAGCAGCAGGGATGCGAGAGTCTCTCGCCAGAGGCTGCTCATGTGATCCCTGCACCCCAGTGCCAAAAAAGGTAGGGTGCAGAAAGGGCCTATATTTCCAATGCCTCATTTCCTTTACCACACCCACAGTCTTTTTTTCCCTCTGCCCCTATTGCCTATGCAGACACGGTTGCACCAGCTGGGAGCACAAAGCATATCTCCACAATATCTGAGGCCAATATAAATGGATGTTTTTGGTGTGCTTTCCCACTATAAAAAAAATCCCAGAGAAAAAGAAGCTTGAATTTCTCACGTTTCTCATGCTGAATTAGCTTAGCATAGCAGGTTTCTGTTGAAGGGCTAGCTTCACACTCATCAGGAGGAGAACCAGGGTCTGGTTCCTCATCAACACCAGCTTTTCGACATTTCAGGGCATCTATTTCAAAAGAGTAGTCCTTGTAGTTATAGCAATTCCAGTCATGAGCCTAACATAAGAGTGCCAGTCTTCAAAGAGCTGCAGAAATAAAATCTTCCCCTATCTTTCTGGAGACAGGGGAAGACTTTATCTCTGCAGGCCTTTGAAGAGTGACTGATAAAGAGGACTGGGCCCTGCAGAATTGAGCTGTACTGTCTACCTGTGTTTTTAACTGCTTTTAATTTATTGTTCACTTAATGATATTTTTAACTTTTATAGATCATGATGATGATGATGATGATATACAATCTCTGCTCAGTATTCTCTTTCATTGCATTATTCTGCATTCCCATTAGTGCAGAATCCTAGAAATCAGGACTAGTATAAGCAAAGACCGTTCCTGTCCTGTGAGGTTGGACGAGCTGCTGGAATGTCACAACCTGTGCACCTTCTGGGAGGCAAGTGAAAGCTTGCCTTTAGAATGTGGGTGGAAGGAATTATCCAGCTATGACAGGTAAAATAACAACAATATTAATAACCCCAATAATTTCCACAGTGTGGCATTTTAACTAGCACCATCTATGCATGGTCAGTGTCAATATTTGCAGTGCTGAAATGGTTATATTATAACATCCACATATTTCCTCCCACTATTAGTATCTGTTCTTCGTGAGTTTCTTGCCT
This sequence comes from Iguana delicatissima, assembly GCA_948472985.1. Lineage (NCBI taxonomy): Eukaryota > Metazoa > Chordata > Lepidosauria > Squamata > Iguanidae > Iguana > Iguana delicatissima. The sequence continues at coordinate 252,767 of CAOKZL010001626.1, read as the reverse complement.
CCATTCCCCAGCATTTCAGTTTTCTGATAAGTTGATATATACAACCTATTCTTTACTGAAAGGCCTTATTTCACTCCTAGTGAAAAGGAACTTACTTCCAGGTGTGATGAGGAAGAAAACAAAGGTAGCCAAGAGCAGGTTCTGAACCAGAAGAGACATTTTGGTCAGAAGAGGATTCTGTGTTTCACAGCAGAGCTCAAAGCTGCAGAGAAAGGAATGCTGATATCCACTCCTTGAAGCAGTGTGGACAAGCCGCTTCCTTTTATCACTTATCATATATGTATATGCATGCTCCCTGGATGTCATTCTGTTCCTATTATTTGCATGGATAGAGACTCCAGTGATCCATGAAATGTCAAATGTGATACGTGCTCCTGTATGGGACAGCAATTAGACTTGCAATGTGGTTTTAATGATATTTATTAGTTTTTTAAAAAATCAAGACATGGGAGACACAGAGAAGGTAAAGTTACTTTCTGGATGGGCAAGCCATTTTTAAGATGTTAGATTTCTGAAAGAATAAAAGATATATTTCATATTAATGCTTCTCTGATTAAGGCCCTTTCTGCACCTTACCTTTTTCTGGCGCTGGGGTGCAGGGATCGTGCGAGCGGCCCCCGGCGAGAGGTTCTCGCAGCCCTGCTGCATCAGTTCTGCACGAGCTGCCTGCTCACACGAGAGCCCCGCCTCTTCCTTTTGCAGTGTAGCCTGGGAGTTTCCCAGGCTGCACTGGGGCAGGAAGCACGACCAGCGCGGCTCCCGAGGCTCCACACGCCAGGTAAGTGCACGCAGGGCCCAGGAACAATGTGCAATCACTCACCATTTTCGGCTTCCAGCCGAAAATGAAAAAGTGTGCCATTGGTGCCTGCCAGCTCCTGGAGCATCGTGGGATTGCAAGTGCGTCGTGCAGATCACTCCCCACAATCGCACAGTGTTCCAAGCGCCCTTTTGCATGGCAGATGCCGTGCAGAAAGGGCCCAAGATGGAAAGTGTGATCTGGGCTTCTGGGGAACACCAGTTTGGGGAAGACTGTACTATAGCCCCAGCCAAACATCCTAGAGTATGCATAGGAATTGGAAAGTTACCTTGAAGAAGAATGAATATAATGGCATGAAACATATTACCATTGGCAAGGCTTGCTTTTGTTTTGTGTCCTAACAAGAATGATATTCTGATAGATGTCTGAATGTTTAAAAGCAGATGTTTGAAAGTAACTGATCTGATTATCACTGAATCTTTTGTAAGATTCGGGAAGGAGTATACTAAACATATCTTCAGGGAATATGCAATAGAGAATATACTACAAAGTGATGTTTGAAGATTTTCATTTTATTGTGTTGTCTTTGATTCATATGTTGTTGTGGTATGTCTTAAGGTCATTTCTGATTTATGGCAATCCTAAAGTGAATCCATCATGAGGTTTTCTTGATGAGATTTGTTCAGAGGCAGTTTGCCTTTGTCTTTGTCTTCCTCTATGGCTGAGAGATTGTGACTTGTCCAAGGTTACTCAGTGGATTTCCATGGCCAAGTAAAGATTCAAACCCTGGTCTCAAGGGCCGTAGTCTAATGCTCAAACCACTATACCACATTGGCTTTCTGTTATACATAACTAATCCATCCTCAGTGAGTCAGATTTTTGGGGATGTCTGGATCTATTTAAACCCATTTTTCATTTTTCATAGGTAATAAAGTCGGGAGAAGAGATTTCAGTTATAAGGGATTATCAAGGCCAAACTGCAGAGATGTTTGGGGCTGTTGTAATGTGTGTGTGTGTGTGTTTGTATAAAATCTCATACACACACATACATACATACATACACACACAGACACACATGTTTTAGTTCCTGGGTTTAGCCTTTCCTATAGACATTTCCTGCAGACATCTGGGATAATCTGCTCTGGCTTCAGAAGGAGAAAAGAGGAGGCAGGCACTGCTCCATCATGCCTGGGTCCAGAAGCAGGTGATAGGCCTTCCTCCATTGCAGCTGCCACTGCCCTGGCCCTAGGGGGAGAGAGAAAGAGACAGGCACAGCTCCACCATTCGTAGGCCCAGAAGCAGATGGAATGCCCTCTCTCCATGCCAATAGCCACTGCCTTGGCCTCAAAAGAAGAAAGGAAGAGCCAACATCCCCTAGAATTAATCCCCTCCAGCACTTCCATCTCCTTTTCTTTTTTTGTCCCTATTTTGTTATTCTTTTATTCGAAAAGTGCCATGTACAGTGATGGCACTATGTAAGTAAATGGATGATGATGTCAATGATGATGATGAAGAGAACTGAAGAGAATTGTATTGTATCCCTCACCCACAGAAAGACAATATACAAGCCAATAGGTATCCTTTCAAAACTAAAGGATCCTGGCTAACTTGATAGCTGCATGAACATTCACACAACAGACACACACAATTCCCTCATTCCATTCTAGAGAAAACCCAGGTTTTTTTTCTTCCTTTGTGTTCTTCTTTGTGTGATCCTCCATCCAAGTTTTTCCATTGTTTCCCAGTTCTTCTTCTTCTGCTACACTCCAGAAGGTTCTCTATGTCTCTCTCCCTCTTCTCAGGCCCTTTTTGCATGGCATTTTCCATGAAAAAGGGCCCTCGAGCATTGCGCAAATGTGAGGAGTGGTTCACATGATGCACTCACATTTGCGCGATGCTCCAGGGCCTGGCAGACACCGCTCATGTACTTTTTCATTGCTGGCTTTAAGCCAAAAATGGTGCGTGGTCGCGCATCACTCTGGGGCCCCACATGCACTTACCTTGCTTGCAGAGCCTCGGGAGCTGGGCCGCCCATGCTTCCTGCCTCAATGCAGCCTGGGAAGGTCCCGGGCTGTACTGAAAAAGGAAGAGGCCAGGCTCTTGTGCAAGCAGGAAGCTCGTGCAGAGCTGAAGAAACCTGGACATGAGTGCCTCTCACAAGAGGCTGCTCGCACAAACACCGCACCCCAGTGCTGAGAAAAGGTGAGTTGCAGAAAAGGTCTCAGAGACAGCCACGATACAACAACCAGATCTGCCTGCCTAACAACAGATCCATATGCTACTTTCTCTGGGGCCTTCTTTTTTAACCATTTGTATGAATGTTCCAGATGACCTAAAATAAATGACTTACATATGGGATTAACTTCAACATTAATCACAATACACTGATTTACAAGTTATTTCCAAGGTCTGAAATCTACCTAAATGAAAACAGGTAGACATATAAACTCTCTTTTTTAACAGTCATTGATTTCATGCCAATTGGGCAGGGTACCTTCAGTCAGTGATCAGAGGTAAGAACAAGATTTGATGAGTACATTACATTTTAAGTATGCTGCTCTTCAAGTGTCTGTAGAAATACTCCTTAAATATGTTCAAATTTTCAAAGTATTAAAGATCAAAGTATTTGAATCAATCCTTGAAGAAGATGGTGGAAATTGCAGCCCTGTCTTCCAAAAATCATGGGCAACTTATTGTCTTCAAGTATTCCTCAGCCTGACAAAATGAGCAAAGGAAAGGATTTCAGTTCGTTTCGTTTCGTTTCGTTTCATTTCATTTCATGTTGTTCTCTTCACAAGGGACAGGAAACTTACAAGAACGCTAAAATAAAAAGCAAGCATAATCTTATTGATTTCTACAGCTTACAGACATTAAGAAATTGACAGCTATTATGTCTGCAACATAGGCCCTTTCTGCACGCGGTTATTCAGGCGGGCCAATGTGTCTTGCCACTGAGATCTTCTGCACCTTGGAGCAGACTAGGTTCGGTTTATTTACCTTCGTTCCGCATGCAATTCCGACTAAATGCACCCCCATGTGGTGGTAAAACACACTATTTGAAAACCAGAAGAAATCAGTTTTCCAATTTTCCAGATTGATCCAATTTGTATTTTCACAGTGGTGCAGACATGTACATTTGCACCAATGTGAATTGGTGGTCAGGGGAGGGCTCATGGGAGGAGCCAGGGGGTAGTATGGACTTACACACGTATGCACGTACACAATGACATACTAAACAATGCAAGGAAAAAAAGGGGCCAATCACAGCTGACAAGGCAGGGTGAGGGGAGTAGCGGGAATGGCCACAGTAGAGGCAGTGTGGATTCATGAACTCACACTCCTCCGAATCAGTATGGAACATACGCAATAGTTGTGAGGGAGGAAATGAGGGAAAGTCTGCCTTGTTTCGAGCCCAGAAAATCCAGTAAGAAATGGCACAAACCGATTCACCAGCCTTGTGTGGAAAAGGTGATAGTATCTTCCATTTAACTTGTGAATATTTTTTAAAGAATCATGGTCTGGGAATAGGCAATATATTCACTCCATTACTTTCAATTGTTTATGTGAATTCTGTTGAAAGTAAATGTGTTCATCATGATATGACCTTATGATAGTCAATAAAGTAATGACATTCTGATGATATAATTCAAGATGCAACAGTTGAAAAATCTGAGGTTTTTGAAAACTAACATGGGAATTATGTAGTATATATTGATGTAATTTCATGGAATGCATCTTAGGCCCTTTCTTCACCTTATCCTTTTCCGGTGCTGGGGTGTGGGGATCACGCAACAGCCTCTGGCGAGAGGCTCTCCTGTCCCTGCTGCTTCAGCTCTGCACGAGCTGCCTGCTCACGCAAGAGCCCTGCCTCTTCCTTCCACAGTGCAGCCTGGGAGTTTCCCAGGCTACGCTGAGGCAGGAAGCGCGACCGTTGAAGCTCCAGAGGCTCTGTACACCAGGTAAGTGCACACGGGGCCCAGGAGCAATGTACAGTTACGCACCATTTTCGGCTTCCAGCTGAAAATGGAAAGGTACACAATCGCGCGCCTGCCAGTGTCTGCAGCATCATGTGATTGTGAGTGCATTATGCAGATCGCTCCTCAGAATCACGTGACACACCAGGCGCTCTTTCACATGGCAAATGCTGTGCGGAAAGGACCTTAGTTTTTCCATTCATTTCTAGACAGGAACTAGATAGCCAAAGCATTGATCAGTTGAGAAGTTAAAAGAAGTAAAGCTTTGTTGTAATCACACAGGCTACTAGGATAGATTTGGAAGGAACCACAAAAAACATTTATTCCAACTCTCTTCCAGTGCAGGAATTTACTGCTAAAGCACTCCTGAGAGCTGGCCATCTAATGTCTGTTTCAAAACATCTAATGAAATAGCCCTCCACTTTCTGAAGAAGTCTATTCCACAATGTTTAGTCATAACCACCTGTCTTGTAATTTGAAGCCATTGATCCTTTTTTAATGGAACAGCAGAAGTCATAGGCCTTTTCCACACGTTACCTTATCACGGAGGTGGGGGGTGCCGTTTACGCAAGCAGGTTCTTGTGTGAGGCGCTCTCTTCGCTGATCTTTCGTCCCGCAGCTGGCTTCCTGGTTGCGCGACCGCCCTGCCCCTTCATTCCTCAGTGCAGCCTGGGAGCTGTAGGCTGCGCTGGGGGAGGAAGCATGAGCGGCACGCCTGGGACAACATACTGCAGCTCAGGTAAGTGTGTGCAGGCCCCAGGAGCCTTGAGTGACCTCGCTAGAAGCCGAAAATGAAAAGGTGCAAGCACGGTTCGCATCAGGCTCGTGAGCGTCATGTAAATGGGAGTGTGTTGTACGGACCACCGCTCCCATTTATGCAGCACTCAAGGGGCCCTCTCACAGAAGAAACTGCTTGCAAAAAGGGAGATAATTTACTGAAAGCCCTTCTAATATATAAAGATGGCTATTATATAATCTACCAACCTTCCTTTCGTCAGGCTAGACATACTCAAATTCCTCAACCATTTCTCAAAGGGCATTTTTTGTCACCCTCCTCCGGGCACAATCCAGTTTTTCAGTGTACTTCTTATATGGTGGTGCCGAGAACTGGATGAAATATCATAAGTGAGGTCTGACCAAAGCAGTACAGTGTGGTAATATTACTTTTTTCAACTTTGTTAATACAGCCTGTAAGTTCGTTGGCATTTTCATGACTGCATCACACCGTTGACTCATGTTAAATTTTGTGGTTTACCAAGAACCCTATATCTTTTTCACATAAACATAATCTATCTAACTGGTTTCTAGTATACTGACAAAAGCAAGCATGATCACTTGTCTTCCTTGTTATCACCATGGCTAGAAGGGAATTTGACAGTTGCCAGGCCTCTACAGGGCTTCTAACTGCTGACATCGGGTCCCCTGCTTACAACAAACCAAATGTTTCTGCTGCTGGATTTGCTGCTATTAAGATGAGGCCCTAGTACTTCTGGTCTTAAAATGTATGTTACATTTCATTATGTCTGAATCATATTAGTAAATGTTGGTGCTTGCTGAAGACTTGGATCTGCTGAGATTTAAGGACAGACGTAACTGATCTTTGGAAATGTCATATTTTTTCTCACTATCCAGAATTCCAAAGGCCTGGTTCCTCCAACTATCTGGGCTCCGGGGATCTTCTCCTGCCCATCTCTCCTCAGTGCCTCCCCAGCATTTTCTTGTTCAGCAATGAGCAAAACTCAAACAGAAATTATAATGAAGGCTCTTACTATGCTTTCATTTTCAGTTAGATAGATAGATAGATACGCATGCACACATGCACACACACACACACACACACACACACACATTTTATTGAGTCTGATTGGCTGTTCGACATCTGGGGATTGGACATTGCTCTGACTATCTCCAACCCTGAACTGACATTGAGTAAAAAAACCGATCCTGTTATATTGCCTACTGCCTTACGGGGCTGTAGGACAATGGCAGTGGCCATTGTCAAAACAAGGAAAGATTGAAGCATTTCAGATTGCCATGAAATCTGTACTAATGTTTGTCTGCACAGCTCTAGTAGCTAAGGCAAAAGCTAGTCAGATCTTGCTTATTTTATCTTGCTAGTTATATGCTGCATGAACAGTTTCTAAAAAACTTTTTTCTGTCGTAAGTGAGCTAAAGTGGCTGAAACCTTAGGTCCCAACCTTGGGAAAAAGGCAAGCTAATGAGACACGGAGGAAGATCACTAAGGAGGAGTTAAAGCAATTGCCGTTGTTCATTAATGGAGTATTTATTATGGCATAAAGTTTGATGAACACTACAGATTCAAGTAACATTATATCTAGACTAAACTTTATGAAGCAGTTGGCTTAACTGAAAGAATATTGTTGTTTTTGAATGGAAATACATAACATTCTTTACCAGGTAATGACTTCCTTTCATGTGGATGTCTGGAATGCCATAGGCTGCCATGACTTTAACTTATTTGCAAGGGAACAGGAAGCTGAAATGAGGGGGGTCTTCCACATCTCCCTGGTAAAACCAGTATGATCAAACACAGGAGAGCATATCTCTGTGCCAGAAGGATTTGCAGATTGCTTTCAGCCTGGTGTACAAGTCTTCATTGCGTGGTTTCTGTCTGGTCTACAAGTTTTCATTGCAGAAGTCTTTATCTGTGCAGCACAATTCTTGGATCCAGCCTTTTTGTGGATTATCCCCTTTAAAGCCACACTTTGCCTCTTCCTTACGTTCGCATGATCGGAATAGCTGTGTAAAATGCCCTGGAATCACGGTGGATAAAGCAAATGGAGACAGAAGATAAATGAATTAAAGTTTATACACATGTGTTTTTAACCCTACAAGCTTATTCCAAAGTCATACCAGTGCAGCAGCATTGTGACTGGTGTGGGAATGAACTGTGGCCTTGTCATCTAGAGACAGAGTAGACACCTGCTGTGGGGGCAGGAGCCATATTTCATCTTGGCCCAAGTGCTCAGGGAACACTTTATTTTTTCAGTTTGTTCTGTTGCTTTCACATGCTTGCAAGCTGAGGAGTTTTGTGGCATTTCTCTTTTTTTTTATGTAATGCCTCCTTTTGACTTAAAAACTGTTATCTGCCTCTTCATTCAGTATGCAGTGGCAACATTTACTTCAAAATACCACCTCTTCATGCCCAATCTTGTTCATACTTAGCACAAAAAAATCTACAAGTATTTCACATACACTAAAGAAGTAAAGAAAGTAACATCCACTGCTGACCAAAGATTTTAATCAAGGACTTGAAGGCCTACAATCTGTACCCTTAAGTAATAGAAGGAGACTGTGAAATGGGGCTGAAAAATAATATGGTGTAGCTGTACAATAGTAATCATTGAGAACTGCAGTGCCTATTTAGAGTGTAGTGTGCTTGAATAACATTCATAAAAGGCCAGAGGTTGAAATCAAAGAATAGCACACTCTCTCTCAGTCTCTCTCTCTCTTTCTCTCTCTCCCCTGTTTTTTTTTTTAAAAGCATGTCCTGGTGTGTGATGTGACAGACCCTGTTTGAGGGTCTGAAGAGTCACTCCCAGAGACAAACAGAAAGCATCACCCTTTGGCAAAGCAAGATCTGTAGGCCATGGATATGAACATAAGGGCACAGAGAGCCTTATAATTTCTATAGCAGAAAGCAAAACTTGGTGAAGAAAGTGTGTTGAAACATGGCATTCCCTTCCGAGTAAATGACTAACAATTGCATGGCCAACCCTGTTTCCATGCTTAGTGTTTGGGTGGGAGTCATAGGCCATTTCCACACGACACTCTTATAGCGCAATGATTCCACTTTCAACCTCCTATGGAATCCTGGGGTTTGCAGTTCCAGGAGGGGCCAGCCGGCCCCTCTCAGAACTGCAAACCCCAGGATTCCATAGGAGGTTGAAAGTGGAATCATTGTGCTATAAGAGTGTCGTGTGGAAATGTTCCTAGGCCAGAATCCTATGGTACAGCAAGCTTGTTACGGCACTTCATCCAGTCTTGTGCAGCAGTGGCAAAGCAAAGCAATAAAAAAATTTGCTGGCTCGGAGCAGCTCTTTCTCCCATGCCTTAGTTCCATTTTGGCCACTCTAGCTCCAAAACATTTTCCTCCCTTTCTCACCATCTACACAAATATGGTTATGCCAGCAAACACAATCCAAGCTAAATACTTATTTTAGGTGTGAGAAAAGGCTGCCTGCATGATCCAAGGTGATCATTGAGCCTCCTCAAAAGACCTGCAGCAACCCAAAACATGGTTTGGGGGAAAAATATACATTTCATTGAAATGTTGGAAGAGACCACAAGGGCCATCGAGTCCAGCCTCCTGGCATGAAGGAATACAACATCAAAGCATTCCCAGCAGATGGCCAACTAGCCTCTGTTTACAAACCTCCAAAGAAGGAGATTCCACCATACTCCTGGGCAGCGTATTCCACTGCTGAACCATTCCTACTGTCAGGAAGTTCTTCCTAATGTTTAGATGGAATGTCTTTTCCTGAAGTTTGAAGCCATTGCTTCATTTCTTAGTCTCTGTGTCCTAGTCTTTTCATTTTTTTAAAATACTTTTCAGGGGATGGAGGGCAATTTTATTATGTTCCTACCTAGAGAAGCCCTTTTTCCAAGTACTAGTTCACTTCCTGTTTTTGAAAATGTCTCTTCTGTGCTTAAAATAACCCAGAAATTTTTAAAAAATGGAAAAATTGTCCCTTGGCCTCAAGTGAGTGTAGAGGTTATTTAAAATTATTTTTTTAAAGAAAGTAAAAAATTGTCCCCAGGACCCTAAGGGGCATAGTAAGTTCTGAAAGACCCTCTGGAGGCCTTGAAGCTACCCACCTCTACCTTCTTAAAATATAAATGAATATTGGTGATACGTAATGAAGCCCAAAGTAAAAGAATCAGTCTCCTACCTTCCTCATAATAGGTTTTTCGAACATGACATGTTCCTATGGTGGGATCAATTTCACACTCATTAGTGACAGGAGAACCACGCACCATCATGTGGCTGTCATCTCGACATTTCAGAGCATCTGCTTCAAAAGAATGAACCATAGAGTTATAACAAAAATAGTCCCAAAACTTACATGAGAGTAGACTAATGATCTATACCTCATTTCCCAGTCATAGCATTGGTTGGTATTCCCAACCAAACCTGAAATCAGCAGTGGTGCAAACTGAATGGACATAGGCCATCTCAGCCATTTCCGCACTAGACTGTTATAGTGCCATTATTCCACTTTCAGTATCCGATGGAATCCTGGGGTTTGCTGTTTAATGAGGGGCATTTGAGGGGCCTTTGAGGCCCCTCCCTAAACAGCAAACTCCAGGATTCCATCGGATGTTGAAAGTGGAGTAATGGCACTATAACAGTCTAGCGTGGAAATGGCCCTCATGCTATGTGACTGGAAGAACTGTTTGGATATCACAATTTGTTTATCTTCTGACAGGCAAGTGAAAGGCCATCTCCAGATTTTGGTGGGGAAGTAATTATTGTCACAACTGAAAGGAGGAAAACATTAGGAAAACTAAATGAAAAAAGGTAGGGAAGGTGGTAATATAAAAGATTAAAATATTACATGGTTATTTAAAGCTGTTTTACCCTATTCTCAGATATAATCTTGACACAAAGGAGAAGGAGAAAGGAAATACAGCTGAGACAGCAGGTCTTAGTCACGGCAATGACACACATCCCAGTTGAAATTTGCAGGTTTTATTTCCTAGAAGTGAAATCCAAAGTTCACCTGAATCATATTTTATTCGGGTTGACCTTCTCAACCACATACCATAGTCTTGGGGTCAGTCCAAATATACTAACAGATTAGAGCAGATTGGTTTCACACACAAGGTATATGCATGATAAATGAACCTTATACTATGTGCATTTCCAGAATCTGATATTTAGAATTCAAGGAGAAGTCTACTGGCAGGTTCTGCAGTCTCTAATGCAGTACAATTTATTCAGAAATGGGTATATGATATGGCTTTCACTTTTCTTTTCTTTCTTATCCTTTTGGAGTTCTTCTCTCCAACCCCATACATTTCTACTTTCCATCAAAGGAGATGTTTATGAGACGAGGTGTACAACACCTCTTGAAACCCTTCCGTTTTTCAGCCCTAGGAAAAAGGAGCTTACCTCCAGGTGTGAGGCAGAGGAAAGCAGAGATAGCCAAGAGTAGAATCTGAACCAGAAGAGACATCTTGGTTTGAGGAGGACTCTACCTCAGCACAGCTCAAAGCTGCAGAGGAAGGAGTGCTTATCAGCACTCAGTCCCAGAAGAGTGAACAAGGTGTTTATTTCCTCCAGAGCATACATGTACAAGCTCCCTGAGTATTATTCTCTTCCCGTTACATGCATGGATAGACAATCTAGTGAAGTTTAAGCTGGCTGCTCATCTGTGGTATGGAACAATTGTCTATGAATTTAGTAAGTTTTTATTAAATTAGTAATAGCACCAGAAACACTGAGGCATAAAGAGGAAGGCACAGAAGGGACAAAGTGGTTCCACTTTGTTTCCCATCTTTCTGAAAGGCAGTGACACTTTTCATCACTGATGTTCCTATCATTAAGACAAGGCTTGTGTCTAGATCTCTGAGTATCACTAGTCTAGGGAACTGCCAAACATCTTGGAGGATACTCAGAAATATAGAGCCTGGAAAGTAATTTTGAAAAAGAAATAATATAATCGTGTAGCACTGTGCTAGCTGCAGAAAGATTTGTTTGGGTTTTTCTTCGGGTTTTGTTTCCTGTATTTTGGCAGTTCTTAGTTTAGATGCTTGTTACAAAATATGTCTGATACTGTTCATAAAATGTCTCCTCAAAACTCTGTTTGAAAGTTAGCATATTTTTTAAAGAAGAACTTAAAAATGAGGCAATATATATTTTCTACAAAAATTTCTATTGATTTTGAGAAAGTGTGGTTGGAACAATGTTCAAGATTTTTAAAAAATATTTATTAATATATTCATCCATAAAAGAATCATTCAAAAAAGAGATAGGATCCCTACACAGCCATCTCCTTAAAGGACAGCTTAGAATGTTTGATTATTTTTTGAGGATACAGAATTAGTTTTGAACCAGTGGAACCAGAAGCAACGTAGCCTGTCACTGAGAGAAAAATGAGCAAACTTGGACATGGCTACCTCCTGCCTTCCATATCTAGACAAACCAAGGCACTTTCCGCAACACATCTTTTCATGGATCTGGGGTGTGGGGATCGCATGAGCAGCCTCTACCGCGAGGCTCTTGTGTCCTGGTTCCTTCAGCTCCGCAGCTGCCAAATGCTTGTGTGAGAGCCCCGCCTCTTCCTTCCGCAGTGCAGCCTGGGAGTTTCCCAGGCTGTGCTGGGGCAGGAAGCACGAGCACCGCGGCTCCAGGGCTCTGCACACATGGCAAGTGCATGCAGGGCCCTGGAGCAATGCGTGATCATGCACCATTTTCGGCTCACAGCCGAAAATGAAAAAGTGTGCAGTCGGCACCAGCCAGCCCCTGGAGCGTTGCACGATTGTGAGTGCATTGTGTGGACCGCTCCTCACATTCATGTGATGCTCGAGGGGCCCTTTCACATGGCAAATGCTGTGCGAAAAAGGTCCAAACTATGTTGTTGGTAATTAAGCTAACAGGGACTCGATTGAAGAAATAGAGCAATGTTCTCAAAGTATAATAGATATGCTCCAACCCCTTCAGTTATTGTTATAAAACAATCAGAAAAACATGTTTGTCAGATATTATGGAGCTGCTTAATTCTTCCTGTCTTTCTGCCCAAGTTGATTATCACCTTCTGATCACAGCAAGTAGAGTAGGATGGGAGAGGGGGGGAAACAGTGGGCTAATCCAATTTTAAACCAGAATCCTTGAACCCACTGAAACAGCAAAAGTGGTATGTTTTAATTTCCTTTGAACAAATGAAGCAAAACTATATGAAGCGCCATAATTACTGAAAACCCAGCATAAGTTTCTCCAGAATAAATTGTGACATACTAATAGTGCTTTTAGTGATAGACAAGGGCAATGGTGGTTGTAGTATATCTTGATTTCAGTGGGGCTTTTTCATCTTGGAAAAAAATGACTGGTGCAAGTGTCTCAAGGGTTCTGTCTTTGGCTCAGTGTTGTTCAAACATTGGCCTTTTCCGCACGGGGTGAGGGAATCGCCCCATGCCGGTACTCACCGGACCTGTGTGCTCCATGCGCGGGTCCAGGCTGGTCTGGAGCAGTGCGTGGCTGCGCTCTGCATTGCTCCGGGAACGAAAATGGCGGCTTCCAGTTGGTGGAGGCTCTCCACTTACCAGTGAAGCTCACCAGCCTAAAGCCTGCCCCCAGCAGATCTGCAGGCTCGCACTGGTGCAAGCCTGCAAATCTGCACCAAGACCTGTCTTAAGTGGTCTTTCAAAAGCATGCTGAACAACCACTTTGGGTCGTTCCAGAGCGGGCTGATGTCCGGAACTACACAAAGTAGTCCGGACCCAGTCCGCTCCCAGGTGTAGAAGTCCTCTCTGGAGGACGCTCTGCACTGTTTTAAAAACCCAGTGTGGTAAAGGCCATTGTGGATGATGGAATAGAGGGCATGCTGATAAAATTTACAGATTACACTAAATTAGGAAAGGTAGCTAACACTACCACCATCGATACCAAACTCTGTGAATGTTCAGGTTCCGTTATGTACAGAGCTATAGTAAAATGGCATCTCTTATATAAAATGGCACAGTTGGCTTTTTTTTTTTTTAATATTTTCAAGCCTCCTTTCTGTTTAATCTTGTTCACGCTTACATACTATGATAAACTAAACTTATTTCAAGTATACCAAAGAAGTAAGGAAAGTAATGACCACTGCTGATGAAAGATTTTAATAAAGGATGTGATGGCTCAAAATCTACACATTAAGCCATAGAAGGGGACTGTGCCAAAAGGCAGAAAAAGATGGTACAACTGTATGACAGTAACAATTGAAAATTCATTGATGTCTCTTGTAGGCTGCAGTGTACAGTGCTGACAAAAGGCCAGAGGTTGAAATCAAAGAATTGTTGGTTTTAAAAAAGGATGCATTGAGACACCCCTTCCTAGAGCCCTGAAGAATCATTCTTAGACATAAACACAAAACATTGGCCTTTGGAAGATGTGAGTTTGCAAGCCTCAGGGAACGAACACTAGGGAACAGAGAACTCCATTGTCAGGTAGCCCTCCATTATTAGTATAGGATATGTAGTAGTATTAATTAGCTGCTTGCTTGTAACCAAGAATGTGAACCAGAGACCATTAGGTAAACATACCCAGGAATGCAGTACTGATAAGAAATTCCAGTCTGAGCTGGAAGCCGCCAAGGTCTCTTGCTGTCTGATTGCTGTGGGAACAGATTCTTTTGCTTATAGTGTTTGGTTTCTGCAAATTGCCTCCAGTTCGATCACTGAAGTCCTATGCACGCATCACGCTCCTAATAAATCATGTATTAGCATTGGTACATTTGTGTGTGTGATCTCGGTTCCTGACACCAATGCTTTTTATTGCACGAAACAAAACTTGGAGAAACAAGGCCTTTTCCTCATTGCACTGCTATGGTGCTATTATTCCACTTTCAATAATCTATTAAATCCTGAGGTTTGAAGTTTAGGGAGGGGCATTTAAAATTCTCAGCCAGGGAGCTCTTTGGCCTCAGTAAACTACAAACTCCAGAATTACATAGGGTGTTGAAAGTGAAATAATAGCACTATAACAGTGTAGTGCAGAAATGGTCTAAGTGTGTTGAAATATGGAATTGACCAGTGGGTAAAACCCACTGCTTCCATGCTTAGCATTTGGTGGGAAGGTCCAGAGTCCTGTGGTGCAATACACTTGTGGTTTCACTTCTTCCAGGGTTCTGTAGCAATGGCAAGGAAAGGCAGAAGAAATCTGCTGGCTCAGAAAAGCTCTTTTCCCAAATGCCTTCAGTGACAGAGCCTGGGGACGTGGCTAACTTGAGTGCCGGGGCAGCTCCAGCAACAGGTTGCCAGGTAACCAAGGTGGCTCTGTATGAGAGAAACCCAGCCCATTTGCAAGGCCCTTTTCGCATGCCTTTTTTTTTTGCGCAAGAGCCCCTTGAGCCTCTCGTGAGTGGGAGCGTCGCTCCGTACGACGCACCCCCACTTGCGTGACGCTCATGAGGGTCAAGCGGGGCGAGCATGCATTTTTTTATTTTCGGTTCTAAGCCAAAAATAATGCGCGCTCACACAATGCTTGCGGCGGCCTCGCGTACTTACCTGCGTGCGGTGTGTCGTCCCAAGCAAGTGGGTCATGCTTCCTCCCCCAGCACAGCCTACAGCTCCCAGACTGCGCTGCGGAAGGAAAGGGTGGGGCGCGACAGCAACAGTCGCGCTACCAGGAAGCGACCTGCGGTACGAAGGAGTGGGGAAGCGGCAGCGTCTGAAATGAGGCTTCTCGTGCAAGCCACCCTCCCCCGTCACGCAAACGGGTAAGATGTGAAAAGGGCCCAAGAGGGAGGGGCTGAGGTTTAAGAGGAGAAGGTCTATATATAGGGCACAGTAACTTGGATTTTTCAGATTGCTTCCAGACAGAAAGAACTCTAGGATAGAGCCTTCAGTCAGCTGGGAGGTTGTCTGAATAAGAGTGGTTGTCTTCTCAGAGGTCTAAAGAGAGAGATAGAGGAGAAACCAAACCATTTTTGAGTTGGGTGAGAAGGCGTGACCCTGATTTGGGAATTAAGCCTTTGAGCAAAAGGGAAGCCAATGACTTGTGTGTGTATGAAAGTTCTGTATCTGTATACTGGGTTAACCTATAAGAAACGGGATAAACACTTTTTTGAAGTTCTATACTGCTTGGTTATACTTATGACACCCAATACCTTTCTCTGTTATTTTAATAAAGAGTACATTATATTTTTTTCTAAATTCTGACTCAGCATAAGTTCTCATCAATTAGTGACATGCTATCACAGATCAGTAAATCATTTTGAATAACAACTGAGAGGCTTTACCTGGTATATTCTAAGCTGGTGGATTTAAAGGGGGAAAACAGGGCTATATAAGGAGGCAAAGCACTTTAACAGGCTGGAAAAAAAAAGCAGGTCTGACCTTTGCACCTTTGTTCTGCCATGGCCTCTCTAACTGTGGCCTTTTTCCTCCTGCTTTCACCACTTACACCATATGGTTATGCCAACCTGATGTACAAACAGGATTCCAGCCAGAGACTTTATAATGTCTTAGTTCAGGGGTCATTTTTACAGACTTTTCCTTGTGAAGAAATGGGTATATGATGTGGTCCTCACTTTTATTTTCTTGTCTTCTTCAGATACTTCTTTCTGCTTTCTGGCAAAGGAGATGGTTACAAGTTGATGTGCAAAACCCCTCCTGACATCCCTCCCTTTTTCAACCCTACTGAAAAGGAACTTACTTCCAGGTGGGAAGCTGTGCAAAGCAGAGGTAGCCAGGAGCAGGTCTGAGCCAGAAGATGTTGGCTTAAGGAGGATTCTGTTTACCACAGCAGGTCTCAAAGTCAAAGCGGAAGGGATACTGATCTCCACTTGCTTCCAACAGGGTGATCAAGTTGTTTCCTTTTATCCCCTTAAGAATATTAGACATACATTCTCCCTGAATGCTATTTTGTTCCAAGTACATGCATGAATAGAGAATCCAATGAAGATTAACCTGGCCACTCCTCTGTGGTACGGGACAGTAGCTTACAAATTTAGTGAGGGTTTTGTTTTTGTTTTGTTTTTTAAAAGTTTCATTATTTTATTTAATCTTCTACTTTTCTCCCAAATGAGACCCAATATGAGACTGAAAGCAGTCGTAAGTAGTAAGAGCACCAGAAAAAAATGAGGCAGGAGGAGAGGGAGAGAGATTGACAGAGGCCCTTTCCGCAATTTACCTGCCTCTGGCGCGGTTGCCCGGGGATCACACGAGCAGCCTGTACTGTGAGGCTCTAGCATCCCCGCTGCTTCTGCTCTGCAAGAGCTGCCAGCCGGCCAGCAGGCAGCGAGAAGGCTCCACCTCTTCCTTCTGCAGCGCAGCCGGGTATTTTCCCAGGCTGCACTGGGGGAGGAAGTGTGAGGGCCACAGCTCTGGAGCTCTGCACAGATGGTAAGTGCATGTGGGGCCCCGGAACGATGCGCAATCGTGCACCATTTTCGGCTAAAAGCTGAAAATGATATAGTGCATGATGGGCGCCTGCTGGTCCCGAGGGCGTCATCTGAATTGCGAGGGCGTCATCTGAAATGCTCTTCGCAATTGCGCGACACTTTGGAGGCCCTTTCGCATGAGAAATGCCATGCAAAAAGGGCCAGAGAGAGAAGGGATAAAATGACTTTCTGAAATGTCTGGGCTTCTTGGGAAAAACTGTACAGTTGTTGTTTCTGCTGTGTGCCTTCAAATCATTTCCAACTCATGGTAAGCCTAAGGTGAACCTATCTTGTAGTTTTCTTGGCAGAATTTGTTCAGAGAAGGTTGTCATTGCCCTCCTTTGAGGCTGAGACTATATGATGCACCCAAGGCCACCCAGTGGGTTTCCATGGCTGAATGGAGATTTGAGCCATTGTCTCCAGAGTTGTCCAACATTCAACACAACATTGGCTACATATTGTAACACTGTTAAACATCCTTTTGTGTAAATGTCTTTCCAACTCACCAGAAGCGACAATTTGTGGACTGTACCCAGAACCAAAGCAAGGATCAGTGCCATATTCCAGCTGAATTGTACCCATCTTTGCTTTGCCCACAATAGCAAAGCTGTCGATATTGTCCCCAAACCCACAAAATGTCCCCATCCCTGGTATGAAGCAGAAAGTCCACCCAGTCATAGGTGGCCTGGTTGCATATGGTTTGGTGGCAGGGCTCATAAACAAATAAAAGCTTCATTTAGGTTCTCTGCTAGCCCACATGAGCTACTAGCCCATTATGCCAGCAGTAAATTAGCTTCAGTTGCCTCTAATTAAACCCTCCTTAATCAGAGTAAATATTAAAAGGGATAAGAAGGGAAACAATGGACTGAACCAAATTCAAGTAAAGTTCCCTGCCTGCATCAATTTGAGATTTACCAAGAATGCTGTCATGCCTTCTGTTTTGTCACAGTACTCACACATCCTTCCAAAGACAAAGAGAACATAGGCTTGGTGTTCTACTGTCTACCACATCATCAGGAATGCCTTCTTCTTTAAATATAACTATATTCACACTTTCTTATTTATTTTTGAAGAACACAGTGTTACTGAGACCCATTCTCAAAATATACTGGATCATTGTACCATTCAAGTAGGTACAAAAAGCTTTATATGCACTGGGATGGAACCAAACTGCACAAGGATTGCCATTTATAAGGAACTACTGTTCATAACCAATAGGTACATTTGAGACATAGGCCCTTTTCGCATGGCATTTTCCATGTGAAAGAGGGCCTGGAGCGTTGCATGATTGTGAGGAGTGATCTGCATGATGCACTCACAATCACGCGACACTCCAGGGGCTGGCAGGCGCTGATCATACACCTTTTCGGCTAGAAGCTGAAAATGGTGCATGATTGCGCATTGCTCCCAGGCCTCGCACGCACTTACTTGACGTGCGGAGCCTCTGGAGCCGCGCCAGTCACACTTCCTGCCCCAGCACAGCCTGGGAAAGTCCCAGGCTGCACTGAGGAAGGAAGAGGCGGGGCTCTCGCGCAAGCAGGCAGCTCATGCAGAGCTGAAGGACCCCGGACATGAGAGTCTCTCACTGGAGGCTGTTTGTGCGATCCCCGCACCCCAGTGCTGGAAAAAGGTAAGGTGCGGAAAGGGCCATAGAGTAGCCCAACATATCCAGGTGTTATAGGTGACAACGTGCCTACTACCGATCCATCTTCATAAATACAAGGAATATATTGTTTTATTGTGTTCTGGAAAGTGCACCATAACAACCGTATGTGACAATCAGTAAAAATTCACTTTCAAGCATCTATCACGACATCATCTTCTCCATCTCCATTCCCCCCCCCCCAGTAGTACAATCTGCTAATATTAACTTCAATCATTGTCTCTGACTTGAGCTGCAGATTACAATGTTTCATTATACAAATAATTGGGATATAACATTATCCAGCATTTTTTAAATGATTGAAAGGATTGCATTGCTGGATCCAACCTGCTGGATATGAGTGAAGATTAGCATTCTCCCCCTGCCCTCCTTTGTAAATACAAGTTTTATTGATAGAACAGAATTCTGCTGGTTCCAAAATGTCCCACATGATTTATATCCTTCTCCTTTTGAGTATTTCTGTTTTCCTGTGCCTCAGACTCTTAAATAAATTCTTCTCACTAGGGTTGAAGGCAGGATGTACCTAACTTCTAGACAGCTTCAGAAATTAGTAAAATTAATAAGGCATAAAAAAATAATAAGGTATGAAAATACACCACAGTGCTACTTTTCCATGGTGGTGAGATAGCATGTTCCTATGAGGCAAGAGGTTATGCTGCTGGTAGGGTACGCTATGCCAGAACAGCTTTTGGTAAGAAGTCAGCAGCAGTAGTAGTGGGGAGTGATATTGGTGGAAGATCTCTCAGAGTCAATGGCAGTGGCATCGCAGCTAACCCTTGTTAGTCCTGCGCAGAAGAAGACAATGGTAAACCCCTTTCAGAAGGCTTCTACCTTGAAAACCCTACGATGAGACAGTCTGTACTGTAACAGATCTATACTTTATTCAGGCATTCATCAATTGTCTCCATAGTTGAGAAAGAGAATGCACTGAATTCCTTCCTGCTGTTATCACCATGAACCAGCCTGGCTTCGGTAGATACTCGATATCATTTTGATATCACAATTCGGCCACATTTTGCCACCCTCAGCTAGGCATGGCTATTAATTGCTGAAACATTCCTTTCTCCACCTAGGCAAGCCAGACTCAGCCAGATCTTGCTTTAGGAGACCTCCCTAGACAAACACTTCATTAAGGATGCACGCTAATACAAAGAGCCTCCTGCCCCGAGCAGGCACCCTGACGAGCTAGAAGCTCAACTGCCCGAGCGAGCTGCATCTGCATACTGGCCATTCTATTGTCAATTCGAACTTAACTCAATCATGCTAAATTGTGGCCTTTCTGAGACATTGTCTTGCACCCAAAACTTATTGTTTTCCCCAAGTAAGGTACAGCCTGCAGTCCCAATTCACCCTATAAAAACCCCAGAGTCTGAGACCTTCCTCGGATCGCTCTGAACTTCCATCAAGCCTTGCTGCCGCTTTGCCTGGGTGAGCCTTCCCCTCAGCTCCAGTAGCTGAGACCGCAGCAACCTCGGATTGCTCCCGAGTTCCAGACTGCCCTGCTGCTGCTTTTCCCGGTGAGCTCCCCTCTGCGACCCACGCTGAGCTTCTTCCCTCCATCTTCAGTCTCTTCAGGACTACGAGAAAGGTATCATATCACTCATTTCCCCCGAAAACTCTTATTTCTTATTTCTTAGCTAGCTATGTGTTTGTGTTGTCTTGTTTGTCTGTCTTTAATAAAACATCAATTTTTGCTATTTTAAACTATCTGACTGCTTGACTGACCTGACCCCGTATATATAGAGTTACAAGATACCCGCTAAGTTACCCCGCCTCTCGTTAGCTTAGGTGAAGTGCTCCAGTTAATTTCCCCATCTTTTGTTGTTGTGTTTTGATTATTTGGGCACCCCTCCCAGGACTCCCCAGTTCACAGGGTTACACTGCCCAACATACAACCTTATCTTTACTGGTATGTTAGCACAGATTAAGTTCCCACTGCTCCCCCATGGACTCATTTACTGCAAATGACTCTAACATCCCCCTTTCTTGGGTCTGATTATGGAATCAATGTTGGCTATGCAAATTCCAAGAATATAACATGCCAGGGTTCATGGCTTTCCTCTCCTCCCTTGAATCTCTGTGAAATCTGTGTAAACTCTGTGATCTATTATTGCAAGGGCCTCTTTTATCTCAAGCATGTCTGGGCTCTGTGTATCCCTTCCAGGGACCCTGAGGCAGCCCACCACTATCTTAAATCTCCATCCCCATTCCCCCTTTTTAACTGAAGAAGGCTCCCACTCTTTCTAGGTGCCATGGAAAGCAATTTTACAGGTTCTCCACCCTGGCTTGTTTTAGGCAGCACTGAGTGGGTTTCCAAACCTGAAAGTGACCTAGGGCTGGTATTAGGCCCTCTCCTAGATCCCAAACAGGCCATTACTAACCAGCGTGGCAAGTTTGCCCCTTCTCATAACTTCCAGAGCTCAATAAAAATTAATGTGTAAAATAGGGAAAATGAATCATATAGTCATAGAGTCATAAAGTTGGAAGAGACCACAAGGGTCATTGAGTCCAAACCCCCGCCATGCAGAAATATACCATCAAAGTATTCCCAGCAGATGGCCATCGAGCTTCCATTTAAAAACCTTCAAAGGAGACTCCACCACACTCCAAGGCAGTGTATTCCACTGTCAAACTGCTCTTACCATCAGGAAGTTCTCCCTAATGTTTAGATTGAATCTCTTTTCCTGAAACTTGAAGCCACTGCTCTGTGTCCTAATCTCTGGAGCAGCAGAAAACAGGCTTGTTCCATCCTCCAATGGACATCCCTTCGTTTAGGGAAAGCATGTTGCATTTAGGTCCAAATAGAAAGTTATGTAACCCCAGAACCTGGAAAAGTTGCCCACTAGTGACCTAAAGGATTGCAAAAGCTCTATTGCTAATGGGAAAAGATCCATCAGTGTATTCTTTGCTACAAACAGCTCCTCAGTGTTTAAAACAGCGGTTTCTTATATCACTTTTCACATTATCTTAAAAAAAAAAGTCAGGAAATGAGTCTCCATGCTCTTTCTACGGTGCATTTCTCATTGTACACTCAGTCCTTAGTGTCAAACCAATATGCCACATCCTTACGACTTTCAGTGTGCACACCTAATCTAGTGTAAGGACACATCTCTTCTCTCATTTAGTTCTCAAAAGAAGCAAGGAGTAATTTTAGTAGTTTTTTCCCCCTGCAAGAAGGAAGATTGCTGTGAAGACAACTCCCAGTTTGGGAATTATCGTACTCAAAATTTGCACATGATATTTTTGCATAGAAAACAGCATATTTCTGCAAAGGACACAGAATTTTCTGTGCAGAAAATAATATTTCTGCACAGAAATATTATTACTGTAATAATGTTCTGAAATATTATTTTCTGTGCAAACATACTGTTTCATGTGCAGAAAATGCTGTAGCTGGAGACTTATGCTGTACAAAATTCACACATGGGTTTTCTCCCTCTCCCATTGTTTTTTGCTATCACATGATATTTCCTGCTCAGAAAATGCTCTTTTCTGTGTACAAAACCCATGTGTGAATTTTGTGTAATTAAGCCCCAAATTGTGACCATTCTTGTTCAGTCTAGGATTCTCGTGATCAAAGTTTCCAAATGCTCAAGAAACATGCTTTTTGATCATTTTTTGAGCATTGTTGAATGATCTTTCCACCTCTAACATACTGCAGAATATGTTTAGGTCCACTGCATATCTTCTTCAGCGCCAGATCTTATTTCACCCTTTTTAGGAGATGGGAATGGGTCTAGTCTTTTGTAGTGAAGAAAACCAAGACTGATTGGGAAGGCAATCAAACAGTTAGGATTAAATGTTGATAACTCTCTGGAATTAAAATGTAATGAAAAGTATTACTATTTTTTTCTCATTCAATTGATTTTACCCATAAATATCACAGATGGCAAGATTCAAGTGGAAACACTAAGCTGCAAGACCAAAGAGAATACAGGATGTGGCACTAAAAAGATTTCCCCATTCCCAGACCAGTGGGCTGAATTCCTTTGCTGTGAAGGTGAAGACTTCTGCAATGAGAATTTGTAGTGGTTACAGTTAAAGCAACCTTGAGATTTTCCACATAAGTTTATTTCATTTTTTTTACTGCCACTTCTTTAATTGCCATGTTCTAGGTTTATTAGTAAAAACAATAGTTCTGTGTGCATTGATACACTTCTATAAGTAATACAATGCAAAGGATTGCCAGGTTTTTTTTAAAAAAATAGAAACTTATTTTTCAATGGAAACACTTAACATTCTGTACCATATTACTTGTGCATGTATACCTGTTAAATATATTCAGCCTTCTTGCTATGCAGTTAAAATGATATCTACAGAAATGCAAATAGTCTTCTGTGTATATATCCCTTCCTGAGCTTCTAGCACATATTCCTAGTCAGACTAGGGAAGGCTCATGGAAACTGCTTCTGCACATAATATTTCTCTAATCTATGCTTACATTGGGACTTGTTAACCATTATACTGTGTGAAATTGGAGAAGTATCATGACTCCCAGTCTGAAAAAATGGTTTGGTAAAATCTGAAATGCTGTGAAATGAACTCAAACAGTCTGTTTTAAGAGTACTTAAAAGTTTCGTTTGTGTGCACGTGTGTGCTTTTAAGTTGCTGTAATAAAGACATTTCCATAAAGTATATTTTGGCATTTGTCTTGTTGTCTGCATGGCTTTTTAAAAGAGAGGATAGCCAAACAATTGTTTATTTTTCTACTATTTGGTCCCCTTTTATTGACCTAATTAGATTCACATTTAATTTTGCTACCAGCAGATCTCAGTGTTTTTTCCCCTCACTGTTATAAATTAAATTATTTTTCTATCTCATTTTTAAATATTTATATTCCATCTTATATCCATAGATGTCAAGGTGTTGTACAGTAAGCTCCATTTGAGCAGTTGAAAACAATTGAAAACAGTAAGAATAATTTAAAGGTTAAAAACATACTGAACTATTAACAAAACAGGACAGATTAAAAAGAAATAAAACAATTTTTAAAACCTCCTATGTGCAAATTTGACAAAATGAATCATGCCTCAAAAGCATTAAGTAAGCAGCCATGTTTTACTTGGCGCCAGCACGACAGCAAAATTGGTGCTTGTTGAGCCTCTAACGGGAAAGCAATCCATAACTGAACTGATAGAGCCGAGAAAGCCTTATCCCATGTCCTGCCTCACGTATTCCCCTGACTGATGAGTCACAGAAGAGATCCTCCAACAGACCTCAAATTCAAAGAGATGTACGTAGGGAGAGGCACTCCTTTAAGTTTCAGTCCCAAACCATTAGACCTTTGAATGTCATTACTAGCACCTTGAATTTAGACTAGAAACATATTGGTAGCCAGTGCAACTTTTTTAAAGCTGAGATATGATTTCTGTATGGTGGTTCTAACAAAAGTCTAGCTGCTTCCTTTTCCATTAGCTTAAGTTTCCAAGTTCTTTGCAAGGGCAGCCCCAGGAACCGTTCATTGAAACAGTATAATTGGGAAATTACCAGTGTGTAGACTATTGCAGTTAATTTATCCCTGTTCAGAAAAGGTTGTACCTGGTAGATTAGTTGAAGTATGCTCCAAGCATTCCAAGTCATGTAGTTCCCCTGGGCCTCCAGTGACAAGGATGGATCTAAGAGTATTAATAAGTAGGGCAGCCTCATCCAGGGCAGGTAGCTTACCTAATTCCCAAATCCAGCAATCACCAGTTTAACATCCTGTGTCTTATGAGGAATCAACTTAACTTTATTGACCTTCTTCCAGCCCATTACAGCATCTGGGCCATGGCCCAGCACCTGCACAGTTCTGTTGAGCCCTATAACAAGAAGCAATAGAGGTGAGTATTGTCAGTATAGTTATGATGCCTATCTTCAAAATTCCTAATGACCTCCCCTAGTGATTTCACATATGTGGTGGCACAGTGGTTAAAAGCCAGTACTGCAACCACAAGGTTGTGAGTTCAAGCCTGCTGGGCTCCAAGCTGACTCAGCCTTCCATCCTTCTGCAGGTCAGTAAAATGAGTACCCAGCTTGTTGGGGGCAATTAGCTAACACACTGTAAACAGCTTAGAGAGCACTTAGCTGATAAGCAGTATAGAAATACATATGCTGTTGCTATTGCTATATTTAACAGCATGAAAGACATGATGGAACCTAGTAGCACAGGTCAATGTCTACAACATTGGCCTACATGCAACATTGGCCTACATGCAATTTATGTCTTTTTTGCCTCTCTTCTACCAAATGATTTGGGAGTGACACACCAGAAAAGCAGGAAGAACTCTTTATTAGTTGGGAGGACATGAAAATGTTCACATTTATAATTCACAATTTGGGAAATATCATCTTGCAGAAACAGTTCAGTCCTATGGCTCCTCATTTGTTTTATTATAATAACAAAATAAACTCTTGGCTTGCATAGAACCCCATAATAAAACAAATGAATAGCCATAGGACTGAACAGTTTCTGCAAGATGTTGTTTTCTATGCAAATCAACCATGTGGAAATTTTACACAGAATAAATCCTCAACTGCAGGATTTTCTTTGCAGGAATTAATATTTTCCATAAAGAAAATGCTATTTTCTGTGAAAAAAAGTGCTTTTTTCCTGCACAAAAGAACCATGTGTACATTTTGTGTAGAATAAGACCTGAACAGTGGAAATTCTTGTCAGGGTTTTTCAGCACTCAAATAATTTTTGTTTTGTTTTGGGGGTTTTTTGGACAATTTTCAGCTGAGGCTGAAATGATATCGTCGTTGAAAAGCAGATTTGGATCTGTGGGATCAGGTGAATATGTACGTGATAGTAAAGAGTCAAGTCCTAGAGGCACAAAGAGATAGCAATGTGGAAGGAATGAGAGAGAAGCAATGTCAAAGGCAGAGATGAACAATAGAGCCCTTGATATGATCTGTGGCCCAGAAGCTTATCTTGAAAGACCTCAACCATTGCTTCAAGCATTTTTCAGAGAGGATGTGCTGAACAGCAATTTGGATCTCACCTGGAACTCATAGTAGGCATACCAGAGATGACCAGAGCATCCTGGATGAAACTGATGAGTTACATCAACATCAAAGGGGCTACTGCAGATAAAAGCAAAACTTGAGTAAGGTTGGAGGTTCAAGGCCAACCATCTACAACCTTTAGGCAAGCTGCAAGCAACTCTGCTTCTTCATCCAGATTCTGCTCTTTTACCTCAACATCTGGAAAGGTAAGATTCTGTGTGTGGGGGCATGTGTGTGAATGCTTACCTTTGTTGATAGCTATCGACTTAACTTGCTAAGCTTCCATTATCTCATTCATGAAGCTTTCTCTCTCTTTTGTTTTCTTCCCTCCTATCTGCTTCACTAAAGCCAGTTCTAATTCCATTGATCTCATACTTCTTCAGGAGAGGCTCTCATTTTCCTTTATGGTAGCCCCAGGGATGAGGATTCTTTAGTCCCGCAGAAGTCCTGCAACTCCTAGCATCCTAACCACTGGTTATGCTGGTCAGGACTGGTAAGATTTGCAGCCTAACAACATCTGGAGGGCTGTATGATTTCAACTGCTGATGTTTCCTTTCTGGGGCAAGCTTTCTATCATTTTTCTCCCTCCATAAACTTCTACTTAATCCTTTTTCTTTTTCCATTTCTCTGGGGTAACATAATTCATTCTTTCTTTCTTTCTTTCTTTCTTTCTTTTTCTTTCTTTCTTTCTTTCTTTCTTTCTTTCTGGCGGCATTATTTCTGTGGGGTTATATGCCAAATATTTTAGTCTGTGAAAATGAGCATACAAGATGGGGATCCCCACATTAACTTTTGGACCAGCCTCCCGAAGACTATCTGGATTCGTACTGGGGTGTAGCTGTATTCTGTCACTCAAAAGTGTCTGCAGACAGATCATGGGGAATTAAAATTGTGAGCTTGATATGTTGTGATTGTCTATAGGAAATATCCTGGTGTTTCTGATTGGAGTCCTTGATATAGCAGATGTGACAAGACTAACTTAGCTCTCAACTATCTGGCATGTTGGTATAACAACAGCCCTCCTGAATTACACTGATAATTCATTCCATTGTTTGTAAGTAGTAATGTAATGGTGATCGTAGTTATATCAAGTCTGGATGAGCATCCTATACTCCCTTTTGATGCCTTGCACTTTAGTCAACTGCAGACACTGCCCCCACTAACATTCCTGTATTAAATCTCACTACAGTTTTAATCATTGGTATGTAAATGAGCTGTCAGCTTATGATTTCATGGTCCATTAGCGACTCAACGCATGCAGTTAACAAGAACAAAAGTATATCCAAAGTTTGTGTGGGTGTTGTTTTCACAGGCATGCATAACATTAGAAAGGATAAAAGGAGGCAGGTTCTCCAACGTGGTGCAAATCAGCATTCCTTTCTCTGTAAACTAGAGCTCTGCTGTGGCAGATAAAATCATTCTCTGTCCAAGATGAACCCCAAGGTTCAGCTCCTGCTCTTGGCTAACTGTGCTTTGCTCTGTCTCATGCCTGGAGGTAAGTTCCTTTCACCAAATTTAAGATATGGATTTTCACTTAAGGATGAGCTGTATGCATCAACAGCTAAACAGCTCCATTTACAGACAGTTGAAATGTCTAGGAATAGAACTTAGCCAAAGATGTTGAGAAAGACAATCATTCCAAGGGGGAAAAATGTGAAGGTAACTTCACGTAACTATTTTCAGTTCATGAACAAAATGCCTCACATACTCCTGGGTTCCATTGTTCCTTACTATTTTTCACTCTCTTCATGTAATGTCCCCGACATCGTTCACTCTCTTTGTCTGCTCACAGATTCCCTTCATTCATAGAACAATATTGACATTTCACTTGACTTGCACAAGTGCCACTGTCTCTGAATATTCTGTAACATCAAAACCAATCATTCAGTTTAAAGAGCTTACAAAGCATTGATGTCTTGTGTCCTTTCTGACTGTTCTGACTCAGATTAAGGATTCTAGACTTCTGGTTGTATGAAGAACTACAATAAAATAGATCCTTATTGTAGGTATCTACTCATTTGTAGTGAATGTGCAGTAATGATATCATAGTCATAAGGATTTCTTTTTTAAAGCAGAAGCTGTGAGATGTCGAACATGTATCTCTATGAGTCCAAGGGCCCCATGTATGCCTCCTAGGACCTGTGTAGCTAACCCTGGCACACATACCTGCCATGCTCAAATAATTTCCTTAAGTAAGTAACCCAAACTTCCTTTTCTTTGGGTTTCATCATGGATGGTGGGGAAAAGACATCACAGAAACACTTGAAGAGTATCACCAAAGACCGAATAATTTATAACCTCCCTCCTCCTAACAGGCTAAACAGTAGAGCTGTAGGAACCATGCAGATTTTATGCTGGAGGAATTCAGTGTTTACTGCCCTCTCTCTTCTGACAGACTTGTTTCATGCAGTGACAAGACATGCGCTTCCATAATATTATGTTCCAAAGCCTCTAAATCCTAAAAGAGTATGCATTGCCTAAAACAGGCGTGGGCATCTAAAATGGATTAAGGAACCAATATTCCGTCCCAGGACCCCCTGGGACAGCACAGTCTGCCAAGGCCATTTCTGCACTACACTGTTATAGTGCTATTATTCCACGTTCAACATCCTGTGGAATTCTGGGGTTTGTAGTTCACTGAGGCCAAAGAGCTCTCCAGCTGAGAATTCTAAAGGATCCTCTCTAAACTGCAAACCCCAGGATTCCATAGGATGTTGAAAGTGGAATATAACACACACACACACACACACACACACACACACACATATGCAGAGGGAGCATGAGACAGAGAGAGAGAAATAAAGGTTTCTAGTTTTGAAAACTGGGCATTATTTGGATGTTCAGCACTATGCAGGATGGGAAAATGCAGCCTGTTTGAAAGCTGAATTGGCCCAGGGACTTTCAGAAGAAACTTTTTACCAATTTTTTTCTAAAAAAATGGGCATAGCTGGTCAAGGGAGCTGAGGGACACAAAAAGAACCTTAAGATCCTCATACAGCCCTAGAAACATACCCTGTCTATCACAGCCTTGAAAAAAAAATGGCATGTTGAAAAGCAATAAGCTGATAATGCACCCTTTTGTCTACACTTGGCTGAAATTGATTCTGTAGATCTGAACAGAAAATGTACTATTATTACATTTTCTCTAATCTTTTGATAATTAGAGATTCAACTCTGTAAATTGCATATGCAAATGATTGACAGCAACTGAGTTATCAATGCATTTGTAACAATCAGTTTTACATTCAAAACATCAGGGGTCATTTTACACTACATAATTACTGCATATGATTCCACTTTAACTGCCATGGTTCCACCATATGGATTCCTGGGATTTGTGGTTTAAGTAGAGCTATGTAGAATTTTCAGCAAGAGAGCTCCAGTAGCTCACTAAACTACAAGTCCTAGGAATCCATAGGTGTTAGACTGCCAAAACCATGGCAGTTAATGTAGAATCACAGTACTATAGCAGAGTAGCACGAAAGGCCTCCTGGTCCTTTTTGTGACTTTGTGCTTATGATGCTTTTATACCACAAAATCTGGGTATAAATCTAAATTCTTTGCTCAGTGGTGGAATTTATTTTCCTGATTTCCTCTGTAAAATGGGCACAATTGTGACCTATTTCTAGAATCCAGAATGTTGGACTGAAACCTTTGGTCAGCAATGAGCATTACTTCTCTTCGTAAAATGGAAATAAACATAGTTTTTTGGAAAGAATATAAACAACACTGAACAGATGAACACGTAATTTGAAGCATCAATAATGACAGAAAGAGACAATAAATGCTTACCTCTTTCTCCATTCTTCCTCTTCCCTACTACTATCATCACAGATGGACTGGTTCAGCAGAAAATATTAAGCTGCAAGTCTAAGGCAACTGCAGCATGTGGTACAACAAAATATTCCCCCACACTGGAACACATACAAGATATGCTTGCTGTGATGATAGCGACATGTGCAATGAATGATCCCAGGCAAAGCTGAAGGAAACCTGAAGATGATCCACACATCTTTGCATGTATATGCTCTTTCCTTGTCGGTGATCTCTTCTTTGATTTAATTTCATTATATATGTTAAGTGTAGAATATTAAGAATCTTAGTTTCTTCTAAAAAAAAGATTTAAATGCTATAATTACAAAAGAAACACCTATAAAACATACATATGATCTTGAAAGGAAGTATATAGCAGCAGGAATGGGGAAAT
The DNA here is from genome assembly GCA_948472985.1 of Iguana delicatissima. Lineage (NCBI taxonomy): Eukaryota > Metazoa > Chordata > Lepidosauria > Squamata > Iguanidae > Iguana > Iguana delicatissima. The sequence goes on along the minus strand of CAOKZL010001626.1, from coordinate 223,075 downwards.
CTGCCAGTTTTACTTTTTCCCACATCCATATTTTTCACAAAAAAAAATTATTTTTTTGAAAAAGTTCTTTCCATCCTGAACATGAAGATATTTGAGAATTTTGTTCTTCAAAAACAAGATTGCCAAACTTATTAAATACAGCATGAATATGAAAAAAAAAATGTGGATTTTGGTAAATACCTATAGAAACAATGGAGACAAATGTCTCATCCATTCCTAAATAGGAATGCATGCTGTGGTCTACCTGAATATCCTAGCTGAATAGGATTTATGAAGACCTGTTCCCCATAGGTTGTTCTACAGATCATCCTGACCACTGGGGTAAGAAGCCCTTTTTAAAGAGAGCTTCAGTGTTGCTGATTGGGAAAAGCTAAGTGAATGAATTTGGCTACCATGCCCTCAGACTATTCATCATTGCATTGGTGGGATTTAGGTACATTTAATATACATCACAGGTGGGGAATTGTGGCCTTTCAGCTATTGTTTCCTCCAAGAGAAAAGCCAATGGAGAAGGATGCTGGGAAGTTACAATATAACATCCGGAAGGACATATTTTCCACCCAATCATACACATAGACAAGGCATCTCCACATCCGTACTTTTCAGGTATAGGTCATACAGGGTGAGACATATACCAGAGAAATGGCTGCTGTTCATTTTTATCTTATACTAATGTATTTACTTGGCGTTGCCCAGGATTTTATTTTCTCATAGGTAACACTTATTGTTACCTTAGGAATTACCTTACCTTACCTTAGGGATTAGATGTGGTTGAAATACACAGATTTGAGATCCTGTGTCTCTAATTCCCTGAACTATCTTGTCTAGTACCTGTAACTGTCATACTGGGGTTTATTTCCAGTCCCTTCAAGTTGACTCCCACCCTTGCAAGACTGGAAATTCCTCCAGCGTTTATTAATTCTTGCTGCCACCACGCACTGAATTATTAATCAGCTGGACAGTACAGTGAGACACTGTCCAAAATTAACAATCTCTAAGTGTTTAAGGACCTCCCCCCCACTTTCTGAGTGAGAGAAGTCCTAGCTAGCGTGTGCCAAAGGCTGACGTGGGAATGGAGAGAAACAGAGGTTTTACAGAAAGTATTTAATCAGGCATGTAAATAAACACGATAGTAATACACATGAGAGGCTCCCCACTCCCAGGTACGCTTAGTTACAAGAAGTTACCAAAAAAACAGATATAAAAGCACAGATACATTCTTAAGATCAGCCAGTCTCCAAAATAATAAAAAGCCCTAATGTGACTAACTATCTTATTCCTGGTTACTCACAAGTAGGTTATAGGCTTCGATGGTCTAAAGGAGATGGGAGGGGCCAGGAGACGAGGCATGGGGCCTCCAGTCTGCCACTGGCCCGGATCCCATCTCTCTCTTGGTTCTTCTCTCTTCTCTCTGGCCACATGGCCTCTCGGAAGTTTTATATCTCCTCCTTGGAAGGATCTGGAAGCCTCTCCAAGATGCCCACCTCCTTCTTTGTGGTTGGTCAATTCTCACCTTGTGACCCTTGATGTAATCCCAACACCTCATTAACCCTTGGTTTACCAGAAGAGGGAAGTATCTCCCTTTGCTAAGCCTCGATAATGGGAAGCCCCATTATTACACGCCCCCCAAATCTCAGACGGTCTGGAAACAGCTGAAGGCTGGAGCCAAACCGGGTGGGATTTCATCCTGGGATCTAAGAAAGAAAAGGAAAACCCATTATCAGAGTAACTTTTCCCTATATTTCCCAATCCAATCTGTGTTCAGAATTATTAACATACAGAGGTTGGGTTCCTGACCTCCTCATCTCCATAGCAACCAGCCTGAGCTCTCTGCTGAGAATTCTAAAGGCCCCTCCCTGAACTGCCAAACCCAGGATTCCATAGAATGTTCACAGCCAGCCAATCATATGAGGTCTTCGCCTGGCTACAGCCAATCATATGGCATCTTTGCCTTCCTGACACAGACAGACAGACAAACTCACTCACAAACTTTGACTTGTACGTAGTAGATTTATTAGACTTCACCCTTCCTCAGAAGATCTCAGGACAGCTAACAGTATCACACAGAAACACACATCACAAACTGCAAATAAGAAAATCATACATGCCTAAAATTACAAATACCTTCTAAAATACCAAAGCAACAAGCAGGAGTCAAACACAAATTAAACACTGTCTTGATCGCTAATAGTTTGTACAAATCAATGTGCTTTTAACTGGTGCCTAAAAGACAAAAGTACATGGACAAACTCATTTCTGACCGAAGGTAATTCTATAACTGGGGTGCTGTTGTGGCGAAAATCCTCCTATATCTGGTAGATGTATGGGCTATTCTAGTCCAATAGTCTATATAGCAGCCATATGAACTATTCTGCTATTCTGGGGCAGCAGAAGCAAAACATTCCCAGCTCATGGGTACATAAAGTTTATATATTTCTTTTCTTTTCCAGTTCTGTATTGCACCAACTAAGTAGCTACCCTTCAGTCCAAATGAAGGAAATGTTACTTTTTATTAGACAACTTCTAGGATTCTACAGATGTGGGCCAACATTCTAGATCACCAGCAACTTCTGGCTTGGCATGCACAATCTTGCCTTAACTGGGCAGCAGCTGCTGAGAGTATATTTCCTGTCAATCAAAATGCAGCAGAGTGATCTTTCCACCCCCTCCATAAACACTCTTTGAGGTGACAATCAGAAGCAAGATCCCTGTCACAATTCCTCCTTGTACTGAAGACTGCATACGAAATGGGGTGGAAATATCAGCATGCTGTGGTCCCAACTGACAAGAGAACAGACCCTTGTCATTCACAGCATCTGCTACCTGGTAAGTCAGTCTTGGGAGACTTTTACAATCCCTACATATTCATCACACAATTGAATACATAGGGATCATGAATACGAATCAGTTATGAATGTATAACTTTAGGTTATGCATTTGTGACTGCAATCATGGATTTCAGCTTGCTTCAGACACAGACTTTCTGGTATTCTGACTACTTCCTTCATTTGTTGCCAAATCCACTGAGAATTCTTTGAAACCTGTCTTTCCTTTGCCAACTTCCTAGTACAATTCTCTGAGTATCTCAAGTCTTCAAATGTGCATTTCTTTCAGAATTATAGGTATGGCATAACCGGAGCTAAATTGGGAAGGTGGACATTTTTTCTGTTGTCAGCCCCTTTGTTTAGTAATAGATTTCTTCTCTCATCTCTCCAAGTGTTAAATACTATCTTTAAAAATGGTAGACTCTCCTTCATTGGATGTTTTAAGCTCTGGATTCCTGCACTGTCAGGGAGTCAGACCAGATGGCCCTAGGATTCCCTTTCAACAGTTGAGACTTGGCAGGCGGATAAAATTATGTATTATTTATGATCTCAGATAATTTTCTTCAAGATTTCTGTTAAAAAGCAGTGGTGGGGATGATTTATTTTGCTTCCTGGCAGAAACTGAGAGTTCATAACACTAGAACCACAAATTAATCATAAATACAGAAAATATAAAATAATGTATCATACCATATAGTATAATGGTATATGAGTACATATTGAATTATATACTTTTATATGTGTAATGACAGTAGTGTTTTTGAGATTCAGTTTGCTCTTCTTGCACATTGCAGGGGGAAAAGAAACCCTACAGACACAGAGTTACCACAGCTTTTTAATCCTTTTGCTCCTCTACACTTTCAGCAAATATGTACAGAACTGTGCAGTTGTGAACTTATTATATACAAAATTGTTATGTGGTTGCTTTGAGGGGAAAAGCAAACAAAGAAAGAAAACAAACACACATACACATATACACCAGCCTTTTCTGCACAGAAATATTATTTTCTGCATTGAAAAGACTGCTTCATGAGCAAAACAACAACATGCCAATTTTGTACAGAATAAGCCCCAAAAGACACAGTTTTCAAAGACTTTTGGCAGAGAGAAAATTGCTAAAAAGAATCATTGCTTGGTGACAAAAAATTGCCTCCCTGCCTTTGATGAAGCTGGAGCCTGACAGCCAGCTAGGGCTTATCATCTTGGCTCTGTGTATGCATGTGCCAGCAAGCCACCTGCCAATTTCTGGTGACAACAGAGGAAGTTGGTGATACTAAAGACAGACAGACAGACAGACAGACAGACAATCTATCTATAGATGTCTAGCCCTCATCACTGCAGATGAAAAATCTACAAAGAATATCACCATAAAAAGCTATGCATGACATTTGTTACTAAAATGATTTTAGGCATGCTTCTAAAAGAGATCTTCAAAAAAGCAATGAAAATGACCAAATATTTCTGCATTCCTAAAGTCTGAGCACTAAGCTGAGCCAATCACAGAATTTCTTTTAGAAAATATGGAAAACAAGCTGCAGTTGAGCATCATACAAAAATTAATCTACATTCCACTGCACCTAACGCCATTTCTGCTACCAAGGAAAAATATTACTGAGCCTTTGGGATTTTGTTTTTTTTACTTAGAAAATATGTTTGATCTTTTCAAATATTGGAGCATACTGGAGTTTTTCACCCAGTTTCCATCATCCCTTCCAGCCCCTCTTACATGGCATTTAGCAATAAAGCACTACATATATTACATGGCAGCAGACAGCAAATAACCTGGTATGATAGCACACAGTGAGTTACAAAGGGTTGTATGAAAACAAATCTTAAAACACTACATGTCATTAGGGTATCATGGCAGGGAAACTGAACCCAACCTGACATTGCCACAGCTTCTGCCCAGCTTAGGGGGATAGTTTCAAAACAGATTTCAGGCACAAACATCCACAGACAAACACTGTGTTTGTGACTATGTTTTTGGGAATGAGTATGTCACTCCTAGCAAATATACCTCATGTACCTTTGTTGTACCAGAACTGAGAAATATTAGCCCTTTCCACACAGGGGGGTGTGAAACGCGGGGAAACGGGGTGGCGCACATGGGAACGGAGCTTACCTTAATCCGAGTGGCTGTGTCCCCGCAGGGAGCAGCGCATGTTCGCTGCTCTACACGCCGCTGGCATCCAGTGGCGCCCAAAATGGCGGCTTGCAGCTTCTGGCAGCGCTCCGCCAATCGGGGCAGCGCGCCAGCCGGAAGCCCGCCCCTGGGCAGCTCTGCAGGGATGCGCTTGTGCACCCCTGCAGTTCTTCACGGGGCTCTGCGATAAGCTAGTTCAATCTTGTTTTAAAAAGACCACTTGAAAGGTGGTCTTTATAAAACATGCGGCGCCACCCCTGCGGCCGCACGAGGGTGCTTTAAGGTGTAGAACCTCGCCTTTTCAAGCCACCCTAGCGCACCCCGTGGTGCAGACGACCTCCTGGTGAGGTCATCCCAGCGCGGGCTATATCCCCATGTGGAAATGGCCATTGATAGCACAAGCCTCCCTCAGGGCATGCAAATCTACTGGTGAGGTCATCCCAGCGCGGGCTATATCCCCATGTGGAAATGGCCATTGATAGCACAAGCCTCCCTCAGGGCATGCAAATCTACCCAATATGTCAACAACTTTAACACTCTCTATTTTCCCCACTTTCACCAGTTCCCCATTTCTTGATCAAACCTTAATTTCTCAGTTATAAATTCATCTTCTTAATGCGCAACAACCTTTGGCTTTTTCTTGCAGGTATCAGGCAGGATCTCTGAGTTTCTGACTCAGATCCTGACTTCTCCTCTGGGGGCTGTGAGCTCCTGAATGGAAATTCTCAAACTATACCAAACCCTGCCAGCTTTTAAAATTAACACTGCTATTGTTGATGATGCCAAGTTTGTTCCAAAAGTTCTGAAACTGTCTTAAACATATATAAAAAGCTAGGTTTTTATATTATAAGAAATCACTCCTAGCGGGGCACTGAAATACAGAATGTTCTGATTTGAAATCTAACTTGTGATATGCTCTTTCACATAAACTATATATTGATTGAACAAATAGCATTGGGCTGGGGAACATATGTCTCTCCAAATGTTATTGGAATGCTTTTCATTTCTTGCCTTTGACTATGCTGCCTAGAGCTGATGGTAGCCACAATCCAGCAATATCCACACATTCCCCATGGCTGACATAAACTTTTAGTTTCACGTACATGCCTCCTTTTCAGAGAACACCTACTTACTTTTAAGGAACTAAAAGTTTTAAACACGAGACACTATTTCCTTCTGCTATCCTGAAAACATCCTATGAGGTAGGACTAGCTAGTAACTGCCCAGAGGCACCTCTATCAGCCGCCTAACTGAAGAATTTTTTTCCTAGTGGCATATTTAGCATCTATTTGTATATTTAAAGCCCTCTAAACTTAGCTTTTTCAAGTTCAATTTATCTTATTTCATAAAATTAAAAATGCTAACTTTTTTCATTATAATTTTATTTAGCAGTCATCAACAGAGTTTGGGTACAGCAGGGCTCAGGCATATGGTCTCTTCCGCTTTGGATCCTGAACAACGTAGACAGCCATGGAGCCTTCAGATCTCTTCCACTCAAATCTTGAAAACAGAAAAGAGAGAATGATATTAACATTATAATTGGAATAACTTTAATTATGGTCAGAAGCTTTTTAAAAAATGTTACAAGAGTTTTCAAAGATTACAAGCATTCTAAAAGTATAATCAAATACTGCCCCCTCCTGCTCAGAATTTCACTATTGGGATCTACTGCAAGACAGACAAGTAATACAGGAGTTTAGGGTAATTATCATTGTTTAATTAAGCAGTCAACTATACAGAAAATTGCCAAAATACATGGAAGAATTCACTTATTATAATCAGATTAGATTGCCATGACTGAAGATGAACATATTGTCTGGGGCTGGCATAGATTAAACATACGGCTTGATTCAAACACTGTTAAATACAAACGACCTCAGATGATAATTCACCACCACTGCATTAGTCCCTACCAACCTCAAAACATAATGTATGCCCTTCAGAATTTGTTGTAGGGAACAAGGGTGGCAAAGGAGCTGAAGAATCCATGATCCCGAGTATGTCATAGAGCAGGGATGGATAATTTCAGAGAGTGCAAAGGAGTCATGGCAGGCTCCACCACATGTTGCCACCATCTGCTGTCTAAATTAAGCAGCAAATCCAGCAGAAAACACTCTCTCAAAATTTGGCAGCTGACGAATTTTCAGGAAAAAAATGGAAAGAACCTCTCTCGTAGTTTCTTAAAGTATGTTTTTGTGCTAAAACAGTGTGCTCCTATTTTCTTTAATGTGATGGAGCCACCATGTTGAATTCAGCTGCACGTCACTTCAGAGGGGGCTGCAAGGGTACAGGGCCTGCAATTCCCCTCAACACTTAAACCAAAATGAAGCCAGAGAGAGAAAAGAAAGAGAGAAGGAGGGAGAGACTTACAGACACATGGAGTGCACAGGCCACTTCTGGCACTGTATTAAGCCTGCCTCTTCCCATGGCTATATCACTGTTTCCTTCCCAGCTCAATAGGTTAGAGTGGGGAAAAACATCCTAAGCAACCAGGAATGGGGTGGTAGAACTGGGCAGTCTGTTATTCTCTTGTACACTCTGTTACTGAGAACATATTAGGCGTTTACATCTATTCAGCATAAGTCCCAACTGACTGCAGCGGAACTCATTTCTAGGTATGTGTGTGTACAATTGTACAGAAGATAATATTCTGGACCAGACCAGCAACCCACTTGCTGAACACGTTTTGTTACCACTGTTCTGAAAAAAGTATCAGTGAACAATCATTTTAACTGTTATAGATTCCAGAGGGGAGTTATTGCAGAACAGAGAGAGAGAAAGAAAAGAAAAGAAAAGAAAAGAAAAGAAAAGAAAAGAAAAGAAAAGAAAAGAAAAGAAAAGAAAAGAAAGAAAGAACGAAAATCTCATGATACCTTAAAAAAAATAGATTTGTGATGGCATCAGCTTGTTTCAGGGTTTTTTCTCCTCTTTTGCTTAGACTCTAGTATGGAGAAGCATGCATCATCACAAACATATCTATCCTTCTAGACTTTTTATTTTCTTTGCTACTGACCTCCTCTCCTGTCACATTTATGCATCATTGTCCTTTCTGGCTTCTGTTAGCGTAGTACTGAAAACAGCAAACAGTCTTATCTCACCTGGAAGACATAGGCCCTTTTCGCACACCAGTCCTGTTACGAAATGGCCTCGGGAGTGTCGCACAATTGTGAGGACCATTCCACATGATGTTCTCACAATTACATGATGCTTCCGAGGCCACTGGGGGGCAATTGTGCACTATATCATTTTTGGCTCATTGCCAAAAATGATGCATGATCACATGTCGCTCCCGTGCCCCACACTCACTTATCTTGCATGTGGAAGCTCCGGACACACGGGTCATCATGCTTCCTCCCCCAGCTCAGCCTGGGAAAGTACCCAGCTATGCTCCGGAAGGAGGGGTGGAGCAGTCACGCTTCCTTCTGGCCAGCACGGAGCTGCTGCAGAGGAGAAACGGAGGGGACAAGAGTGCCTCCCGGACAAGGCTTTTCGTGCAATCCCCATGCAACGCCAGCAGCACTGGGTAAGGTGCGAAAAGGGCCTAACACATTCATGGTGGCATATGTTTTTTTGAACTACACTCTAATCTGGGGTGGCCAAAGATACATTGCTGTCTGAGGCACAACAGCAAATGGGACTCCCTGCGTGCCCAACTCAGAGAGTACAGTACCTCGATCCATGCAAGATATTTTGTTACAGGAGGCAGAAAGTCACTTAAGCACCTCTCTCCTTTCTTTGCATTAAAAAATCAACAGTAATAAATTAAATAATTAGCTATGTGTTGTTCTCTCCTTTTTCCCAACTAGCAATTTGCTGTCCCTTCATGACTTTCTCTGTTTGAAGCAGCTGCCTCTTCCAAACTAATGTTAAGACCTGACCTGATTCTAGTCAACAGAAGTTTATGCCATTATAAAATACACTCATTATTGTTTTGTATATTGTAAGAATAAGGTCACTGGCAAAAACAATCAACTATGGAAAGACTATACTTACTTAGTCTGTGTTGGGATGAGAAGACTGTCTCCCCTCATTAGAGTCAGAGTTTTACTGTCAGCCATAACAACAGATGTGCCTTCCTGAAATGGTAGGGAAATATAAGCAGGCTTATAATTCCTCTCGGACTGCCTTTTGCAGTAGGAAAGGAAGAGTAGTCATAAAGTGGAAAGGAAGTCATAATGAACCAGACAACAAAGCTAACTTAATCCTCAGAAGTCTCATGAGCTTCCAAAGACAGTTCCACAAGATTCACCTCCAGTATCAGAGGCAGTATACATCTGTATGTCAGTCATTGGGCAGTATCTGAGTGCAATTTCACTCATGCATTCCTTCTAACTGTCCCAATTTGGCAGGGATAGTCCCAATTAAACCTCTGTTATCCCATTTTTTTCAGCTGCTTTCAAAATATCTCAGTTTCTCATTCTTCCACTTTCACTCTCTGTCCCTGGCTTTATTTAGATGGGTGCAGACTGATTTCCCATCTGAGATCCCACCCTGGGAGAAAGATAGAATGGATGGGTGGATGGATGGATGGATGTGCAAAGGTAGTTTTCATTCAATGAATTCAGCAGGGAAAGGAGACCACGGGAGGGGGTGAAACCTTACCTTTCCTTTCCCTGTAGGCTCAGGCAAAAGCAAACTGCTGCAGCCTCTCCTAGCCTGTGTGTTCTTCCTGGGTTTAAATTTTTTACTACCTTGACCACATGCTGATGTTTCTTGGCCATACATGACCCAGTTTTGAGCTGTGAAATGCTGGAGGGTATGAATGTGTCCTGTTGCCAGACTTCCCAGTAGGTAGCTGTATGGCTGCAGTGCAACCTGAATGGTGGACTACAGATCATTGCTCTAATCCTGCATGGCCCTTCTTAAATTCTTACAAGGCTGGATGGCCATCTGTTAGGAGTGCTTTGATATGGGTTCCTGCATGGCAGGGGTTTGGACTGGATGGCCCTTGTGGTCTCTTTCAACTCTGTGATTCTCTGATTCTACAACAAAATTCATGGCATGCTAGGGGGCCTAACTTATAATAAATATCTGATTCCTTACATCTAAATGATAGCCTATTTCTTAGAAACCTATTTTGGAACATTAACATCAATCCTATATGTTAAATTACAATATCTATGCCTGATGTATTATTGTTTAATTCCCTCCAACATCACTGTGAGCTGGCTTTGCTCCCCATGCCTCTTTTGACAGCCTTGTATTTAGGGAAAAGAAAAGAAAAGAGATAAATAGCAGCAACAACATCAACAACAAAGACAAATATTTTATGCATTGTATTCTGTTATGAATAGCTCATCTTTGCAATCCATATATGAGTCATTATGTATGTGTATGTTATATTTTCTGCTCAGCCGTGTCCCCACTTCTAATTCATCTGCTTTCTTCTGCAGGGATTTCTGCATATCCTCAAGGTAATAGTGTATTTCTAGAACATCTTAAATGGGAAATAGTGAGGAATTCTTTTAAAGATACTGAACCAGAGGGAGTTGCAGCTGCTTCAAGAGTGTGCTTTGCCTGTTTAGAAAGCAGACATTAGCCATTTCCTCACTAGAGTGTTATAGCACTATGATTCCACTTTCAACATCCTATGGAATCCTGGGGTTTGCAGTTTCGGGAGGGGCCACTTGGCCCCTCCCAAAACTGCAAACCCCAGGATTCCATAGGATGTTGAAAGTGGAATCATAGAGCTATAACACTCTAGCGCGGAAATGGCCATTATTTCATGATATAACACTGTTGCTAGTAGTATTCTGCGCTAGGAATGTTGCACGAGTGCTTATGCCAATACATGAAGTTGTGACCAAACTTTTTTTTTTTTCGGAGGGAGGAGGAGGAAAAAAAAAGGAGAAAGAGAAGAAAAAACTCCTATTTAAGGTAAAAAAAAACCCTAAGCAAGCCAGCATGATGTAGTGGTTTGAGCTTTGGAGTACAATCCTGAAGACCAGGGTTCAATTCCCCATTTGGCCATGGAAACCCACTGGATGACTTTGGGTACATCACACAGTCTCAGCCCCAGGAAACCCTGTGATAGGTTCACCTTAGGGTCACCAAAAGTTGGAAGCAACTTGAAGGCAAACAACAACAATAATCCCTAAAAAGCTGCCTGGCCACATTGAAAGTCAAAGGACATCTCACCCCCTGTGCCATTTCACAGGGACAACATAGTCCTGAAAAGGCATGAATGCCTATTTGGCCCATCTTAAACTGAAACAAACACTAGGCTGCCAAAGAATCCTGAGATTTGCATTTTGGGGAGGGGTATTCAGAATTCTCAGCTAGAAAGTCTCATGAAGCTACAAATCCCAGTATTCCATAGGAAGCAACCATGGCAATTAAATTGGAATAGTACTATAACTGTATAGGGCCTTTGAACAGGGTAGAAGACTGGCAAGTTGCAGCAAAATCAGAATTAGGGAAGACTAGAACACAATAATGGACGACTGAAATGGCTTGTCACAACGGATTGCTAAAGGGGTTGCTTCAGCAATGCAGACATATTTTTACTACCTTTTTTTCCAGTGCATCAACCTTCCAAACAGTTTTGTATACTTTCACAAAATAGTGTGAAGATTCTTTAAACAAGAGGTTGCATTTCATTAGGAGGTGAAAATGCTGGCCAAACATCCTTCTCACCACATTCCAGCTGAGTCAGCCCTGAGTCCTTCTTTGAAGGTTTTTTTTAAAGAAAATACAACTAAAATTGGACAATGTTGCTTAACTGTCCCTTGCTTTGGTGATAAGACTAACAGCAACAAACCTCAGAAGAAATGTGAAATGAAATAAGCCAAATTTTGCAGCCCACACAGTTCCATGTTGTAAGCTTGTCCTAAGCTGACTTATCTCTGACCCTGTTAATTAGTTAAGCTAGACATTACTGATAGATCTGTATGCATAGAAATACAGCACTCAGATGTTGGAAGTATTTTCCAGTCTTTTCTATTTCTTACCAATTTCTTGAATTTTTTTTCAAGACCTAAAACATAATTCACTGAGCAGAAAGACTTTACTAGGAGAAACCATTCATAAAACCTGAAGGGGTTTGTCTTCATCTTGTCAGACAGATGTGTTGTAAGTTACTGCACTCTTGCAAGGACTAACTGTTCATAGGGTTGAGCGTGTGTAATCTGTAGGCATATTAGTTTGGCCCAGTGAGTGTGGAAATCCTAAGGAAGGGGTGTACTTGTTAGATGAGTTCAGAGGGAGAGGAAGAGCCAGAGCCAGGTGATATCAGGTTGTAACAGCCTACATATGACCCTTCTCCAAACAGAAAGTATTCTATGTTCAATGATGGCAGCATTTTCTTTATTGTCACACATCTGGGACAAAACTTGGCCTATGAGAACCTATGAGTGGATTTTTTTTTTTAGGGGGGAGGGTCAGTGGTTCTACAATAACTTGATTTCTTTCTTTTTTTAGAATCATGATCTATTTATAATTAACATGCCTAATTCTGTGGCATTGGCTGTAGGACAGAAGAATTCTTGAGTAACAAGGGCCAGTGATACCATTCTACTGGCAGAAGGATACAGTCAGATGCAACCCACTTACTACTAATAAGGATGGTTATTAGTAGTATTTGAATACTAGTTGCTAGAGGACAAGAGCAGTAGAGGCCTATGAGTTCTCATGTCCTGTTTTGGAGATTCCCATAGACACCTGATTGGCTATTGTGTGGAAACAAGACACTGCTGGACTACATAGGCTTCTTCTTATGTTCTTAAATTAGTGCAAGAATTATAATTATCAGCTGCATTTTATAGGTCATTCAGAAAATCTCAGTCCTTGAAATTGGAAAGAAAAAAATAAATTCTTTTTTTTATTCTATGAATTAGAAAGGTAGAGATTTTTTAAAAACTCTTCTTTATTATAAACAAGTGTATCAAGTTCTGTTGTCCACAGAATATTGAGTCAGGAAATTGCCTTTGGAGCAAAGATAATGTATATTATCTGAATGTCATTTGGTCCCTGTGAATTTGAGCAGATATGCCCTTACTAACAAAACAAATTTAATGAACATTTAATGACCTTGAAATATAGATTGAACTGTTTGTCTTTTTGGTTCAACAATGAATTTGTTAAGGTTTCCTACTTAAATGTTATGGCAATGGATTTGACAAAGAGCACTGGACTGAGCAAGGAACACTCATGCATAAACTGTAACTATCAGGTAGTGTCACTTTCATCATGTGTTTGACAAAACTGATCTGCAGCCATTGACTCAGATTATTCTCACAACTACATGAAGGCTTTGATTTTCATTGAGTTTAAGATTCAGCTACTCAATTTCACTTTATATTTGAGGAAAGAAATATATCTGGCCTTTCCTTTGATTTTTTTGCCTAATAAAGGCATCTGCTAAAACTTCCATCTATTGGATGATATTAAGATTACCACATCCTACACCTGGAGAACCTAAGCCACACAGCTGGAATATTCTTTCCCTAACAAGAACTTGCTGAGCATATCACTTCTGTGACTTTGAATCCAGAATCCAGATATGTGAATCAGCAACGCTTGAAGTTCTTTGTGTTCAACCTTGAAGCACAATTCAACTCAGCCTACACATATTTCAAAAATACACCTTTTATTCTCATTGACTAAAGAGTATTTGCATACATAAAGCATGCACTTTTCCATGCACATTTCTCAAATGTACATATTTATCATGCATATATTTGAGTTGTGCTTAAATGTATAGGTATCTGATGACATATCGTGCTGGATCCATGTTCTGATCAGGAAAGTATAAACTGGATAAATCTACTATATAAAAGTGAATGTTTGTCTGTGAGTTTGTCTGTTTGTCTGCATCAGGCAGGCACAGACCTCATACGATTGACTGAGCGAGGCAAGAAGACCTCATATGATTGGCTGGCTTTGAAGATTCCATGGAATCCTGGGATTGACACTTTAAGGAGGGGTCTTTAGAATTCTCAGCCGCAGAGCTCTTGGGCCTCAGGCCAGTTGCTATGGAAATGAGGCCTACCATCAATAAGGATGCCAGAAAATATTTGGGAAGCATATGTGAGAAAAATTAAACTGACATATACAACATAATTACATGGTCTTCTCGCCTCACACAGTAGATTGTATGGGTTCCGTATGTGAGGAATCTTAAAGTTTAAATTCAAAACAAAAAAGGAAAAAAAAGCCAGTACATCAAAGTTGCCAGACAATACAGATTGGACTGGGGACCAAGGTGAAAAGTTACAGGTACTTGAATAGCCTGGTTGCTATGGAGATGATGTTTAGCAGCAAAGAGGAGGACAGTGCATTCCCTCAGGAACCCAGCCTCTGTATGTTAACAACTCTGAATACAGACTGGATTGGGGAATATGGGGAAAAGTTACAGGTACTGGAGAAGACAGTCTGGTGAGTTCTTAAGAGAAAAATAAAATCCTGGGCAACACTGGGTAAATAAGCTAGTTCTCAATAAAAATATATATTAACATGAATTTCTCTTCCACCACTAGACTACAGTCACCATTGGTCATGTGCATGGCAGACAAACAGCAGAAAAGTAGATTAACCTTTCAGTGGGTCCATTTTGTCCAGCTGGAGCAACATCCACTGCTTCAACTAGCTGACTAAGTTTGCTGACTAGTAAGTCAATCCATGGTTTTTAGTCAGTTTTCAATGCTATTATAAAATCACAATCCACATTCTCTTTAAAAGAGAGGATGGGGGAAAATAAACTTTGCAATATTAAAGCCAGCTTGAATCCCATTTTGGGAGAAAAGTAAATTCAAATAAATAGTAGTAATATCAAAGCAATCAAAAATTGAGAGCAGCAAATTAAATTTCACAGTGCTAGAACAGTACAAAAGGCCTAACACCCTAAAGGTGCCTGATACTTTCTTATCATGGAAGCTAAGCAGGGTCAGCCATAGTTAATACTTGAATAAGAGATTACCACCCAGTGCCAGATGTTGTAGGCTATATTTCAGGGGAAGGAACTGGCAAAACCACCTCTGAGTATTTCTTGCCTAAGAAAACCTTATGAAATTCATGGGGTCACCATAACTCAACATGCAACTTGAAGGTACACATACACAGAGGGAACAATACAAAGCCATAACATAATTTAAAAGAAAATAATAAGATAGTTTTTGCAGAGGTATAACTATCTTTCGACTGGATCTGCTCTGGGAAGGGCATTTCACCCTCATGGAACTATTACTGAAAAGGCTTCTCCCCACCACCTGTTATCTCTAGGTAGGAGCACCGAAGAGAACAATCAATGTTTGAGTGAGTTTTATTTATTTGAACTCATGGCCTTGTGAATTTCTTTCAGATTTCATCTCAATACAATATTGTGCCTAGTTGTTGAGAAGCAGAAGAAAAGTTACACACCATTTGCCATATCCATATATCTGCATTCTTTCCTCCCTCTTGGCTTATTCCTGGTCCAAAAATTATAACCTGGGAAACAAACCAAGGACATGCAATGAATACAAATTCCCGAGATATTTAGTATATGTCACTGTGGGAAACATGTAACATTGTAATGTAATGTTAATACAATGTAACATTAATGATAATGTAATTAATGATAATTTATTATTATCTTACATAAACTGGATGAATTTGAATTTAAGAATGTAAAAAACAAAACCCACTCTGTTCTTCTGAGCTTTCCATTCACTGCATTATACCTTTATCTGTGTTTCATGCCACTCTTGGAACAGATAATGCATGCAACCATTAGCTACAATCTTATAATTTGAATTGCAATGGCGAGATAGATAGATAGATAGATAGATAGATAGATAGATAGATAGATAGATAGATAGATAGATAGAACAGACAGACAGACAGACAGACAGACAGACAGATAGGGAGAGAGCGAAAGAGAATTTTGCTTATTCCCCCTGTTCCCACACTAATCTTATTTTTCTAGAATCTATTGCATTCTGGAGCTGGGTGAAAAATTAACCTTTCAAGAACTGATCTTTTTAAAAAACCCTCTTCACATTTTCCCCAGTTTCTGGAGACTGTGCACATTGGCCCTTACATTACCACTCCAACACATAAGGACCCATAGCTGAGCAGTAAAGCAGACGTGATCATGTAAAATGTTCAGTCTGTTTCCCACCTCCAGCTAACAGGCTGCCAGGTTTGTTGTTATGTCCCTTCAAGTTGACTCTGACTCATAGACATCATAAGTCATAGAGTTTTATTGGTAAGATTTGTTCAGAGGGGGTTTGTCATTGCCTTCCTCTTAGGTTTGAAAGAGTTTCACTTGCCCAAGGTCACCCAATGAGTTTCCATGGCTGAGCAAGGATTCAAACCCTGGTATCCTGGAATCCTAGCTCAACACCCAAATCACTATAACATGCTGGATGTCAAATAGTCATATGACCAAAATAAATAAATAAATAACAAATAAATAAATAAATAAATCCTTACCTAACATTTTGACAAGTGGCTACCAAGCAGAGTGGGTAGCACTGAGCTAGATGGTGAACCAAAAAGAAGAGAAAAACGCAGAGAGACCTAAAGGTGTCAAACTGTCAAATTCATGTTGAACATTCCTTGATAGAACCTGTTTCGGTTCTTTCAAACCTAAACTGTCTTTATGCCATCGGTGGGACTGTATAATATGAAACAGCCTGAGCAGTAAATGATCTTTTGTACACATTTTGTTCCTTACCATTGTTTCATCAAGCCAAAAAAACTCTTCTAATATCAAGTAGCTCCAAAACCTTCTTAATGTAATTTGGCACTATGTTGCCTAGTAAATCTTAACAGCTGAATTCAGGCTGTGCAAAGGTGTTGGCACACCATTGATTTATTAACAATGAGAAAAATTCTGTACAGTTTTTTGGTAAGATTCTTGATTCCACAGGAGCTGAAGAGTTTCTCCTAGACCAGTGGAGACTCTTGAGCAAAGCTTGGACACCTTTCTTTTAGATGACAGCTCCCAAAATTCCCCTGCTAGGTAGTTCTGGAAACTGGAGTTGAAACAAGGCCTAACCTGGAGATTATATTAAAGCGGCAGTGGCCAAAGTTTATTCCCACAGGAACAGCACTGCTATTGGTAAGGGTGAAGTGATTTGGAGTGTCACAAGAAGACAGAAACGTCTTAATTATCAAATTCATTGTAATCTTATTTCCAGGGAGAGGAACTTATCGGGTTTTCTGCAAAATAGTTTGGTGAAACTAGGATTTTTGTGTTTGGGCAGGGGTACCATTTGCTATCCCTCCAGCTCAGACAGGAAAATGTTTTGGGTTGTTTCTTCTAGATAAAACATAAGAGCTATCTCTAAACCTCAGACTACATGTTTATTTGACATGGAATCAGGTTTAAGTGTTGAAAAGATTTTACCTCAGTTTCAAAGTTGTCTTCAAAAAGCCACAAGGACTTCTTCTGAACTATATCTTCCCGATGATTAGTCAGCCAAACTTGCAAGGAAAAGGGATTCATAACCTTGGTATTATTTATGGGAAAAGGAATATCTTTTAAAAGTTCATCTACAAACAGAGGGAAAAAAATAACCAGGGTGGTTATGGAGAGAGGCAATATATACTCTGATTGCTTCATATGTTAGTATTGGCATTTGGTTATCAGAAAGCTAAACAAAAAGGCTAAGCTTGATATTATTGATATAGTGTTGTATTTTAGAAGAGTAAACATTTATTATTATAATTCAAAAAATTTAAAATTTAATTAATCTACCAAGAACCTAAGAACTGTCTTGTCTTGTTGTAACAGACTGAGTTCAAGGCAGAATAATTCAAGAAACATTAGAGAAAGAGTATCAGTATGGAAAACTGGAGTGGTAGACATGGGCTGCGGATGCTTAAACTGAGATGACCACTAACTTGAAGGACTGGGCCTATTCTCATGCAGCATGAGGCAGCTAATTTGGGGTATACTGCAATGGAAATAAACAGTCATTTAAGATATTCTTGTGCAATTTTTCTTCTGCCGTTGGGAGTGAGAATTGCCTGTGGGGACTGCTTCCTCACATGGCAGAATAACTTGACCAGCTTAGAATACTATGTGCCTGTCGAGGGTGGCAGGAAGACCTGGTACTCCCTGAAGGCTTTTTCAATAACTGCTTTTAGGAGATGGAACTCCCTACAAATGAAGTCTAGGCTGGGTCCAACCCAGTTGTCCTTCCACCATCAGGCAAAGAGCTTTTTGTTTAGCCAGGCCACTGACAATTGAGCTTGCCTTTCTCTTCTGTGTGTAGTGACATTTGAATTCCTTGCAAACAGAAGGCAACCCAGCCAAACCAGGAAGGTGCCTTTGCAGCCATGGCCATGCAGATGGCAGCAGGGTCTCTACTGCTATGGGAACAGGAACTCCATGATTTGGCTGTGTATCAGCCTGGCTGAGGAATGACCAGCCACACAATTTCCAGTAGCAAGTGTTTATGTGGCAGCAGTCAATGGAAATGCATACTAATTTTGAGAACACAAAGAGGGGTCAAGTACAGTGGGAGCTTGAGAAGGTGGTGGGAGGTAACACTTATTCTGCTAATTTCCCAATTTGGCTTTTGAGGAAATAGTTAATGATAGGGCTGGCAATGGATCATCTATTAGTTTATGCCTGAACTGAGATTTGAAATGGCTCAGTGTCTATACTCTACCAGTACCTGATACTTGCTGCTACCTATTCTTTGACACTCTAAAATCTTATTTTCACACAAATATAAGCAGAATTAAATCGACATGCTAAATACCCCTGCTCATTATCTCCTTACCAGGTTATTAGATAATATTATGGAGACTTCGTTGTTCAATATGGAACAAAACCAGTTGTTGGATTTCTAAATTAAATGTACTGTAATTCCTGAATGTTTTTCAAATGTCTAAAAGCCTGGCTTTCATTTTGAATTCTTTTCAGATGGTTTCAGGTTTGTGCCGTGTGAAATTAACTTCAGTATCTAGTTAAATATAAAGATAAAAATCACCTTTTCCATCCCACAAAGTTATTTCTCAAAAGCCACAGGATGCTTTTACAACATGCTTTGGAGTGCTTTTTAAGTAATGAATGCAGAAAAATTCATAGTATCTCAGTGGTTTTCTAACTATTGATTAAGTACATCAGGTAATCATGTCCCCATCAGCAGTGTACTTAAACTGTTATAGTGGTTATAGTGTATTCTTTTACCCTACTTTAGAACTATTTTGCACCGTATTGTGAGGAAATAAGCACTGCAAATTGGTTTCTCATTATAATTAATTTCCCAATTTCCCCATACCCCCAACATTTCACAGATGAAAATCAACACATGTGTGCCCATGCAACATCAGAATGTGGTCAAGATGGTAAAAGTTATCAGGAAGAATATGTCAGCAAGGAGAGGCTGCAGCAGTGGGCTTTTTACTGATCCTACCAGGAAGAGATTCCACCCTCTCCTCTCCTCTCCTCCTGCTAATTGAGAGAAAACTATTTTTGTTCGCAAACTACTATTTTTGTTCACATACTGTTGTTGCAGTATGGAAATAGGTTGAGGACAAAGGTTGCTTTTAAAAGCAGCTGAAAAAGTGAGATGACAGCAGATTACTTGGGATTGTCCCTGACAAAGTGGGATACTTGGGGGCTACGCTTCCTGGTTTGAAGAAAAGCATGCATAAGCCAAAGGAAAGCCTCTAGAGACCTAAAAAGAAAAAGAAAAAAAGTACGGAGGTTCCCAAAATGCACAGAAACATGCCAAAATGACCTAGAGGTTTGTCCATGCATTGGCCATTTGATCATTTGGAGGCAAAAAGTTTCCCCAAATTGGGGTGGGTGGGATGCAGGAACTGTTGGGGACCACAGAAATGGTGCTGCAACTATAAAATTACTTTTTCCCACCACTGGTTTAAACCTAAAGGAGAATTCAGGGCATTTGGGCTCGCTGGGCTGGCCTTAAGGGGAAAGAAAGGGAGAAATGGCATGGGAAACGAAGGAAGGGAGGGATGGCATGCATAAGCAGAGAAAGAATATATCAGAACTTCATCATACATTCTTTAACTTCTTTAAGAGCGGTAGACATGTGGTCACCAACTGATGGCAGCCACACATTTACCAAGAGCTCTAGTTTGACACTCAAGGATAACAATTTTGAACTGTTCTTACTGTTACTGAGTTATAGCATTTTTTATTTTTAGTTTTACTGAGTTATATCATTCTCTACTTGTTTATTAAAGCTTTCTCCTACCTGACACCTTCTAGATGTATGTTGGACTACAACTGTGATTATCCCCAGACAACATGGTGGCTGGGAATGATGAGTCTTGTGTAATATACCATTAGGGTGCCAGCTTGGTCAAAGTTGGCTTTTATGTGTTTCATGAAAAAAATCTAAGAGCCATACAGATTTCCAACATTATATTTAGGAATAAACAATAAAAATGCTTCATTATTCTTAATACACTGAGGAGGAAAATACACTTTCATACAAGTTTTTCTTTTCTTTTCTTTCTTTTCTTTTTTTTTTTTTAAGAGGAAGGGAAATAATCATTATGGGGCACAATAACTCATTTCTTCTTATGTAGAGATGAGAGGTTGCTCAAAGAGGCAACATACAAACACTAATCTCAGAGAGTTCTCCTAATGCTTTACCATGAGAACTGAGCCACAAAAGACCTTCTGTGCATGTTTATAGAAAGAGCTGTCAGGGAAAGCATGAACATTGTGGAACAAAATGTTTCTTTTTCTACAGACCTTTGTTGAGAAAGATAGACTTTTTAAAAAGAGAAAGATTCTGAATGCCTAAAGATAATTTCATTAGTAAATTCACTTCAAATTTCTTTCTTGCAACTGTTCATAATGATAGCAGCCAACAAATACTTATAATTCTAGAACTGGATCCTTGCCCAAAGGTGGCCAAACCACTGATCCCAACATAGGAAAGTACTTGAGACGACTGTTCTATGTAGTGTACTGTTTTCTATACAGATAGACAGGTACTGGTTTTCTGACAGGATTCTTTTTCAGCTCTTCATGGGCTACCAAAGAAAGTGGTTTTTTGTATGCAAAAGCTCTACAGGCCCCCCCATAGAGCTAAGCAAATGCTCTCCATTTGAGCTATGGCCAGCCCTCAATACAGTGATCTATACTGCAATGGGTAAAAAGCAAATAAAGATTTACCTTATGTGATTTGCAGAAGATAGTTACTACTACCAACTCAGTTTTCTACAGAGAAAAATTTTCTTTATTGCATTTTTTTTGGGGGGGGGCTCTATTTTGCAATTCTCATTGTCAAAAATTACAGGTCATAAATTTTTTCCAGTCTTCCTCAAACCACTAGCACAAGCTGATCTACCTTCTGCTCATTGCTGATCTATCTACACTCTTGCTCAATTAATGAAATCCATAGCTCTAGCTTTCTAAAAGGGTGGCTGGCTGTCCAGCTTCTGTCTGAAAGTCACTAGTGTCTAAGAGCACACCACTCATTTAGGAAAGCATTCCTAGTTATTGATCTTGTTGTTGTTGCTGTTGTTGATGTTGTATGTCATGAAGTCATTTCCAACTTATGCTGACCTTAAGACAACCCTATCACTGGGTTTTCTGGGGCTGAGAATGTGTGACACACCCAAAGTCACCCAGAGGGTTTCCATGTCCGAGATGGACTCAAATCCTGATTTCCAAGGTCATAGTCCAATGCACAAACCACTAAACTACACTGGACCTGATCACCTTGGAAGAGAGAAGTACAGCAAAGGAAGAAACAAAGGAAATCCCTCAGGGCTGATGACTGAAACTGAACTGGATTGCAACTGAAATGTAGCAAGAACAGTGAAACCATTTTTATTGCAAATGTTTGGAGCACATAAATATCCTCTTTCCTCATGGGACTCAGAAGCAACACTGATTGTGGCTTGAAAAAGCTGAGGATCCCCATCTTCCTCATAAGTTCAGCTTAAAAAATTATGAACCATCCTCTCATTCTCTAATTTTGGCTCACATTCAATTACTGTTGGCACAGTGAGAAAAAGGCTGACATTTCTCATGCAAAAGTAATTTCATTTAGAGCAGTGTTAAAAGTGAAGCAGCGATGGGATTCAAGTTATATAATTTTAATTAAACTTTTTCCTAAAGACAATCATTAGTGCTTGCTGAATCATTCTCTTGATTTTACATTACCTGGATTTGGTTTCCCAGTTTGATATTGCTTTGAGCTGAAAAATCTGAAATAACAAACATTAAGTTTATCTAGTACCCATCCTTCCCCCTGCTGTCAAACTTTATTAAATTAATAGAATTACTGTGCAGACTCTTTGACAGATAGTAATTATGGATACCTGATTGCTACAAATGACAGCGTCAATATGCTGCATGGGCTGTTGCTGTTCAGAAATCAAGCCATGGACACTTCTAATATATTAATTCCATGCTTTTTCCTCACTCCTCCCCAGTTTTCCAAAGTGTCAATTCTGTACCCACTGAGCATACTGAAACCTGGGTTAGGTTTCCCCCTCTAGTCATAAAAGAGCGTTTTTTAAAAAATTGTAATGTGGCAACTATCAAATTTCCCCAAACTTTATGGGAGTTGCAATCCAACAAAATCTGAATAACCACACATGGTATATGCCTGTTTTACAGCTTCTCCTGGCCCTAGGAAAGGTATGGGCATACCCTTGAGCCTGGAGGTGTGTACCATGCCATTTGGCTGTCTCTGAAACTCTGAAGGGCCACATTGTGATGCTGCATCCTCCATTTTGGATGACCACAATAATGTCATTTCACTCATGGTGGCCTTTAGGGTGCTTTGTATATGGAGAGTTTGTTTTATTTTAGTTGTTGGAGAACATCACCCAGCATCATTCTAAGCACGTTTCTAAATGTTTTGTTAGCCTAAAGAAGTGGGAGGGTTGACTGGATGTTTTTTTTTGTCAGCTAAAAATGTTGTGAGAGAACTAGAAGCTTGGGGTGGTCACTGTGGGTCCCATGGGCTCTATAGACACCACTGTAATCCATGAGGCACTCAGTTTCTACCCTTTTTACCTAGGTAAAAGGCTACAGACACATTTCTGCAATAAAACAACTATGCAAAATTATATATACTTTCTATCAATTTACATTATATCTGAACAAAATTAAAGACTTACTCTTGAATTATTGGGCCAAGCTGGGTACCAAGGTCATCACAGTAAAACCATCTTTCAAAAAGGACACTGGTTGATTCTCCAACATAGTACCTGGCAAAGGAAGAAAACTTCTCTGTTGAATAGTTCTGCCACATAAAATAGCAGGTTATTTGAATTTTGGTTTGAGGTATAGTTGGTCAAAATCAAATACATGTATTGTGTTTCACATTTGATTTGATTAAAACCTTCCTTGGAGGTTTTTAAGCAGAGGCTGGATGGCCATCTGTTGCGAATGCTTTGATGTGTGTTCCTGAATAGCAGGGGGTTGGACTGGATGTGCCCCTGTGGTCTCTTCCAACTCTATGGTTCTATGATTCTATTTGTACTTGGGAGAATAGTAAAACCCAGTATTCAGTGCAAATTTTGCAATCTGATTTCACATTCACAGAGTGAATTTAGTTTACTGTTAGGATGGAACTGTATGGCAGCAAAGCCATGTCTTCACAAGCAAGTTGATGCCAAATAGCCATATACAAGTGCAAGAGTAGGAGTGATTGCTGTCAGCATAGTGGCAGGAGGGGGAATGTACTGAACTCTTCCTTCTTCTTCTACCCATTGTGCTCACAGCACAACCTGTTGGTGCACATAGCCTGTCTTCTAGTCCTCCAACAAGAAAAGTGGGAGGAAAAGTTATAAGGAGAAAGACAGCAGGTTCAGCAAGGGTTCAGCTCCACCATCCGTCTTTCTTTGATTTGGAATCTCCTTTCTGTACCACTACTTTACTGATGCTCTCTCTAATATCTTTATTATTTATATTATTTATAAATGAACAAAATATTTATAAACAAATTATTTATTTCCCTGTGTTGAAGTTAAAATTAATATAATATATGCTTAACAGGTGCTCAGTTGAAGCAAAAGAAGACAACCCTACAATATGTGCTCTCAGTGAACTAAGAAAGCCAGCTAAGTGAGAAATGGATTTCCATATGTGTGTCTTTATGTAAGCAAAACTACACATAAGCAGTACACAGCTATAGTTATATTTGCTGTCTTGTGCCAAGAGATAATCCAGCAAGCTACAAATGAATTATCCAGGCTCTTCTGAATTGAGATGCAGAAGGGCATGTGAATCCATAACAAGCTCTACTAGGTGGTGAACACAGAAACAACCTAACATCATTAAAATCCATAGCACTTGATTATGTGAAACTCCATGCCACCATCAGTTGTTGCTCCATTCAGATCAGTGTTGGGGAAAACTCCATGCAGAAAAAGGAGTATGTGGCACTTTTTTTGAAACTGAAATGAATGGGCCAGCCATTGCTACAGTAGCATCCCACACACAGCCATCAGAACCTGCATACATTGAATTTCAGAGAATGAATTGACAACAAGACCAAAATTCTATGGCATGTGCCTTCACCACCTGTTGACTTGAAGGGGTGCGCCTGCACACACACATATACACACACATGGTGGCTGACCCTGCTTAGCTTTCAGGATTAGAGAGGATCTGATGCCTTTAGAGTATTACCTTGAAAACACCTGATCTATTCTGATTTCAGAAGCAAGCATGGTTGGGCTTGGTTTGTACTTGGTTGGAAAACTTACCAGGAACTGCTAAAGATTTTCATATGGGATTAGGAAAGAGTCCTTGCAGAAAAGCCAGAGAGTCGCTAGTAGTTAGAATTGACAATAATAAACTTAAGAGATCTTCATTAAACAAAAACAAAAAAAGAATTTTTGCACAGAAAATAAGAAAAAAAATACACATTTTGTGTAGAATAAGTCCAGAGGTACAAAAATTCTCATCTGTTCAGGGTGCTCCTCACCAGTGTCCTGACACTCAAGAAAAACATTTTTCAATGCTTTTCTAAATAGTCTTTCTATCTCCAGGCCTAACTTGAGCAGTTTCTTGTGTTCCTATGATTCATTCTCTTCTATGGAAATAGGCAGCTTCCTCTACTGAACTGAGCTGGACAAACGGAATACACAAGATTTGTGTGCATGCAAACACAGGTCTCTGTATCGAAGTGATATCATACATCACTTTTCATGTCTTCATCACATGTATTTATTAAACAATTTGTTTACTGCTTCCTAGTCCAGTCATGCCCAAAGTGGTGAATAGTATTAGGACCAGATATATAGGCAAATGATCTTTTCACCTGAGTCCATCAGTTTCTGTCTTTAATCGTTTCCTTTCAATAACCAGCCCAACAGTATTTGCGTATCTTTGAGGAGAATGTGGTATCCTGGCTGGTAACAGGAACATCTGCCGGGAAGAAAATTGGGATGGAGGAGAGAAAGGCAAGCTTAAACAGTAAGGAAAACAATACTTGAAGTTTCATTCCCCACCTTCCCCCCTTTTAGATAATCCCTTGTTTTCTCTTGCTTTCTCTCAGCCACTGCAGACATATGTGTATTTCTTGACAACTGTGCTCTCATTAATGCTACCAACAAAGCAGACATTGTCACTGCTGCTGTTCCCAGCCTGTTAATAAACAGATTCAGTAGACAGATTGTATACGGATATAACAATGTTCCACAACAGCTGACAGGCATGACTACAGCTAGACACAATAAAGAAAACAAGTATGCTATCTGGGCGCTATGGAGCGCATTGGAAGCTGGTATAATTTATGTTCCAGTAATACAAACTAAGACAGCCAGTGTGGTGTAGTGGTTTGAGCTTTGGACCACAACTCTGGAAATGAGGGTTCGAATTCTTGCCTGGCCATGAAAATCCACAGGGTGACCTTGGGCAAGTCATATTCTCCCAGTCTTAGAAGAAGGCAAGGGCAAACTTCCTCTGAACAAATCTTGCCAAGAAAACCCTATGATAGCAACCTTAGGGTTGCTAACCTTAGGGCTGCCATAATTCAGAAATGACTTGAAGACATGTAACAGAAACTAAAGAGAAGCCTGTTGCTCACACGATGAGCTTTTAAAGATAATTATATTTCTCCATCATTGCATGCACTTATTAGATGTCGGGTTGGGTGGCTAGGATGACACAGTCTCTTAATCTTTTTTGTCCTTATAAACATGGGCAAAGAGTCAAGGCAGAACTATGAAAGTGTCAGGCCAAAGAACTGTGAACTGGTATGAAAACAGAGAAAAACATAAACACAAAATCAAGAAATAAGTTGCCAGAGCAATTCAGGATTATGATCAAGACTTTACAAACCAGACGTGGTCAACTGTAAGTGACACCCAACATTGCATGACTATGCTTCTGTTCATACAACAGGACCTTCCCTCTCTCTCCTTCCCTCTGCCAACCTTCCAGAGCAAACTATGGGGGTGGATGGGCGGGGGAATACAGGGAGGCAGGTAAATCCACTAAGCCCATGTTGCCCATTCCACTGTTAGACAGACATCCACTGGGTTTTACATTGTTGGATGAATTCTATAGCAGGTGTTTCAGTACTAGTCGTGGAGTACCTTCAAGTTGTTTCTGACTTATCGTGATCCTGAGGTGAACATATCACAGGGTTTTCTTGGCAAGATTTCTTCAGTGGGGGTTTGCTTTTGCTTCCCTCTGAGGCTGAGACAGTGACCCAAGGTTACCCAATGGTTTTCTGTTGCCAAGTGGAGATTTGAACTCAGACTTCCAGAGCAATAGCCCATTGCTCAAACTACTGCACCACATTGACTCTTTGTTTTAGTCCTACCAGGTGATTAAAAAAAATAGGAAAAATTAAATATTTCATTGGACCAACCCAGGCTAGCATTGCACATGTGTGGAGAACCTGTGGCAAAGATATGAGAACTGGATCAGATGTTTGTGGCAGAACTGGAGCATTACAATCAGGGCAAGATTATTAGTGGTTCAATTTGATTAATTGCTTCAGGACTCTCACTGGCTAGGGAACAGAGTCCTGAAGAGAAAAAGATGTTGCTTGCTGATGCTACCTTCCTGAATCTCCAGATATTTCTGTTATTACAAGTATTTTGTGGATTACTCTAATAATTGAATCAAACTTCATGGGATCAGGTAATCTCACAGAAGCTGCAATGCGGTGAGTTCACACATTTGGGTGTTGCTGTCTATTAAACTAGATATTTTTTTTAAAAAAAAAATGCTTGCTTAATTTCAATGCCACTACAGTCCGCACATGTGAAGAAGGAGGCCTTGTTTTGGGGAAAACTGCTCCAGAACCTCAACTACTTTAATCCAGTCTTGATCATGATAACAAAGGTCTTGTTATGGCATGGAGATAGGCTTGCCTTTTTTTCCCCCCTCATCCCTCCACTTCTTATAACAGACTACAGCAGAGCTTTCCAAACTGTGTGTCATGACACATTAGTGTGTCGGCTGCAGTGTGTAGGTGTGCCATGCAAATGTAATGGGTGGAGGGACTGCCTCTCCCACCACTGCTGCAACCCCAGGCTGAGGAAGACCTCGGCAAGGGTGGTGGTGGCAATGTTCTAGGCTTGGGTGGAGGGGCTGCCTCCACTTACTGAATTACTTACTACATTATTGTGTCGCAAAATGACGCATGTCTAAAAAGTGTGTCATCAACATGAAAAGTTTGGGAAGCTCTAGACTAGAGGCAAACTCAAGGCACATATGCTGTACTATGATCCAGTGGCATTGGCTTTGTAATCAGACGTGGCATGCCTACTTGTCAGACTGGGTGGCCACCATGTGTGTGTACAGGAATATCGAGGTACAGTTTCTATCATGAAGGAAGGGGTCTGAAAACATTTTAAAAGTCTCTGTTTACTTGTTGTTACTGTTGTTGTTGTTGTTGTTGTGTACTCTCAAGTTATTTCTGACTTATGGTGGCTCTAAGACAAACCTATCATGGGCTTTTCTGGGACTGAGAGTCGGGCAACCAAAATGGTGAAGGATCTGGAAGCTGTACCCTATAAGGAGCGTCTCAGGGAGCTGGGTATGTTTAGTCCGCAGAAGTGAAAGTTAAGAGGGGACATGATAGCCATGTTTAAATATTTGAAGAGATGTCATGTTGAGGAGGGAGCGGGCTTGTTTTCCACTGCTCCAGAAACTAGGACAAGGAGCAATGGATTCAAACTACAGGAAAAGAGATTCCACTTAAACCTCATCTGCTGGCTGTTTGCTGTAATAAATGAAGTGAAATGAATGAATGAGTTAAACCTCAGGAAGAACTTCCTGACAGTCAGACCTGTTTGGCTGTGGAATATGCTGCCTCAGGGTGTGATGGAGTCCCCTTACTTGGAGGTTTTTAAGCAGAGGATGGATGGCTATCTGTTGGGAGTGCTTTGATGGCAGGGGGCTGGACTGGACGGCAGGGGCTACATGGCAGGGGGTTGGACTGGATGACCCCTGTGGTCTCTTCCAACTCTATGATTCTATGATGTGCCCCAAGATCACCCAATAAGTTTTCATGGCTGAGTGAGGAATCGAACCTTGGTCTCCAGGGTTGTAGTACAGTGCACAAATTGCTACACCATATTGGATCTCTAAAGAAGGGCTCATGAGTTATGGTATATTTTGTACAGTAGTTTTAAAATTTACTTTCTCTTTGTAGGCTGTTCTGCTGAAGTGGAAAAAATAGTATGACTGTTACTGAACTGCCAGACACGTTTATAAAATTAGAGAAGTCTCTGAAAAGGTTATATTCATGAGCGGAGAATAGCTATATCTGTACCCAGGGTTTTGTTTGTTTGCTAAACAAGATCTAGCAACTGTACAGCCAAGCCACAAGTCAGTGTTAAGAATGTTATATGTCTCTTCAGCAACGATCAGCCTCTGGCTTATATGTGCAGTTCTTTCCCAACCACCTATATACTATACCTGTAAATAAAAATGAATTCAAACCTTTATTTACCTCTCCTTCTTTAATGTGAATATCCTTGTGTTTCCCATTTTCTATTATCTTCAGGCACATATCACCCTCCAGCTGATAAAACAACTAAGAGGTGGGGTAGGGATGTAAAGAAAAAAAGCAATGAAAACATATATGTGAATATGCTTTGTGCATTTCTAGCCTGGGTTCAACATCCTGTCATTTTCACACAATCATTTCTGGGAGATTGTAAGAACATACACAAGTTTTCTGGCTCAATTTAATTATACGGAAGCATCATATGTAAGATGAACTTGCACCTCAACACAGCATCTCTGCATTCCATGTAATCTTCTATACAAAAAAATTTGACAGGTGGCCATCAAATTTGGAAAATATGGTTGAGATGATCTGACTTAAAAACTAGGTTATATAGCGTACACAAAATTCACATTGGGGGGTACCCACTAATTTCCTTGAAAATGGCTGCACACTTGCACCAATTTGGAGGATAGATCTAGAATTC
Organism: Iguana delicatissima; assembly: GCA_948472985.1. NCBI lineage: Eukaryota > Metazoa > Chordata > Lepidosauria > Squamata > Iguanidae > Iguana > Iguana delicatissima. The sequence goes on along the minus strand of CAOKZL010001626.1, from coordinate 193,771 downwards.
CCTTTGTAGAGAAGCTAGACTGACAGCTTCTATAGTATAGGCAAAGACTTTTTTTAAAAAAAACAACTGATATGCCTTTCGAAACTGTCTATGAGAAAAGGTCTTTTTAAATAACATGTTGTATTCTCTGTATTTTTTTAAATAAATATGCTTTTAATTCTACTGATAATTTAATTTGACTTTAATGTTTGTATATTTTGGCAGTCAACTTTATTTATTTTTATTTATATATTTATTTATATATTTATCGTAAGCCATCTTGAGTCCTAGGGCCGGGGAAAAAGTCATCATTAGGCTTAAAATAGAGGTTATGTGTATGTGATGTACTCAAAGTACATTTTAGGGTTCCCTTGTGGGATGCCTCAAAAATTAATCCTAGTATAGCTGAGCAATTTTGCTACTACCACTGTAGCTGAGTATGATTTAACAGTAATTTAGCAGAGGATGCTCTTTCGGCAGGACTGGCTCAAGATATTCTGCTGCCTGAAGCAAAGGAGAAGGTGATGTCACCACCATCCCACTTCATGTATAGAAACCAGCTACACTAGCAGTTGAATTCTACTTCAACATTGGCAACAAGATAGTATCCTCAATCTGAAAACAGAAGACTGGCTTGTGCAAGGCAGGCTGTGTAACCTGTGCTATTCAGTCCTCTAACATCTTGCGGCTGCTGTTTCACTATCTATCACTTGCCTCACCCTGTCTAATGGTAGGGTTGGCCATGTGTGCCAAGTTTGTTCAGGGGCACAAATGCTAGTCCTACATGTGTACTACATATAAAGCCTGTTCATCTACTAATCTGAGAGAAGGATTTCTGTGCAACCACTCCGAAGCATCCAGTACTTATTGCCCCACCCCACTCCCAATCTCTCCAGGCATAGCTTAGATTGTGCCTTGTCCCGTTATTATTCTATACATTTAGGATCAGAAAAAGCCCTCATTGCTATAACTCTTGTCTTCAGAGTTTTAGTAACTATGTGCTTTAATACTTCAATGTAGTGTCTATACATGTTTTCTTCCCTTGTTAAATAAATTATTAGAAATAGGATTTCTACACAGCTGCACATTCCACTGAAGCACAGAGAAGGAGGCAGGGCCAGTAATATCATAATTTCCCCCAAATGCCTTCCACCTAGACTGTGTGTGTTATGTTATGTGTATATATATTTCTCTCTTCTCTCTCTCTCTCTGTGTGTGTAGATGTGTGTGTGTAGCCCTCTTCAGTGAAGAGATAACATACTTTATCAGTTGTATGGGCATTTACTACACTGCTTTCTATGATATTTTTATGGTAGAAAATACAAAGTATCATTTTATGGTAGTATAAACATTTAGATAAGAATTTCAAAATGTATCACATATGTTATGCTCCTATTCTGTCCAACAAGCCTGAAAGATAAGTCAGCATCATAGACTTCAATATACTGCAGATGACAAAGAGCAACTTGCAGAAAGTAACATAGGGAATGTCCAGACTGTTGCAGGAGCCCAGAGAACACAGAGACCACAGAGCAAGAAAAAGAGTAATTTATTACGTGCGGGCTTTTGGCTGGATGTCTCCAAAAGGTCAAAAGCCCTGAATTCAAGTTTCACAGCTCTTTTATAGACAAAGTTCACAGCATACACAAAGATCACAGGCAAAGATCATGGGCATATCTCGGTCCGTCTCTCCGGGGTCACAAATACCACATGCTGTTACTAGCAAATTACCCCCGCACTCAGACCCCGGAAAGTGCTTATCTACAATCTGCAATTACCGCAGCCAGTCAATAAACAAACAACACCCTGGCTACGTGATCAACATCCTAGCTACGTGATACATTGGCTCTCGTGACCTTTTTACCCTTTTTAAATCTTTCTCCGTTCCTGCAACACAGACTACATGATTATGTATCACTTTGACTGCCATGACTGCATCCTATGGAGTTCTGGGATTTGCAGTTTGGAGAGGGACTTAGAACTCTGTTCTAGAGAGCTCTAATGCTGTTGTTCATGAGAAAGCAGAGACCTCCTCAAAGAATTGTAACAGAGAATTGTAAGGACCTCCGCAAAGTACAAATTCTGGGATTGTGTTGTGGGGATTCATCGGAGTAAAGTAGTATAAAATGCTATAAATATTCAGTGCGAACACCCTCAGTGCATTCACAGTATAGATAAGAGCTGTAATAGTTACTTTTTAGGTCACAATTCAGTCATTTACTGATTAATTTTTCCCCACCTTTCCTCCAAGGAGGTCAAGAGGCAAACATGGCCCTCCTTCATACGTTTATCCTAATAAACCTGTGAGGTAGGTTAGGCTAGGCTATGAGAAGCTAACTGACTCAGTCACCCACTGAGTTTAATGGGTAAGTGGTGATTAGAACCTGGATCTCTCAAATCCTAGAAGGAAGGAACTGACAAAACCACCTCTGAGTATCCTTTGCCCAAGAAAATCCTATGAAATTCATGGGGTCACCATATTTGAAGGCACATATCCACAGACAGGCATAGACCATTTCCATACTACACTGTTACAGTGCTATTAGTCCATTTTCAACATCCTGAGGGATCCTGGGATTTGCAGTTTAGGGGGAGGCCTTTAGAATTCTCAGCCAGAGAGCTCTTTGGCTTCAGTGAACTACAAACCCCAGAATTCCACAGGATGTTGAAAGTGGAATAATAGCACTATAACAGTGAAGGGCGGAAATGCTCATAAGTTCTGTCGATTAATTGCTGGCTATTTGCCGTAATAAACTTACTTGACTTGACTTGACTCATAGGTTTTACTTATGGAGTGATTGAATTCCAAGCAGCAAGACTATCACACTTGAAAGTAAAGTCAGATTCCAGGCCAATAAATCAACTTCTCCTTATTTATATTTATGCTGCAGTAGTGCCTACAGGTGCAAATTTGCTAGTTTTAAAATGCATAGACTCACAGAATGCAATCCATTAAAGTCAGTATCAAAATTCTCCTTGTTTTTTAACTTAACAGAACGTATTTTATTTTAATATCTTTGGGCTGTAATTAAGTTTTGTTAAGTTAAAAATCAAGAGGAATTTTGATACTGACTTTAATGGATTGGATCCTCTGAGTCTATGCATTTTAAAACTAGCAAAATTCCTCCCGCAGGCACTGTTGAAACATTTTTAAAAGTAGGAATATATGAGAAGGTTAAACATGTTCTCTATCTCTCTGGTGGAAAATAATTATTTATGACAGGGATCCTCTGCCTTTCTAGATGGCCCCGAACTCCTACTCTCATCACTCCAAGGAGGGCAATGGTGAAAGATGATCAGAATTAATTTATTTTAGAAATAACTAAGCCATAATGAAGTTATATTATGTTGTAATTTAACAAGGGATATTTTCACTCCTTTTGCAGTATGCAAGTAAGTTTTATGAAGTATATTCAAAGTAAAACTGGACCTTTTAGTTACTTTTATAGCTGTGGGCTATGTGACCTCACTAAATGATAAAAGAATATTAAGCCATGGATTAAGAACTGGCAAATGCTGTGCCTCTGTTGTGGGTATTGAGGTGTGTTGAAGAAGATGGATATTTGAAAGGAGAATAATGTATTCTACCAGAGGGCATCAGCTTGTAGCATTCAGACACATCTTTTCTAAGTAACTCAAAATAATTTGTTGAGTTTCTTTTCAGAAACGGGAAAAGTAAAAGTATTACTGTTCAGCAATCTCAGCTATGACGATAACTAGCTAGGGAGCAAGGGAGCTTGGAACTATAGTGGTAACTACTTTGAAAATGGCACTCTGAGTCCTGATGACAGTAACTATTTGCCAGTATCCGGAAGCTTGAAGGTTCTCCATCCATGGTTTAGAAATGTTTGAAGGGAAATAATTTCTGTTGGGGAATTACACAAACTACATGGGAAAAAGTCTCCTCTGTTGTGCTATCCAATGTACAAAGAATGTCTTCATCTAGAGGTGTAGTTGGTGCAAACATTTTATTATTTTCCTTGCCCTGTCAAACCCCTTTTGCTTGCCAGGACCTTTTATTGTAATACAGTAGTTCTTGCTCTTTGTTGATACTGCATATCATATTAGGAATTTAATCATATCCTTTGTACACAGCCCTGATATCATAAGATCAAAAATGGTTTAAAACTATTTTAAGAACTAATACAAACAATTGTATTCCATGTAGAATTTCTCTTTCCTTTTCTTTTCCCTCTTTCCTTCAGCATCATAATTAGTTAATAATAAATATTATTGAGTGCCAAATACAGGTAATTTCTGTTCTTTATTTTTCTTTCTTAAAGGAACTTTGGGCAAGCGGAGGGTGGTTGCTGTATCCTACAGAATGAGGATGTAGTGGTCTGAGCTTTGGATTATGGGCCTTTCTGCAGTGTTATTCCACTTTCAGGATTTTGTGGCATTCTGGGGTTTGTAGTTTACTGAGGCCAAAGAGCTCTCTGGCTGAGAAATCTAAATGCCTCTCCCTAAACTGCAAACCCTAGGATTCCAAAGGATGTTGGAATAATAGCACTATAACAGAGTTGGGCGGAAAGGCCCTATCACTTTGGAGACCAGGGTTTCCAATCCCCATTCAGCCATGGAAACCCACTGGATGACACTGGACACATAACACTCTCTTAGCCTTAAAGGAAGGCAAAAACTACTCTGAACAAATCTAGCCAAGAAAAGCCTGTGATAGGTTTGCCATAAGCCAGAAATGACTTGAAGGCATAAAACAACCACAATCACACAGAATATTATGTGAACTGCTGGGTGAATGTTTTCTCCGGGGACTGTTCTTTAAAATCACATCCTCAAAATAAAAATAAAAAGCAAAGATACTAAAGGAAACTGCAGTCTTGACTTTAAAAACGTTGTGGGGAGATGCTGTTTATCTCAGGCTATTTTCTTATCAAAATCACCAGCCTAGCTGCTTCTTTTGCAATTTGGGAAGAAATGAAGATCTGGATAGCTTCCCTCCTCCCCTCTGCAGCAACTGACTCTTTCTCTTTTGCAAATTGTATGGAAGTCAATATTCATAACTGAAAAAAATATTTTTTAAAAAATGTGCATGAATGTACTTTGGATGATGAGAAAAAATAGATCTAACTGCATGAATTTAGAGAAAAAAAGTGTAACAAAACATCTATGTTAGGAAAAAAAGCCTACAAAATGTACATGAATGTCTATGCGGAAAGAGGGAAAAAATCACAACTTTACATGAAACATGGGCAGGGTAAGAATACTGGTGGAATTCCAAGGAATAAGGAATGCAGTGGAAATGAAACTGGCACTTTGCAAATTTCTACCCTAAAACAAGGCTACATTTTTCTGCGTATAAAGAATTCATGAGAGGATTGACCAGTTCATGCTGAAATTAATTCAAGCTAAAAATTAATTTCTTCTGTAGTTGTTAAAACCTTGTATTGCTTTCTAAATTTATTACAAATAAGCATGTTTAATTTAAAATTTAAATTAATTGTATTGAACTATGTTTTTAACAGGTTTTTTTCCCCTCAACAAACTCAATTGCAAGGAGATGCAGTGTCACCTACCGGATATATGAAAAATTGCAGGTTAACCATGTACAGTAGTGAGTTTCTGGCTTGCTTATGTTTTTTTGTTTTGTTTCGCTTTTGTTTTTTGTTTGGTTTGTTCTTTTAAATGTTTATGACTTTTAAATTATGACTTTTAAATATTTATGACTTTTATATAATAGCTTACTGTCTGGATAATCAGGACAACACATCGAGCTAGAAATTCTGACTTGGCAAATGGATAGCTCTGCCCCAGCCCGTTCAAAAACATGTGACTACAGTTATGAATGTACAATAATTAACAACAAATTGTAAAACAACATGGGTTACTTTGGCATCTGGACCATCAGAATTATTTGTCTGTTCAGCGATTTCTTTCAAACAGGAAAAAAGTCATATGTCTTTAGCTGTCTAGTTTTACATGACTAGACATTTCCAGATAAATATATAATCTGGTTAAAAATTTCCTGAGGATCAAAGCTGCAATGACTTGCTGAATAATACCATTCTAACTGCCACTGCTCTGGCTTCTGAGGAAGAGAACAGCCACCCATCACAATTCCACTGTTCCTTGGCCTGGAGCTAGCGAGGGGCTCTCCTTCCATGTCCTTGCTCTGGCTTCTGAGAGAGAGAAGAGCGGTCGGCATACTCACATAATTAATTCCCTTTGCCTTGTGTGTCTTGTCTTATTCAGATTGCAAGCTTAAAAGTAGGGAACTGTCAAATTAACAATTTGTAAGCTGCTCGGGGAGCCTTTTTATAAACTTATATGTACCGTATTTTCCGGCGTATAAGACGACTGGGCGTATAAGACGACCCCCTACTTTTCCAGTTAAAATATAGAGTTTGGGATATACTCACCGTATAAGACTACCCCTCTTCCAATGCACACCAAATAAAAAATAAAAAAAATCAGATTTGATTTCAATATGGTAATTTTAATTCAAATGCTTATGACAGGAACTTAGCAGGAAAACTCTCACTTATAAACATAAGGCTGTTTGTCATCAAACATGTAAACATAAAACAGTGCAAGTGGATTAAACTTTTCCTAATTCACTCTAAAGCTGAAAGGAAGGATAAGACAATAAACCCATGGGAGCTGCCATGCTGTTTGTTTTCTAAGCTGTCAACCAAACTGGAACTGATGATGATAGGAGGAAGATAGCAAACTATAGAGAGAGAGCAAGTGCTGGGCAAGTCCCTGGTCAGTTAGCAAGCTACAGTATTTTTACAGGTTTTGCTGGCACGACAGCTTCCCTTTAAAAGCCTTCAAAATCCTCCTGTTCGTCATCTGATGCCATAAGTACATCAATGACATCTTGTGATACATTTGTAAGGCAGTCATCATATGGATCGAATTCCGTATCAGATGGTGTGGTCTCAGCTTGGCTTCCTCTTCCTCTTGCCACAAGTAGTCGTCCTCCATACCATCTAATGAATTTGATATGCCACACTTCTTGAAAGACTTGATTACTGTTTCCGCATCAATATCATTCCAGGCTTTTATGACAAACTTGCACAAAACATCCAACTGTGGAGCACGCATGTTTCCTCCTTTTGTGAATGACTTTTCACCGCTAACCATCCATTCATTCCACTGTTCTCGCATGCGATCTTTAAATGGCTTGTTTAGGCACACATCCAGTGGCTGTACCAACGATGTCAATCCTGCAGGAATAACTGCCGCATCTGTGTTTAGTCTTGCAAGCCTTTGCTTGGTGCTGGGAGTTAAATGAGCCCTGAACATATCCCACACCAGTAGACTACGTTTTTGAATAAGTCCACCTGGTCGCCTGCTCCATACGTTATCAAGCCATAGCTTTACCCCTTCTTCATCCATCCAGCCTTTTTCATTCACATGTATAAAACAACCAACAGGGAACTTGAGTTTTGGCATTGTTTTTCTTTTAAAAATAATCATTGGTCTCAGTTTGGTGCCATCAGCTGTGCATCCTAGTACCACTGTAAAACTGGACTTCTCATGTCCTGTTGTTTTAAGTAAAATTGTTTTTTCACCTTTTTGATGGACAGTTTTATTTCCAACCATGTCAAAATTCATTGGAGTTTCATCCATATTTCCGATACTACTTAACGCATCGCCATGTTTAGTGTGCTGTTTTATTACATATCGATGGAAACTATTTAGTTTGTTATCAAGATCTGCAGGTAATTTTTGGGCAATTTTTGTCTTTTGCCTCAGTACCATATTATGCCTTGCCATGAATCTAGTACACCAGGATACAGTGGCCTTAAATTTGTTGCTGTGATCTGGGTTAGATTTGGCCCACTGAAGTGCAAACAAACATATTTGATTTCGTGTCACTACATAACCATTTTGGCGATGCTCATTCACCATGTCTGCTACATGTTTTTCAAGTTCTGGCCAATGTGGGGTGCCTCTTCTTAATGCACACTTACCCCTTGGCATACTCTTTAATGCTTTTTCATTTGCTTTCCAGTCCCGAACCATCTTTTCTGTTACTCCATATTGTCTTGCGGCAGTGCAGTTATTATGTTCCATGGCAAAGTTTACAACTTTAAGCTTGAAACTGGTTTCACATTTCTTTCTTCTTGCTGGTGGAGCCATGCTGGGGTTTTGACTGTTGGACATTTGTATACTGTACTGTATGTACTGGAGCTATACTGTATGAACAGGTACTGATACTGGTGCTGTACTGTATGTGGTACCCAGTATACAACAACCAGCCAATCATGGCAATCGATGTACCTTACTGGCAATTGGCTGGTTGTTGTATACAAAGCCTGCTTGGACTGGTCAGCTCTCCCTGCCTGCCCAGCCCTCCCTGTCTCCAAGACTATCAAAGTGGTAGATCTCACACCTGAGGACTGCAGTGAATCTGAGAGGCAGAGAAGGAGGTATGGTAAAGGAACAAGGGCGGGCCAGATGGGTGAAAGAGGCGTGTTTTTCTGGGCACGGCGCTGCTCTATGGCCCTTTTTGCAGTGCTAGCTCCACCCCCCGTCCTCCTCCTCCTCCTTCCCGGCGGTCCTCTGCCTAGCAACAGGAGCAACTCTGGCCAGCCTCCCTCCCTCCGCAGCCGCTGACAGGCTCGCCCGATCCAGGAACTCGGATGCCCCAGTCACTGCGAATGATGTGTGAGCCTTCGCCAGCACCCCGTTGTCTGGAGGGAGGGAAAGTGGAGCCGGCGCCCTGGAACGCCTCTTGGTGGGATTTAAAATATATGTATATATATATATTATTGCGCATCTTTCATTAGGAATTCCTAAAATGAGCACATGGCAGCACAAGCCACTACTCTATGCCTGTCTCTGGGTGGTAGACCCCCAAGGGTCTGGGGAAAAAAAAGCAGATCTTACAAAGCCTGACGTCTCTCCATCTGCTTTAGGCAATGTTAACCAACAATCATTACACTTCCGGCTACAGAGAGAGGTATTAAGTAAATGCAAATAGCTAGAAAGGTCAGACTTTCCAAACCAGCCGTGTTCCAGCTGAAATTCTACATGTTTATCTTACAAGAGCCTGGCGAAGGAGGAAGCGGCGGAGGAAAAGAAAGGCTGCCTGGCTCCCATTCTGGGGGGGGGGGTGCCGCTGAGAGCCTCTCCTCTCCTCCTCCCTCGCCGTCGCTCCGGAGGAGCCAGCAGCCAAGCGCCGGGCTCGCATCCTTGTGAAAAGGGGCAGCCTCGCCAGCCCTGGGCGCTTCCTGCCAGCCCCGCTGGACTTTTGAGCAAACTTGAGCCGCTCGCTCCCTCCCTCCCCCCCTTTTTAAAATTTCCTCCTCCTCCTTCTTTCCTGGGAGGATGTCCTCTGGGCAGCGCCGGGAGGCAGCGGCAGCTGCAGCACACTAGCCGAGCGAGTGAGCGAGCGAAGTTTCAGCGAGGCGGGCGCAGCGCAGTGCCCCCTTTCCCTCCCTTCCCTGGGCCTCCCATCCTCCTCCACCGGCGAGGGAGGGAGGGAGGGAGGGAGGGAGGGAGGGAGCGGCAGCCCCCCAACCCCTCGCCCTCCTCAGCTCTCGCCCGCTTTTCCCTCGTTGGCCTCCTCCGCCTCCGCTGGGGCTGGGAAGGAAACAAAATGCCTACCCAAGCCGCCGCAGCTGCTTCCACCAAGGTAAGCGGAGGAGGAGGAGAGGGAAGGAGGCAGAGTCCTGTGCCCGGCTCTTTGGGGCTGGGGCGGCTGGGGGGCGGGTGCCCGGAGGGGAGGAGGCCGGGGGAGGCCGGCACCGGCCTTCGCCCCCCACGTGCCCCGCCGGCCCAGAGGAAGCCCTCCTTTCCCTCCTCTCTGCCAACTTGGCCGGACTCTTCCCCGCTTCTGCCCTCCCTCCCTCGTGCGCGCACGGTGGCGGCGGTGCTGGTGTATCCGTATCACACCCCCAGCTTCCGCAACGCTCTCTGGCCTGGGAGCTGTAGGTGGAGGTGGGGGCGGAAGTGGGGAGGCAGCGCGACCGGCGCTCATGCGAGGGGGAAGAGCGGCTACACAACAAGCCTCTCCCAAAACGCCGCCACTTCCCCCCCCTGCATCTTCAGGTAAGTGTGCAGCACAACCCTTGGTGCTTTCATACGGTCACTGCATACGGCGGGGATGTGGCCGCGGCCATTTTTGAGCTCCCCCCACTGTATGCGGCGACCGCAAAGACGACACTCGGCGTATAAGATGACCCCTGACTTTTGAGAAGATTTTCTTGGGTTAAAAAGTCGTCTTATATGCCGAAAAATACGGTATTTATATCCAGACTTTTTCAAAGGGCATTTCTGCATTACGCTGTTATAGTGCTATTATTCCACTTTCAACATCCTATGGAATCCTGGTGTTTGCAGTTTAGGGAGGGGCCTTTAGAATTCCCAGCCAGAATAAAACTCCCAATTTGGACATCACCTCAAGAAGCGTTCAAAATCAACCCAACAAAGGAAGAAAAATTATTAACATATCAAGACATACTGAAATGGGACGGCAATAAACCTAGAATGATAAGAGCAGAAGAACTGAGGGCTGATGGGCATTAATTAAACTGGTTCCCTTGGCGACAACTAAAAGAAAGATTCATAATGGATCAAAAACTACGTGATTCTGAGAGAAAAGAAAATGAACTAGAGTCACTGTTCAAAGAGAATCATAAGAAAAGAATCTCCAAATTTTACAAATTGTTATTGTATGGGATCAGACATAATAAAGGACACGATGGTTAGATGGGCTCAAAATGTGGGGCATCTAATTGAATTAGAAAACTGGGAAATAGTGTGAAAAGTAGACATAAAATTTACGCCAAATTTAAATCTAAGAGAAAATTTTTATGTTACATAGATGTTATATTACCCCAGAAAGACTACAAAAAATAACTAAAAATGGAGATGTGAAGTATTGGAAATGTGATGAAAAGGTGGGCTCTTTCTTTCATATGTGGTAGACTTGTCAGATGGCAAGGAAATCTTGAAGGGGATACATGATGAAATTCAAAGAATTTGTAATGTGAATTTTGAAATGATACTGGAATTTTATTTATTAAATATGATAGGTCAAAATAGGGAGGTTAGAAGACACCAGAAGATACTATTGTATTTGATTACGGCAGTGAGACTAACATACGCTCAACACTGGAAAGAAAAGAAAGAAACCAATTTAGAAGAATGGAAATTAAAGGTACTGGATATGGTAGAGACTGGAAATTTAGCAAACTCTTTGAAAATGGCTAAAAATATAAACTTACTAGAGGATGGAATAGCGGATTTTTTTGTCTTTATAAAAAGTGGAAGATAAGATACAACTTAACTGGGGAAGAAAAACATGGAAGTGGAGGGGAGGGATATATCCACAACAGTGGTATATATCCTGTTATTTTATATAAGTAAAACTTTAATAAAATTATTTTTAAAAAAAAAGAATTCCCAGCCAGAGAGGTCCTGGGCCTCAGCAAATTACAAACCCCAGAATTCCACAGGATGTTAAAATAGGAATAATAGCACTGTAATAGTGTAGTGCAGAAAGGCCCCAAATCTAGGACAAGGTGGCTTAAAAAAATTATATACAGCACTCAGTTGGCTGCTGCTGGTGGTTTTAGGTCAACAGAGCTCAGAAAGAGTAATTAAGAATCATTACTAGCAATTTGTTTTCTAGTGAGAACTGTCCATGTGCTCTTTTTGTATAAAGTCACCATCTAACATACAAAAATCTCATACTCTACAGCACGAAGTACCTCTGAGGCTGTTATTTCGTCGAAGGAAGCTACTCCCACAAGCAACAGAAATTCATTATCTAACAAGCTTAATACTACCTATTTCTGGCATGAATTTACTGATCATTTAATCTGCCATAGGAATCATTGTTAGTGACAAACAAGTAATTAAACCTGATTGTTAATTTTCTTTAAATCTTGTATCATGTTCTTTTCCTTTGGTAGATCATAACCAGCAGATAAATGATTAAATAACCATTAAATAATAATTTAAAAACTAGCAGTCCAGTAAAAACCACTGCAATAGAAAACTGTGACTGTTTTTATGGACTTTGAGGTAGCTCCTAAAACAGGAATGGATAACTTTCTTGGCCCCAGATGACACAATCTCATGTTGGCTAGGGATCAGGCCACATCTGATTGCACCTATGCATACTCTGCACAAAGACATCTGAGTACACAACACACACAGTCTCCTGCCACAGAAATTTCAACAGACAAGGATAGGAGATGTAGGTCTTTTCTGCCTGTCCACTGAGATCTAGAGATCACTGAATGGGAGGTGGGAATCATCATCCCTTTTCCCACAAATTTTTATGAAGATTGCTCTCTGTTGCTAGCAATGGCAGAGAAACAGTGTCCTCTGCAGTGGAGGTTGGTGGCTTCCATGTTATTGCAGCAGCCGATCCACTCTGGATTTTAATTTGAACTTTAAAGGAGCTATCTTAGGCCATTTCTGCTCTACACTGTTATAGTGCTATTATTCCACTTTCAACATCCTATGGAATTCTGGGGTTTGCAGTTTAGGGAAGGGCCTTTAGAATTCTCAGCCGGAGGGCTCTTTGGCCTCAGTTAACTACAAACCCCAGAATTCCACAGGATGTTGAAAGTGGAATAATAGCACTATAACAGTGTAAGTTGGAAATGGCCTAAAATATTGAGTCTTAGGCCCTTTTCGCACCTTACCTGGTGCCGCTGGCATCGCGTGGGGATCGCGCAAAAAGCCTCATACGGGAGGCACTCGCGTCCCCTCCACTTCCCCTCTGCACCAGCTCCATGCTGGCTGGAAGGAAGTGTGAGCGCTCTGCCCCTTCCTTCCACAGTGCAGCTGAGTGCTTTCCCAGGCTGCACTGGGGGAGGAAGCGCAATGGCTGTGCATCTGGAGACTCTGCATGCAAGGTAAGTGCATGTGGGGCACAGGAGCAACACATGATTGCGCATCATTTTCAGCAATGAGCTGAAAATGATATAATGCCCTATCACTCCCTAATGGCCTCAGGAACGTTGCACAATTGCGAGGACATCATTTGGAACAGTCCTCGCAATTGTGCAATGCTCCTGAGGCCATTTTGCAACAGGACTGGCATGCAAAAAGGGCCTTAGGCCCAAAATAGGGTTAGTATCCCGGTACATAATGCTAGAGGTCAGGTGCAGGCAAGAGGAAAGAAATGATAATCATATATCAACTCTCCCAATCCAGAACCCTCCAAACATGTTAGACTACAATGCCCATCCTCCACAGCAATCTTGTATCATGTTATCTGGAGATGGTGGGAACTGTAGTCAACAGAGATGGAGGGGAACAGATTGGAGAAGATAATCATGGATAGTATACCACTAAGGAAGCCCACTGTCTGTGCAAAAACACTCTTCTAGTAGCCTAAAGAAGAGAACAACTCAACCAAATGTTATGCTTATCTGTGAAGCAAAGCTAAGAAATGAAGAACTTCCTGTGAATTACCTCTTCTCCTTCTTCAATATGATAATCCTTCCTTTGGTTTGGCCCTCCAACAAACATTATATTGAGCTGGTGGCGGTGCCTGCAGAACAATTTTTAAGCCATTTTTTAAAAAATAATTCATTCAAACAGTTTGTACATTGTCATTCTTTTCTTAATACACAGAACTGTACACAACAGTTATATGTTTCATTTTAAATAGTTCAGCTACAAATGGCCTCTCTGTGTAGTCTGACATAGTAGTTGTCAGAAAGGTCCAGAATTTCTGTGCTTTCAAAAAGCATTCTGTGTCCAGGCTGCCATTCTGTTGTCCAGGCTGGTTTATAACATGTCTTGCTACTGCTGATTTTTCTGGCTGGATCAGTCTGCAGTGTCTTTCATGTTCTTTGATTCGTGTTTGGATGCTGCATTTTGTAGTCCTTATGTAGACCTGCCCACAGCTGCAAGGTATGCGGTAAACTCCCGCAGAAGTTAGAAGATCCCTCTTGCCCTTTGCTGAACGTAGCATTTGTTTAATTTTCTTGGTTGAATTTTCTTGGAGGTTATGTTTCTTCATCAGTTTCCCTATACGGTCAGTGACCCCTTTGATGTATGGTAAAAACACATTCCCTTTGTATTGGGACCAACCAAGAAAATTCAACAAATGCAAAGGACAAGAGAGATCCTGTAACTTCTGCGGCAATTTACCGCATACCTTGCAGCTGTGGGCAGGTCTACACAGGGCCTACAAAATGCAGCATCCAAACACAAATCAAAGAACACGAAAGACACTGCAGACTGATCCAGCCAGAAAAGTCAGCAGTAGCAGGACATGTTATAAACTATCCTGAACACAGAATGCTTTTTGAAAGCACAGAAATTCTGGACCATTCCGACAACTACTATGTCAGACTACTCAGAGAGGCCACTGAAATCCATAAAAACATGGACAATTTCAACAGGAAACAAGAAATTCAGAAAGTAAACAAGTTTGGCTACCAGTACTGAAGAACACCAAAATCAAAACTCCAAAATATGCTAATGAACACCACCCACACTCTGGAGGTCCCTCCACAAGGAACAATACAATGAGTTGCTAATGTACTTAACGCACTGTTATGCATATCCCCTGACTAACAATACACCCTTGGGGATATCCCATTTAACAACAGGTCATCACACAGGCCAACTGTAACATGTACAAATTGCTCCCTCCTACCCGGGGACTACACAAGTATATATACTCTGTCTCACTTCCATGCCACCAGATCCTCTGAAGATGCCAGCCACAGATGCAGGCAAAACGTCAGGAGAAAATACTAATAGAACACAGCCTGAAAGCCCAGAAAACCCACAACAACCTATTGATAAGGATTACCTTTCCCCTAAATCACTGATAAAAATATTGAAAGGTAATGGCCACAGGACAGAAACTCTGCTCATGGCTCCACTCCATTGTGAAGTGCAGTCTTAAGGTCCTTTAGCCTTTTGAACAAACATTTCTTCTCTTCAGCTGGATATCACCACCTTTCCAGTATTGAGATATTAACCAATTATTCTGGACTATTCCAATAATCTTTCTAATAAAGGAATGTTTGGCCTGCAGCCATTAAACAAAATTTTTTAATTTAGAGTGGTTGTGGGTGGAGAATTATGAGAAGGACATTTATTTTACTCTTCTGCTTCACAGATTGCAGTTTTGAGACTATAGTGAAGTGCTCACAGCCTTTTTTAAAAAAATTCTTTGACCTGATTTGACTGGATTCTCACCTTGATAACTGAAAGGGTTCATTGTGTTGTTGTTTTTAAAGTGTTGTGACTTCATTCTTGTAGAGTATTTGCACTCCACAGTTATACCATTTCTATATCACTCTAAGAGTCCCAGCTCTATTCTATGGAATCCTGCAATTTGTGCTTTGGTGAGAGACTTAAAATTACCTCCTATAGATCTCTAAAGTATGTCTACAGAGAAATCCAGGTACTGTTAGTTGATGCTGTTGTGTGCTATCAAGTTGCTTCTGACTTATGGCAACGCTAAGATGAACCTGGGAGCTGAGAGTGTGACATGGCCAAGGTCACCCAGTGGGTTTCCATGGCCAAGCAAGGAATCCTGGTTTCCAAGGTTGTTGCCCAACACCCAAATCACTAGACCACATTGGCTCTCCAAATACTGTATTGAATTGCAAAATCCAGGATTCTATAGGATAGAGTCATGGCAGCTGAATGAATGGATGTGATTGAGTAGTGTTAGCACAGATACATACTTTTAAACTTGGAAATTATTTTAAGGTGTAAGAAACCTGGAAATTATTTTAAGGTGTAAGAAATACAGACAATCTGCACACTGAAACAAACAGAATCCATGAAAGTCATCTGTTCTTGTGATTTGTAATACAAAGGGTTTTTTTTAACCACCCGTACAAAACACAGGACTGACTACTTTTATTTTTTTTCTTGGATCAAGAAATATTGTGTATTCGTCTTTGACAACTGGTACTTCACACCTACCAGGCATGAAGTGTGTTTGTTTCAGTCTTGTAAAAGTGGCCAGACAGCAAGGACATTGAACTGACATGTATTTTCCTCTTTTATTAGCACAGAACTTTACAATAAATAATTTAATATTTGCAAAGAAGACTGGGTGGGAAATCAAAGGAATACCATTTACTTACATAAGCTTATTGCACACTGGAGGCAGAAAAGCAGCTCTGTTTTCTTCCACCCACTTCTTTATATTCACAAGCATTGTCTCCATGATTCTTGATATCAAAGTGTATCAGGAAAAGGAAATTAGTTCCAGCAGTTGATATACTGTGCAAACTTACTGAGTAGCAAAGTACTAGTTAGCTCATTACAAGGTTGGATGTTCCTCCCTCCATATATGAGAAACGATTGGTTTGTAACACAGTACCCTCCTCAGTAGATGGTCAAATAATCTTGCTGTGTTTGATCTTCCAAAGGTTGCTTAGTTCAAGAAAGGGTATCTCAGTAGCTTAGACAATGATCAACCTGTGAGTTTAAACTGAAAACGCTTGTCTGAAGCCTCATTCTCATAGAAGTTAGTCCATCTGTAATGAAGGACATGTGGAAGCCTACATGCACTGTTTTTATGGGTGTTCAGGCTACTCCTTCAGAATGATTCACTTTGCACTCTGTATATAAGATAATGAATAGGTGGCATGTACATAACATGCAAATATCAGAATAGTATTGTTAAGTCTTCAAAGAACCAAACGTACTCAAATGAACGTGGCTACCCTTTTGGAACCTGTACATTCTCTTGGCAGAGACGGGAAATGTTTTGAGGGCAAGGACTATAATTTTCAGAATTCTCAGGTCAGCATGACCGGTGGCCAATGGGGATGCTCAGTGAACAGCATTGGCCATTTAAAACCAGTTTCTGCATAGCTAGATTGGGATATTTCCTCACTTGATTCCTTGGCTCCCTACTTAGTCTGTGGATTTGGTTTTTGACAAGTGTTGTTCATAGCAGGTTGTGAGGCAAGCAACTCCAGCAGAGCTGGTTTGTCTGGGGCTTCACAGTCTCTGCTGCTGTATATGTCTGTTATCTGTGATCCTGAATGGAAGAAGCCTTATACAAACAGGTGCTATGGGATTGCTTAGTTGGGTGGGTTGCATTCTTTCTTTTTAGAATTCTACCATCACTAGACCTGCAGCCTATGAACAACTGACTGGGCTTCTTAACAAAGCAAGCAGGGCAGAGAAGCTGAGAAGATAAGACAACTTACTACTTTGCACATTTTAAAAATGCTACCACTTTCTTCATAGCTTGCAAAATAGTAATCAAAAGCTGGAAAAGTACACATTGTATTTGATTTTTGATTTTTCCACCATAAGTCATTATTCAACTTTTATACAAATAAAGGAGTTAGATAACAGTATCTATCCAAGCTTTTTCTCTGATGACTCAAGAAATTAAACAAGTGGATGATATATAAAGAATTATGTAGACCATTTCTGAACTACCAGTAGAAAGCACTTCTTTTTTTTTCACCAATAAAGAGGAAACATATTTTAAAGTCACTGCTGGCAAAAGGCAAAATGGCAACAGATCTCTCTCTTTCTCTTTTTGTTTCCTGTTTATTTCTGAAATATTCCTGAATATACTTTTTCCTTCTCTCTCCCTGACTCCACCACTACCATGCCTGTGGCACTGTATTATTTGCTCCTGGAAGAAGGAAGTAGCAGGTTGTCTACAACAGTCTGCTATTGCTTGTGGAAAGGAATCCATTCAACAGTGACATGCTCTGCTGACATTTTGAGTATCTTGTAGCATTGTACACACAGCCGAGGAGGCACACAGAAAACAGAAGAAAAAAAGTGGCAGTTTGAAGTGTTTTTCCAGTGTTCTGGTCAGTGGTGGGTCTTCTCCCTATCACTCTGGCTAGTGTCCAACAGGGCTGACTACTGACACTGGGGTTCCTGCTGCAGGCCAAAGGTTCCTTTGCAAATAATCACATTGGTTAATCATATGCAGAACTGAAATGCAGACAAGCGATTCCTCATGACCACTCATAGCAGAGAGAGGCAGAAACAAAGATTTCCATTCCTGACATTGTCTCCCTTCCTTGTATGTAAAGGGCTCCCTTGATTGCTTCGTTGCACAGCTGGTTTCATGAAACTAAACGGCAGAAAGCGCACAGTGAATGCTGTATCAGAGAATCTAGGGAATATATGTAGGAATGTTATTTATTTATTTATTTATTAAAATATTTTACCCCACTCTTTTATCATGAGATCTCAGGGCAACAGATGAAACAAAATAAACGATGTAAATTATTCCAAATTAAAAATCAATAAATGAGATAAACAAGAAAAAAACATTATTATTGAAACAAGTTAAAAGAGCTTTAAAAGGCTTTAAAATGTTCAAACCATGATCATGCTTAAATATAAATTAGGCCCCAAAGGCCTTAATAGCCATGTCTTGATCTGGTGCCAAAAACAAATGTTTTGGGGTATTTTTGCTTGTTAGATCTATAGACATAGGTTCAAGAAAAACTCACAAGTTGGTGTCATTTTTGTTGCAAAGCTGCTCAAGCTTCTGGCATTGAGCAAACCTATGGAAGAGATGACAACTACCACTCCCAGAAAAAAAAATGCATCATATCCTCATCTATGGACAGAGAGACCAGGGGATGAACGAAGTATGTTTTTTTGGTGAGAAGCAAGTAGTAGACTCATTCTAGAATCTGTACAGTAAACAAAAGCAGAATCACTGAAAAGATGTTCATAGGTCAGGCATCAACATGTTGTAAACAAGGCCTGCATGGTAAAGAAGCAGGAGAGAAATAATACAGTTCTCCCACCACATTCATCAGTTTGACCTTCGCAAATTTATTCACAAGAGGCACACATGCCTTCCCTCACTCCATTCTCCTTCTCCAATTTTCTTCAGTTTTACTGGGGTCAGAAAAGGAAGGCAAGCACATCTGGAGAAAAGGCAAAGGAATAGGGGACACATGTATACTTTCTCCCCTCTGGAGCTCTCCCCTCCCATTCCCATGCATTTGGGCCCAGTGAAGAGAATATGTGCTGAGTCAAAAAGAACGGGAATGTGGGGGAAAGGTATGCACACACCTTCCTTCTATCTTCTGGAGCTCCCCCTCCCATTCCATGCATTTTGCCCTGCACAGAGAATGCCCACCAAAGCAAAATGCAAAGGAGTGGGGAGAGGGAGCTCGGGGGGAGTATTTGCTGTTTTTCTCTTTCACATGGGCTCTGCACCCCAAATGCTCTTAAAAATGGAGGGGCCACTATAATTATTCTGCAGTTCCACTATAAACATTTACTCAGCACTGAAGCTCAGTATTGTGCAAGTAGGAAGGACAAGTAGACAGGCCACATACAGAATCTGAGGACAAAACTAGACACCCTATGACAGATCTCATTTTTTTCTTAAATAAAAAAGGGTTACAGAATAGAACAGTAAAACAGAACTGAAGCCTGTTTTACCTTAGTAACTCCTGTGCTGAAAATTCCATTCCATTTCTCAGCTTTTCTAGGAAGCTGAGAAGGAAAGGAGGTTTCTTATAGGAAAGGAGGTATATTCCCCTTCCCTTTACACAGGAATTAGGTTTTGGGTGTGACAGGAGAGTAGAAACAATTCCACAGAGTTAAGCACCCTCCCTTCTGCTATACCTCCTCTTCCTATGCTTATTTAAAAAAACAAACGAACACTAAGATACCATCATGTTCAGGACTGCCATAATGAAAACTGGGGAAAGCTCTTGTCTTCTTAATGGTTGTGTAGAAAAGGGAATTTCAGCAGCTCTTGTTCGTTACCTAGTTGTGTGACAAGCATTACCTCCTGAAATTTCCACTTCCGCATAACTATTAATAGGGACAGGAGCCTTCTCCAGTTTTCATTCCAGCAACCTTAAAATTTGTATTTACTTTTTAGCATCCTATTTTGTCCTGGCTATATTACAAACTCTCAGCCCCAGAAAACCCTGTGATAGGTTGGCCTTAGGCTTGCCATAAGCTGGAATGAGTTGGAGGAACATAACAACAGCAAATGGTAATGATGTTTTAAATAAAGCAGAGATAAAACCTTCCGGAAGGGTTAAACAAGTGACAAAAAATTGAAAGGAAAGCACCTAGTAAGAAAATAAGGCCATTTCTGCCCTATGCTGTTATACTTCCACTTTCAACATCCTGTGGAATTCTGGGGTTTGTAGTTTACTGAGGCCAAAGAGTTCTGTGGCTGAGAATTCTAAATACCCCTCCAGAAACCGCAAACCCCAGAATTCTATAGGACGTTGAAAGTGGAATCATAGCGCTATTAACAGTCTAGTGTGGAAGGAGGGCAAAAGAAAGTGGGAAAAGCGGCTGCTGTTCAAGCACCTTGCCTGTACTGAGAGCAGCGTGGGGATGTACGTGCTCATTCCCAGCCTGATTTTGTATGCCATTTCTAAGCCATTAACATCTGGTTGAGAGGCAAGAGAAGGTTCACTTGTAGCGTTTTAAAGGACTCCAATACAGACTCAGTTCCGAGGTGCCGTCAGTTGTGGATCCTCCATCGCATTCCTAAGGGCCAACCCGCTCAAAACGAGTTTAGTCGCCCGCGCCGCCGTTCCCTTCCGCAACCTTTTTCCCCTCATGCATCCCAGGGGCATAATAATTATTATTATATAATTATTAATAATTATTATTATATACCTGTATATACATATACGCACACAGCCTGGACCACTGTATAATTTATTTATTTATTTGGGCTCCTTTTTCTCTAACACAACAGACTCATGGCACCTTAGCATCTATCAAAATATACAACGAGCCCTGCCCTTCTGCTGAAGCGACAAGGGACGCCTGGACACGACCTTCCTCATTCGCCTTCGCTGAGGCGAGTGGCTGCGTGTGTGGTCAACATTGGAACCTCGCATTTCTTCAAGCCCACAAACGTGGCAGCCTTCTCCCTTCCACTCACAAGGCATTGCTGGTCGGCCATTTCCCCCCACACCCGCTTCCCTCAGGTTGCTCTTGGCGAGCCTCCATTCACACACCCTATAGATTACTGTCTCACACAGCGGGAGTTTGTTTCTTTCCGTCTTTCCCCCCTTTTTCTTCCCTCCCTTCTCCTCAAGCTCATTTCCCCTGCTTCAGCCCGAGAGGAAATAATTAAACGGTTAATAGCGAGCGCCGTCTTCCGCCCGAGTAAAAGGCTGGCGTCTTTTCCCAGCCCCACAATGGCGCCTCATCGCGTCACGAGCGTGACGAAGGTCCTCCTGGGCCCAACAGCGGCAGCCCACCAGCGACAGCACAGCAGAGAGGGAGGGAAACAACAACTCGTTGCTTTTGGCTTTCTTCCTTTGCTGTGTAGTTTTTTATTTATATATTTTGGCCCCTTAAACATGAATTTCGGAACAGAAAGAAATGGGGGCTTAAGAAAAAAAGGATGGAGAAATAAAAGAGAAGGCAAGCAGTGAAATGGCGTCCTCGCAGCCTGAGCCCTTCATAAAGCGTTCGGGAGGAGTTGGTGTCAGGGCTCCAGTGGCGCAATCGGTTAGCGCGCGGTACTTATACAGCAGTACACAGCAGAGCGATGCCGAGGTTGTGAGTTCGAGCCTCACCTGGAGCACATGTCTTTTGGGGCCGCTCGCTTTTGGGATACTGCGCGGTGGTCGCGGGCAGGGCGCCTGCCGCGGCCGCTGAGGGAGGGAGAAGAATCGCCCAGCTGTTGCGCTGAGGCGCGGTACCTATGGGGCGGGCGGTGGGGGGAGGAGCGGAGAATCCGAGGTGGCAGCGCCTCCCCGCTGCGGGTGCGAACTTTATGATGCAAACTGTGATAATGCAGAGATGTCGACACGGTCGCTTAAAGGTCTTTTTTAATACGGCAAAGTACTGAAGTTTTTGGTTTAGACATTACCTCTGGGTTTTTGGCAGGGGGAAGCCAGAATTTATTTAAGCAAGCTTCTGAGATTTTTTTTTTTAATTGTCTCCAATTTGTTTTCTGTTAATTAAAATCTGGGTTTCTCAGAAAACTAATAAATCAAAAAAAGAGAACAAGAATAACCCAAAACTTAATATAAGATTGGTAGAAGGGGAGAAAGGTTTCTGCATTTACCCACGTTGTGCTTGTTGCTCGTTATTACAGAGCCTGTAAAAAGCAGGCAATGGTGTCAGGCCTCCAGGCTACTTTTCTGCCTTTGGGGTTTCCAGGGGCTGCGTTGCAACAGGCGGATCAATAAAAATGAAACCCAGATGAGGATTTGGATAGTAAACATGGACTGCTCCTTCCTCGTATGATAACAGGGGCAAGAAAATTGTTTGCTCAAACCTGGGAGTGGGCTGAAGCCCTGGCAACAGGAGATAGGATTGTTAAGGTGGCTGAACTGCCCCAAATGACCAAATCAACCTGGGTTTAAAGGATAAGCCAAGTGAAGTTTTTTTTTTTCTTTTTTGAAAGACTGGAAACTCTTGATGGACTTTTTAAGCAATAAAAAAAATACAAACAACCAATTTGTGGATATGGTTATTAATGGTTTGCTTAGGTGGATCTGTAATGGCAGAATTCTGTTTTGCTGTCTTTTATTATTGTCCCATTTTCATTACAGCTTGGCCGGGAGATGGGATCAGAGCCCTTTTGTGTTTTAATAAGTTAGTGTTCACGTGAATTAGTGTTCAGTGTTTTTTGGTTTACTGTTACAGTATTGTGTTTTAATTTTAGTTTTATGTTTGTGTCAAAAATGTCAGTTTGTGTTATTTTGTATTAAAACTGATACATATAGGTAAACAAAACCCGAAGTGGTTGGAATTCAATATCTGTTTTAAAAAAAAACCACTCGTATTTTTTTGTTTTGTTTTGTTGTTTTTTTGAATAATTTTATTAAGTTTCACAAAATAAAAAAAAGGTTTTTTAACCTGTAATTTTACATGAATTATTTCTGATCTTCCACTCTGATCTGGTCTTCACTTCCTGAAATTCACTCCACTTATTACATTTATATATGCATCACAGTACAATGTTTATCTCTATGTTGGAACATGCATTTCCCTCTCCCTTTCCATGTTATGTTACTGTTATCCCACTATCATTTCCACAATCATAATACAGTCATTTCCACTTAACAGTTCCCAGCTATTACCCTTTTTGTATTTTTTTTGTTTTGTGTTGAACACTGCAGGTGTGCAAAAAAGGTCTGTTTGGAAACTGGAAGCTTCAGTGGGTCCAAAATGCCGCAGCCAAAGTGCTGAACAGAGTGGGTTTCAGTGAAGATATACAGTCAACTCCCCATTCACGAGGGCTAGGGGTGCAGGACACTTGCAAGAGCGGAAAAATCACAAATATCAAGATGTGTGTGTCTGTGGGAAGAAGGCTGAGGAATTGGGGGGCGGGGGAGAACAGGCACCCAGAGCCCAAACCAGGTCAGGAAAAGGAGAGGGAAAGGAGTGGGGTTTACTATGGTGGCCCTATACGTCATCTCTTGCACTCATCTCCTGCCTTGGGTGTTGGGGAGGGACTGGAAGAGGGTTTGTGGCGCTGAGAATTCGGTCTGTGAGCCATCCTTAGCTGGCCAGGCAGTGGCTGGTGGAAGAGGAGGAGAACAAGAGGTGGGTTTTTAAAGGGTTGGGCGGCCTGATTGGAGCTGCTTAGAGGGAAGGTTCCCCAGAAAAGAAGCTGAGATTGGGGGCAGAGGGTGAAGAAACTTGCAAATAATCAAATCCATCAAAGTAAACCCACAATTGTGCAGGGCTAGCTGTAACTGCCTTGTTTGTTGGCTACCGTATTGTTTTCGAGCACAATTCAGCGTTCTCATTACGACTTGCAAAGCTTTATATGTCTTAGGTCTAGCGTATCTGAAAGACTGTATCTCCCTACAGGAACCTGTCCAACTCTTGAGATCTTCAAAGGAGGGCTTTTTTATAGTCTTACCATTGTCAAAGATCCATCTGGTGAGGACATGCGAGAGGGCTTAGGCTTTCGAATTCCCTCCCATGAAGGGTAAGACTGGTACCCTCTTTGCCCTCCTTTTGTTGGCAGGTAATTTTTATTTAAACAGGTATCTGGAGATTCACTGTGTGTGCAGAAGGGTATTTTAATGGAGCACATTAAAACGTGCATTTTTCTTTATTTTGTTTTTTTACAATATTTGACACTGTTTTGAAGAAGGAGTATTTTAACATCATAGCTAATTTATTTTTTAAAAAAACTTCTCGATTATTAGGTTTTCAACTGTACCTGGTTTTTAGTTTTGTAGTAAGCTGCTTTGATTCCCCTGTGTGTGGAAAAGCAGGATATAAATACAATAAAAGAAATTATTCATAAAAGTTACATGTAATTTCAGAAATCACATTGTTTAAACAAATATTTCCAAAGTCCTTTCTCACTTCACATCTGACTTATAAGCTCCTCTCAAAGCACTATGACTTGGGCCTGTTATTTGAACACTGTTAAAATGCCAGTTAGGGGTAGTATTCAACAAAACCACAACAGCAACAATCCCCAAAGGTTCAGATTGAGAAGCATTTCTTTTCCTTTAATAAAGAAGAAAAGAGACACTGAGAATCAGACTTGCCTGATTTCTGTGGTCATGGCTACCACTCTTGAGTTCTTTGGTATCTCTTCTATATGAGGATTCATGCTGCTAGTGTCAAGAAGCGAGGCATTTTTAAAAGAACTTTCTACTGGGTGTCCATCTTCGCATTCAAGTGTCTCATGAGCGGAAACTTCTCTGCTGTACACAATCCTGACATTCAGACTAAAGAGGAAGTGATTTTTTTAAAAAAAATAATAGTAAATATAGAGATGCAAATATCTTCACATACATTATCTGCTAGCTTTAGTGAGTGTGTAGCTTCCAATCTCAATCTGTATGCTTGGTTTACTGATTTAAATTATATGTGTCCATATGTCTCCACTGGGTATCCAAAAGCTAGGAATGGGAGTCCATTGGTCAGACAACCCTTTCTTTAAAAATGCCTTGTCAAGAGGTGAGCAAGGCTTTCACTTGGGAGAACACAGACTAGTCTCACAGTCCCATTTTTCAAATGTGCTCAGTTTCATAGGCCTTTTTAGTCCCTGTCCATCAGGGTACCATCCATATCTGATACACAAGTATACCTTAGTTAACAAAGCAGACGTGTTCCTAGGTGTTACTTCTTTAACAGAAAATTTGGCACCAGAGGCAGAAATAACATGGAAAGAATAAAGTTTCTTCACCGCAAAAAAGAAGAGCAGTTGGGGGGAAAAAAAACAACTTTTAATGGGAGCCAGCGTATTGTAGTGGTTGGAGTGTTGGACTATGACTCTGAAGACCAGTCATAGAAACCCACTGGGTGCCCTTGGACACATTATACACTCTCAGCCCCAGAAAACTCTGTGATAGGTTCACCATAAGTTGGAGATGACTTGAAGATACACCGCCACAATAATTTGTACATGTGAAACGAAACAACCAGGTCAGGTAAGCTTTGCATAAGTAGAAAGAAACATTTTGATCCTTCTAGAGACCACTTGAAAGCTTCCTCCAGGGATGATTTTTTTCTTTAACCAGTAAACAATGCAATAAAGATTGAACTGGGAAAGAGCGGCATTCTAGTCTAGCTGATCCTACTGTAGCTGTATAGCTGTAGCTGCCTACAACAGAAAAAGTAAACGGCAGCTGCCTCCAGAATCTCTGAGCATGTGTCAACAGCAAAATAGGGAGAAAAGAGGAAAGCAGATATGCCTGCCTCACCAGCCACCCTGGCATTTTAAAAAGCATATGTCTATAAGTTGGAACACCAACATGGAAACCATAAGAGAAGGGGATGCTAACAGTAAGTGCTGTATTGCATCTGATTGATCAAAACTGGGGGCTTTTATACATGATTTCTGCCTGGAGGGCAAGCGTATGAATGGCTCTCTAGCTGAGTAAACAATGGCATTTGCAGAGTGGACAATGAGGTCCGGAATGGGCTAACTATCTTAGCATTTGATGACAAAGGACTAATGGATGTTGTGATAGCTCTTTAATGGTTGGACAGGTGTGCAGACAATGGAGAGATTTACAGGTCAGTGGGAAGAAGGGTTGAAACAATCAGCAGTCTGGTAGGAACTTCCCCGTCACTATTGTCCAAAAGCAGAGTACTTACGGTTAGCTTAAGCTTACTATCTCTGGAGTTTCCTGGTGATTTCTTGACTATGACCTGGCTATGCCTAGAGGGGTTTCTGACCTACTTTGCAATGCATGTGTTCAGCCAGTGTCCTGCTCTTGTCCAGCTTGGCCATACAGTCACATCAGGGTAGCAATAGCAATAGCATTTAATTCTATACCGCTTATCAACTAAGTGTTATCTAAGCGGTTTACAATGTATTTTTAGCTAATTGCCCCCAACAAGCTGGGTACTCATTTTACCGACCTGCAAAAGGATGGAAGGCTCAGTCAACCTTGGAACCTGGCAGGATCGAACTCACAACCTTGTGGTTGCAGTACTGGCATTTAACCACTGCGTCACCAGGGTACATTTTATATCAAAGCCAACTAATACAATATAGAGTGAAGCTGAGAAAGCAGCAATGTGGCTTAGGCAGGAACCTACGGACAGTTATTGTTTGGGAATTGAATGGATAGAATGATATTTGGAATGGTGAGAAATGGCACTGAGTAGCTTAAAATCCAGGGTATTTGTACCCCAAAAGTATCCTGCAGGTATTTTGTGATTTGTATTCCCAGCTAAGCGGACACTGGGCGTTGCAACACAAACAATGAAGTCTGGACAGAGTTCATGGTCTTAGTGTTTTGAATGACAAGGGGATAACGGTTGTCATAATAACTGAGTATTGTGGAGAGGTGAGGAAACACTAGAGACACATCCAGATGTATAGAGATCAGGTCGTCTGGGGGTTTCTTTTTAAAAAAAAAAAAAATATATTGATTATTTTAATTACATCATTAAAAGAGAAAAGAGAACTTACATATAAGACACTCCCCTCTCTGGGATATCCTCATTACATTAATCTTTCCAGACGAAATACTAAGCTTAACATAATTTGAATTTCTCCATAAACATTTTTCTAGATAAATTACAATATTTACCTTAATATTATTAATTATTAATTTAATCTTAATTCAATATTTCTGAATATATATATAACAATCTTAATACTTCTTAATATTTTAAATAATGTATCCTTTTCTCGTCCACTTTTTCCCACCCCCCTTCAAGAAATGAGTGATAAGTTATCTATTTTTCATTCTCTAAGTTCTATATTTCTTTAAAATTTGCAATTCCAGTCTTATCCCAATCCGTGCTATTCCCGTACGAGTCTATTTCTCTAAATAAAATATTATTATTCTTATATATTAATACCATTCATAATGTCTTTACTTACCTTACACACACTATACATATTCCTATTCATTTTACATTCATCATACAATTCTTATTTCATATTATTTGTATTCTATTATATATATTCCGTTATTTGTATTTATATTTAACTCCTTATATATGTAATCAATTAATTAATATTCCATTAACTATATCAGTCCTCCAAATCTTAACTTATTATTAAATATTAATTATTATTAAATAACCTTCATTCTTAAATAAACCAACCTTAATTTTTACCTTCCCTATTTTAATGATTCATTTCCCCAAGTAGCATTCTTCCCCCATAACTGTTCCCACAAATACAATTCTCATAATACCCATAATACAATTCTCGATCCATCCTCACTATAAATCGAGGGTTTCTCTGATGTCCATATTCGAATCTTATCATACTCTACCATTTCATATAATTTCGTTGCCCAATCTTCTGTCCCTGGGGATTCACTTTGTTTCCATCTCTTTGCATAGCTCAATCTTGCTGCCGTAATCATGTATAGTAAGATCCTTTGTTGAGTTTTATCTAATTTAGGTATCAGGTACATTGTGTTTAATAGATACAACTCTGGATTTAAAGGAAAATTTATATTAAATATTTCCTTAATTATCCCATGTATTCCTTCCTAAAATCTTCTAGCTTTTACACACGTCCACCATAAATGATAAAACGTACCTCTAGATTCATATTTCCAGCATTTCTCCTTTTCTCCCCTGCGTATCTTTGCTAATTGAACAGGCGTTATATACCATCTGTGGATCCTTTTATATAAATTTTCTTTTAGGCTTATAGGTTGTAAGAGTTTCCATGTTTTAATCCACGACCTTGTCCATGTTTCTAATGAAATGGTATGACCTATATTTCTAGCCCATTTTATCATGCTATACTTAACTGTTTCTTGCTCCATTTCTGTCTCTAATAATATCTTATAAATTTTTCCAACTCTATGCTCCACCTCTTTATTTAGAACTTTATCAATTTTATTTTCCTTCAGTTCAAATCCATCTTGTTTTCCGTTGATCTTAAACCTTTCTTTTAGTTGTCTTATTAATAACCAATGAGTATCCAAACCTTTCTCTTTTAATTCCTCCCTTGTTTTGAATTGTATATTTCCTTCCTTTTTATAAGATCTGTATAAGTAATCCACCTATCTATCTTAGGTCTTTCCTTTTTGTAAAATGCTTCGTCCACTGAAATCCATGGGGGGGGGTAAATACAATCTCATTTTTTATTTCATCCATACCGTTAACAAAACTCCTCTTATAAGATGATTTGTAAAATTTTTATCTATTTTAGCCTTCCCATATCATAAATAGGCATGTCAACCAAAATAGATATCATCGCCTTCTAATTGTAACAGTCTTTGATTTTTTAAACTAATCCATTCCAATACCCAATCTAGACAATTTGCATAATAATACAATTTTATATTTGGTAAGCCCAAACCTGTTCTTTCTTTTGCATCCATTAATATTTTTTGTTTAATTCTTGTTTTTTTTCTTTTTCCAAATAAAGTGCATCAAGTCTTTATTCCAATTCTTGAAAGGACTGTCATTTGTTAAAATTGGTAGGTTTTGAAATAAGAAATTCATTTTGGGTAATATATTCATTTTCATGGCTGCTGTTCTCCCTAATAATGATAGATCTAGTTTATTCCATCTCTCTATTTCTATCTTTATCTCTTTCCATATCTTTTTGTAATTGTCAAAAAGTTCTTTATTGTTTTTCGAAATGACTATCCCTAGATATTTAGCTTTCTTTGTTATATTAAAATTTGTTTTTTCTTGTATTTCTTGCTCTTCTATTCTGGACATATTTTTGGTTATTATGTAAGTCTTCTCTTTATTAATTCTAAAGCCTGATGTAAGTCTTCTCTTTATTAATTCTAAAACCTCATTTAAAATCTCTGTCTCTTGCACTGGATCTTCTAGTGTTATTGCCAAATCGTCTGTGAAAGCTCTAATCTTATATGTTTGGTTTCTAATTTTAATCCCGTGAATTCGTTTCTCATGTCTGATTTTCCTATTTAATATCACTAATACAACTATAAATAATAACGGAGATAATGGGCATCCTTGCCTGGTTCCCTTTCTAATGGGTAATGCCTCCATTCTCTCTCCGTTTATTACTATTTGTGCTTTATGGTTATTATATATCAAGTTAATCCAGTTTATAAAATTACTGCCAATATTAATCCTAGCTAATTTTTCTTTCATGAATACCCAATTGACTTTATTGAATGCCTTTTCCACATCTAACAATATCAACGCTAATTTTTTTTCATTATGTTTATGGAAGTACTCTAAAATATTTATTATAAATCTAATATTATTTTTAAGTTGTCTCCTAGGGATAAATCCATTCTGATCTTCATGAATCCAGTCTTGTAAAAAAAATTTTAGTCTTTCTGCTAAGATCGATGCAAATATTTTATAATCCACATTTAATAGGGATCTTGGTCTAAAGTTTTTCATGTTTAATTTACCTTTCCCTTCTTTGGGTAACAGAATAATATTTGCTTCCCTCCATGTCTGGGATATATCTTCTTTATCTAGGTTTTGGATTAATTTGTGTAGCGGGTTCACTAACTGTTCTTTAAATGTTTTATAACACAGAGCAGTAAGCCCATCTGGGCCTGGAGCTTTTTGAGATTTTAACCTTTTTATAGCCTCCATAATCTCCTCCTTACTTATTGGGCTATTCATCACCTTCCTTTGTGCCTTTATGAATTCTAATATCTCATTTTCCTTTAAGTATTGTCTCATTCTATCTAATTTATCTTGAGTCTTATCCTCTTCAAAATAAAGTTCTTTATAATATTTCATAAATGCTTCTTTGATTCTCTCTTGTTCCGTATATACTTCTTCTCCTATTCTTCTTCTTGAATCATTCTTTTTTCTCTTTCCTTTTTCAATTTATATGCTAACCATTTCTTAGACTTGTTGGCATTAAAAATAATTTTGTTTTGTGTATTTTAACTTATTTGCTATTTCCTCTGTTATTTTTATAGCAATTTGTTTTTGTAATATTTTGATTTTTTTATTTATATCTTCATATTCAGGGGGCTTTTCTAGTTCTTTTTCTAACCTTTTAATTTCATCTGTAATTTTATTATCCTTTTCCTGTTTCTCCTTTTTCCAGTAAATCCCTTGTTGAATGAAGAAACCGCGTATAAATGCTTTCCCTGCCTCTCAGACTATATTTGTTGGTGTCCCTTTATCTAGATCCTCCTTAAAATAATTTTCTAACTCAATTTTAGCTTTTTGTACTATTTTATCATTTTTTAATAAATTGTCTTTTAATCTCCATGTAAACTCTTGTTTTTTATCTTCCATCGTAAGTATTATTGCGTTATGATCCGAAATATTTCTTGGGATTATTTGCATTTTCCTCATTTTCGAATCTATGGTTTTGGATGTTAGAAACATATCAATTCTCAACCATGATTTATGGTAGTGGGAATAATATGTATAATCCTCTGCATTTTTATATAACCTTCTCCATACATCTGTCAGTGAAAGCATATCTACCATCCGGAAAAAGGGTTTGGGTAATTTACCTTTCTTTTTATTGGTTTTCAGTTTTCCTGATCTATCATACTCAGGATTAATGACCCCATTAAAATCTCCCATCATTATTATCTCTTGGTACTCCAGTCCTAAAAATTTTTGTAATAATAATTAGAATCATAGAAATGTAGAATTGGAAGAGACCACACGGGCATTCATGTCCGACGATCTCCTCCGGTGGTTGAATCCTTCTCCATCTCTCCTTCTCCTTACCACCTCTGTTCCTAGGACACTGGCCCCATCTGGGGGTTTCCATGACCAAGCAAGGATATGAACCTTGTTCTCCTGGAATAATCAAATCTGCAAATGCTGAACCCACAAAAGTGGAAGGCCAACTGTATTTTTCTTCAAAAAAATCATTCTTGGGTGGTTTTCCATTTCCTCACCAGATGGTACAGTGCATCTAATCTGGAAGAGACAAATTCATTTTGTTAAAACAAAAATAAAAATAAAAAAATACTGTGTGACTTCCTTCTCTTAAAGTTCTGCTATGAGAAGTTTTCTCTCTCTCTCTCTCTCTCTTCCTAAAGATATGTTTTTTTCCTGCTGGCTTTGCATTTCCTTTGCCCAGAAGAGGGAGTCTAGTCTATTTATTTATTTATTTATTTATTTTTGAAAGTGGAAGGAAAACTAACACAGTGCATTTGCAGCACATCCTTTGCATTTATTTGTTTCAGAAATTTGAAGAAATGGAAGGAATTGGGGGGAAGTGTTACCCTGATTTCTGGGGGTCCCGTGAGGGACACATAAATGCTCTCCAAATTATACAAGTTGGGGAAATTAGTCAAAGAGCACAAGCTAGCACTGCGAGAGGCAGGGCAACAGAGCGAGATCTCTTACCCAATGTCTACAGGGTCAGGCCGAGCCAAGGAGCAAACAGAAGTGAAATAATAATTGTTGTTTTTATTAAAATACAATCAAACAAGTGTATGCAACACACTCACACAGATAACTAGAGAAATAAAGGTTGGAGTTGGATAGAAGGATTTTTAGAGGAGGTTTTTGGTATGGGTAATACTACACCTGTCCTGAAGCCCACGTAGTCTGAAGATAGAGTTCGTGGATATGAAGGCTCTCAGTACGTGGGACTGAGGGGAAGGCTCACCAATCAAAGCAACAGCAAGGCTGGATGGAAGTCGGGAACGATCTGAGGAAGCGCTCAAAGTCAGGGGTTCTTATAGGGGAAAATGCGGCCACAGGCTAGTCCGTTCTCGGGGACAACAATGAGTTTCGGGCTGGAGACAAAGCCTCCGAAAGGTCAGTGATTTACATGATCGAGTTAAGACCGAATTGTCAATAGAGTAGCCAGTATGCAAACGGAGAGTGCTTGACAGTTGAGTATTCGGCTCGTCAAGCTGCCTGCTTGGGGCAGGGAGTTCTTTCTAAGTCGCGTGCATACATAATGAGGGTACTTGCCTTGAGGTCTCCTGAAGCAGCAGTTTGGCTATTTCTGGCCTGCCTGTATTATAGAATCATAGAATCATAGAAATGTAGAGTTGGAAGAGACCACACGGGCCATCCAGTCCAACCCCCTGCTATGCAGGAACACCCTCAAAGCATTCCCGACAGATGGCCATATAGCCTTTGCTTAAAAACCTCCAAGGAAGGAGACTCCACTACACTCCGAGGCAGCAGATTCCACTGCCGGACAGCCCTGACTGTCAGGAAGTTCTTCCTGAGGTTCAGGTGGAATCTCCTTTCCTGCAGCTTGAATCCATTGCTCCTTGTCCTAGTCTCTGGAGAAGCAGAAAACAAGCCCTCTCCTTCCTCTACATGGCATCCCTTCAAATATTTAAACATAGCTATCATGTCCCCTCTTAACCTTCTCTTCTGCAGACTAAACATACCCAGCTCTCTAAGTCTATCCTCATAGGGCATGGCTTCCAGGCCTCTCACTGTTTTGGTCACCCTCCTCTGGACTTGCTCCAGCTTGATCATGTCCTTCTTGAATTGGGGTGCCCAGAACTGGACACAGTATTCAAGATGAGGTCTAACCAAAGCAGAGTAGAGTGGTACCAGTACCTCCCTCGATCTAGACACCATACTCCTATTGATGCAGCCGAGAATTGCATTGGCTTTCTTGGCTGCCGCATCACACTGCTGACTCATGTTCAGCTTGTGGTCTATGAAGACTCCTAGATCCCTTTCACATGTACTGCTATCCAGCCACTTGTCCCCCATCCTATATTTCTGTAATCCATTTTTTCTACCTAAGTGTAGGACCTTACACTTATTTCTGTTGAATTTCATTTTGTTAGCCTTGGCACAGCTCTCCAATCTATCCAGGTCATTTTGAATTTTGATCCTGTCCTCTGGCGTATTAGCAACCCCTCCCAATTTGGTGTCATCTGCAAATTTGATGAGCATGCCCTCTATTCCTTCATCCAAGTCGTTGATAAAAATATTGAACAGCACTGGGCCCAGGACAGAACCCTGTGGCACCCCGCTAGTCACTTCTCTCCAGGATGAAAACCAGCCATTCGTGGTCACTCTTTGGGTTCGGTCGGTCAACCAATTACAAATCCAACTAACAGTAGCCCTGTCCAGCCCGCATTTTACTAGTTTCTTTGCAAGAATGTCATGGGGAACTTTGTCAAAGGCCTTACTGAAATCGAGGTATGCTACATCCACAGCATTCCCTTCATCTATCAAGCTAGTAACTCTATCATAAAAAGAGATAAGATTAGTCTGACATGATGTATTTTTGAGAAATCCATGTTGACTTCTCGTGATTACCGCCTTGCTTTCTAAGTGATTAGCAACTGACTGCTTAATGATCTGCTCCAGGATCTTTCCGGGTACTGATGTCAGGCTGACTGGGCGATAATTATTTGGGTCCTCTTTTTTTCCCTTCTTGAAGATGGGGACAACATTTGCTCTCTTCCAGTCTGCTGGAACTTCTCCTGTCCTCCAAGATTTCTCAAAGATTATAGCAAGCGGTTCCGAAATGACCTCTGCCAGCTCTTTTAATATCCTAGGATGCAATTCATCTGGCCCTGGAGACTTGAATTCATCCAGTGTGGCCAGGTGTTCCTGTACCACCTCTCTACCTATTATGTGCCTCATTTCCCCTGCTTCCTCACCTGCTCCCCAACCGCCAGGTTGAGTGCTTGTATCCTTCTGGGAAAAAACTGAGACAAAGAAGGTGTTAAGTAGTTCTGCCTTTTCCCTTCCCCCTGTGAGTAATTCACCATCTTCTCTGCGCAGTGACCCTATCGTCTCCTTCTTTTTCCTTTTGCTGCAGACGTATTTAAAAAAGTCCTTTTTATTGTTTTTAATGTCTCTGGCCAGCCTAAGTTTGTTCTGTGCTTTAGCCTTTCTGACCTCCTCCCAACATCTCCGGGCCACTTGCTTAAATTCTTCTTTGGTGATTTCCCCCTTCTTCCATTTCCTATACCTGTTTCTTTTAACACTTAGCTCAGCTGAGAGTTCTTTAGTCAACCATTCTGGTTTCTTCAGATGCTTTCCATTTTTCCTCCTTATTGGCACAGTTTTAGACTGTGCCTTCAGTATCTCCTTTTTAAGAAACTCCCATGCCTCCTGAACTCCTTTCTCTTTCACTATTCTTGACCACAGAATTCCAGCCAGCAGCTCCCTAAGTTTACAGAAGTCCGCTTTTTTAAAATCTAAGATGAATGTTTGTCTACCTTTATCTTCTCCTTCCCACTGAATGCCAAATTCCAATAGGGCATGGTCACTTCCCCCTAAAGATCCAACCACTTCTACCTCATTAACAAGGTCATCCCTGTTGGTCAGGATCAGATCTAGAATATTTGATCCCCTTGTGGCCTCTTCCACCTTCTGGACCATGAAGTTGCCTGCAAGATAAGCAAGAAACTTGCTGGACCTTGCTGTCTTGGCAGAGTTTGACTGCCAGCATATATCTAATTGAAATCTCCCATTATTACTGTATCTCTCCTCCTTGAATGTGCAGTCATTTGGTTGAGGAAGGCGTCATCAAACTCCTCAGCCTGGGTTGGAGGTCTGTAGTAAACCCCCACCAGAATATCCCTATTGTTTCTCACTCCCTAAATTCTTACCCAAATGCTCTTGACCTGGCTTTCTGGGTTTAAGTCACACATCTCTTCACAGGTGAAAACATCCTTGACATACAAGGCTACTCCTCCTCCTTTCTTGTTTGGTCTATTTCTACAAAACAGGCTATACCCCTCTATTCCTATATTCCAATCATGAGACTCATCCCACCAGGTCTCAGTGATGCCTATCAAATCATATTTATTTTGTTGTACTAGGAG
This sequence comes from Iguana delicatissima, assembly GCA_948472985.1. Taxonomy (NCBI): domain Eukaryota; kingdom Metazoa; phylum Chordata; class Lepidosauria; order Squamata; family Iguanidae; genus Iguana; species Iguana delicatissima. Next base: position 158,750 of record CAOKZL010001626.1, on the reverse strand, counting down.
TTCAAGTTCATCCTGTTTGTTTCCCATACTCCGTGCATTAGTGTAGAGACACTTAAGTCCCCGGGCCCTTCCTGCAAGTCCTGTACTATTGTTTCTACTCCTCCCGCCATTGGCCTCTTGTACTACTTGTGCAGTATCAATTCGGCCTTTTCCCCCTGCGCTCGCCAAGTCCCTGCCCTGAATAATATTGTCTCCCTCCCAAGCGGAACTTAATTTAAAGACCTCTTAATCCTCCTTGCGAGACTGTTTGCAAAAACAGTCCTGTCAAGTTTCGTGAGGTGCAGCCCATCCCTTGCCAGAAGCCCACATTCATGGAAATTCAGGCCATGTTCCAAAAACCCAAACCGTTGCCGGCAGCACCACGTGCGGAGCCAGTTGTTGACCTCTGCTATTGTCCTTCCCTACGCGCGCCATATCCTTGAACAGGGAGGAGAGACGAAATGACCACCAAGGTCCTTAAGCTTTGTCCCCATAAGCTCATAGTCCCTTGCGATGTGGTAAAAGCTGCTCCTCGCAGTGTCATTGGTTCCGACATGAACCAAAATGAGGGGCTTATGGTCAGTAGGTTTGACCAGCCTGGTTAGCCTCTCCGTTACGTGGTTGATCCTGGCCCCAGGCAGACAGCAGACCTCTCGATTGAGCTTATCCGGTTTGCAAATTGCCATTTCGGTTCCTCTGAGCAAAGAGTCCCCAGCAACCAGAACTCGCCTCCTCTGTGGCTTGTCCTGGTCTCCTCGACAAGCATGTTCCACTAGGACTGCCTGGGCATTCTGTTGAGGCTGGGAGCGTTGACCTAGTTCCTGTTGCTGAAGTTGGAATTCTTCTTGTTGACATTCTGTTACCTCCGCATGGCGCTCCTCATTGTTCGTAAGGCCAAGAACTTTGAAGCTTAGGTGTAGGTTAAGAGTCTCTGTTGCCTTCCTGGTCCTTCTACTCCTCCGTGTGACATTCACCCAAGCCTCCGTTTCCTGGCACAATGTGCTAACTTGCTCATCTGGCAGCTCCTCCATGCATTCGGTCTTCCGGTAGGTCCTCTCTGCCCTATCCAAAAACTTCTCCCCTTCCCTAATAAGATGAAGATCAGCAACTCGTGCCTCCAGCTGGCGCACCTTCTCTTCCAAGAAGGTGACCAGTTTGCACTTGGTGCAGGTGTACCCGAGAACATCTTGCGGCAAGAAAAGGAACATGCCACAAGTGTTACAGGTGACTGCGGTAGCTCCCTCACCTTCCATTCTTGAAACTAGAGAGAGCAGTACAGTATGTAATTCTAGAAAGAATAACTGGGTGTACAAGCTATGTGTGCTCTACCGAATGCCAAGGGTTAAAGTTGGAGGACTGAAATGGAGTACTTTAAGTGCGTGCGCCAAAGGCGTGCGCCGTTGGATGCTCCTAATAAAGCTCCTCCCCCTAGCTGGCTCCCCCCCATTAGTCAGACCATGTGCTCAGGGAGAGCACGCAGCCAGCACAAAGAGACTAAACAAACACGAGCAAGGCCAAACAAACACAAGCAAGGCCAAACAAACACAAGCAAGGCTAAACAAACACAAGCAAGGCTAAACAAACACAAGCAACAAAAGACAAGCAAGCACAGGCTCTCAAGCCTGTAAACACACCTGATATAGGATGTCTTCACAGACCCCCTGCTCTGCTCCCTCTGCTCTCTCCTCTGGGAAATGAGCTAGAGGGCCATTGGATGCTCCTAATAAAGTATTAGTTTGGAATATTTCAGCAATTAGCGGCCGAGCCTGTATGCGTGCCTGTCCAGGGACCTTCCAAGCACATGGAGAGGAATAGGCAAAGGAGGCCAAATTATTGATATCAGATGATATCTGATATCTCACAAGCTGGATTGCGGTAACAGAAGGACGCTCCTTCATTCCAGCTAAGGAGTACACACATACCTTTTTAGAAAGAGAGCTAATGCACATAAGTTAATCTGCTGAATTATTCTTTGTATCATTTTAATGAGGGAAACTGACCACAGTGGTGGAGCTTGGAGTGCATGAAGGAGGTGAGGCTGCAGCATGGGGGCGTGGCCATGGTGCATGGGGGCATGGCCACGGTGCACGGGGATGTGGCCACAGTGCGCAGGGCCATGGCTACGAGGCAGGATGCCCCAAAAACATTGCCGCCAGGGGCAAACCTCCCTCATCGCCTCCCCGTCCCTACTCAACTGACTGACCATCGGTTTGCATAACAGTACAGTGTACATAGAGAATAACTTACCAAAACAAGTGTGGCTGTCTAAGAGCAAAGCTTTGCCATTGCAATTAGTATATTTCTAGAACTGGGTATACAAGTCTGCCTAAATTAACACCAATGACAAGGGACCTTCTTTTTATAGTCTTTTTATGTCCCCCAGCCCCTTTCTCTATCTAGTTTGATTTATCTGCATTGAGAGAACAGTGAAAGAGGTCTGGAGAAACAGACTTCTGGTGACCAGTTTGAGCATCCTATCTTCAGTAAACAATGCAATGAAGCCATGAGATGGAAAAGAATGGGATTCTTTTCTAGCCAATCCTATCATAGCTGTGTGCGCTTGCCTACAACAGACAAAGGTAGGCAGCGGATATGTCCAGAAATCGTTACTGAGCATGCATGGATAGCAAACCACAGAGAAAAAGGGAAAGCAGATAAACTAGCTCTACCAGCTGTCTTCCAGCATATTAAAGAAACATTGGTTTATAGGTCTGACCACTAGAATGGAAACAGTCAGAGAAGCTGAGACTGGTAAAAGAGAGAGAGGGGAAAAATCATCCCTGGTTATATTTTGAAGAAGTTTTCAAATGATCTTTAGGAGCTTCAAAATACTTGTTACTTAGGCAAGCCAAACCTGACCTGGTTGTTTCGTTTCACATATGCATTTTGTCACCTGGATTTTTCCCAGATAAGGGACTTTGGGCAGGCTTTGGGCCCAGTGCACTATCCGATAAGCCACACTGAGAGTGATCAAAGCTCTTTCATTGAAAGTTCTGCAGAATGGAACACAAGGCGCTCAGGCAAATCAAGTGTTCCCTGAGCACAAGTGAAATTACATCTCAGATAGTGACAAGGATTACATGGTCCTCCCCAGGGAGGAGATAACTCCATACATGTAGGAAACTATGTCATGATTACATTATTATGTCAGCATTCAAGCATTGCGCATATGCATACAGGTGGTCCCAAATTATAATACCAAATCCTGCCTTGGGGTTGTGAAAGAATATAACAATGAAGCTTAATGAAGCTATAGGTAACTGCAGTTCAGTTCTTGTGGTTGCTCCCCCTCCAATTGTCTAGCATGAGGTGCTCTTGACATTGCAGACCACAGGGCTAACACACTCTAGCACCTGCTTGCACTTGCTTCCCTATTTTAGCTTGTTTCATTTCATTAATCTTGTTATTTAAAGCTTTTTGCTGGCTTGCAAGCTTTGCCTTGTTGCTTTTCTGTTAAGCCTTTAGATGCTGGCTAAAACTATTGGCCAGTTTCTAGACCCTGGGGTCCCACACCCACCTATATTTTGAAGAAGTTTTCAAGTGGTCTCTGGAAGCTTCAAAATATTTGTTACTTTTGCAAAGCTAATGTTACTGCAGTCTAGGCCTACCCAGAGATAGCACCCGATATCATTCTGATATCAAACAATTCGGCCTTTCCCTGCCACCCCGCTCCATGTGTTTGCGAGGCCACCGGACAAGCACACAAACAGGCATAGCCGATAATTGCTGGACCTTCCATTCTCCACCCAGGCAGGCCAGACACAGCCGATTCATCGCTTCAGGGACCTCTCCGGCAAACACCTCATTACATATGTGTGATACTAACAAAGGCTTCCTGCCCCAAGCAGGCTACTGGACAAAGGTTGTGCCGTCCACTGGTAAGTACTGCGCATTTGCATACTGTCTCGCACCCAAAACTCATTGTTGTCCCCGAGTAAGGCATAGCCTGCAGTCACATTTTTCCCTATAAAAACCCTTGATTCCGAGTCCTTCCTCAGATCGCTCCTGAGTTTCATCTCGTCTTGCTGCTGCTTTGCTTGGCAAGCTCCCCTCAGCTAATCGAGCTGAGTTTCTTCTCTGCATCCCCGGCTTCTCTCCCAAGGTCCAGGACAATGAGACAGCTGTCATATCACCCATTTTCCTCTGAAAGTCCCTATCCTTAATTCAACCTCTAATTTCTTAGTTAGCTGTGTGACTGTGGTGTCTTTGATATTTGTTTGTATTCAATAAAACATCATTTCTATTACTTTAAACCCGTCTGGCTGCTTGACTGACCTGACCCCATAGACGCTGGGTTGCAAGATCTCGCTAAGTTACCCTGCCTCTCGCTAGCTTAAGTGAGTGCTCCAGCTAATTTCCCCCCAAATTGTGTTTCATTGTTTGGTTATTTAGGTGTCCATCCCAGGACCCCCAGTAAACAGAGTAACATTAACCTGACCTGGTTGTTTCATTTCATATATGCATATTGTTAGCTTTGACCAAAAAGTTTATGACATCTGTTAAAGTGCTCTTTTTTTCTTGTTGTGTAGGAACCTATCCCATTTTTTTTCCATGTTATTTCTGCCTCTGGTACCAAATTTCCTGTCAAAGAAGTAATGCTCAGTACAGTACTTATAATGTGCTTGCAACAAGTGTTAGGATGGCTTGAGTGCCTTTTACGAAGGTAGGTGGCGCAGTTGAATCAGGACACTTTTCAGGACCACATGCCTTCAGTCTTTAGAAAGTATTTGCTGCTGTGAATCATCTGCTGTTTGAAATTTCAACAATAGATGGCACTGTGACCACATAAAAATATGGCATTAGGCAGCTCAGTCTATAAAATACAGGGAGAAAGCCTTTCCAAGCTTTCTAAAAATAATAAAGGCCTCTTGCCAAGTTCTGCAATGTTTGTTCCTTAGAGTGAGAAACAATAGGCCTACATTCCAGTGGTCAGAGGGAAAGCCAGAACAATAAATGAGCATGAACCATGGAGAGAGAGAGAGAGAGAGACGGAGAGAGAGAGAGAGGGAGAGAGAGAGAGATTGATCCTTAAAAAGTAAGATTCTGAAACCAAACTGATTGCTAGATGTCTTGTAAAAATGCAGAGACTGGACAGATGGAAATCTTGTTAATTGTGAATGGTATTTTTATTTCCTTCAGTATGAGTTTAGCATTATTTAATAGGCACGTATGAATAAGCTTGGAGAAAGAATCTCTATCTGAAGTCTGGATTTTAATCAGTGGAATAACAATTGAACTTCTATGGTACTGGAAGGATCTGCTGCTTTTGGACGTACTTTGTTAGCTGTATTGGGAATGGGATTTGTGAAAAGATTATGGGTTTTTTCCCCAAAGAATATGTGGTGTGCATGTATATGAGTGTGTACGTGCATACCTCTGACGTTTAAAGAATCCAAGTCAGGTTTGATTCACATCCAGTACAGATTTTCCATGTTGCACTTCTAGGCCATGATAATGTGAATGTAGTCACAGGAGCCTTTTGCACTACACAGTTTGCAATCTATTTTGCTCCCTAGCACAGTTTATCAGTATGCATAATACATTCTTCAAGGACTCTCTCACATTAAAGAGACATATCCCAAAAATGTCCTAATCTGGCAGGGACAGTCTCAATTAATCCTCTGTTTTCAGCTGCTTCTAAAACATCCCAGTTTCTCTCTCCTCCTCCCACTTCCCCGCTTTGTCCTCAGCTTGCTTCAGTTGATACAAACTGACTTCAAAGTGCAAAAGTACTTTGCATTCCATTAACTCAGGAGAGGAGAGAAGGGGATGTAACCTTGCCCTTTCCAGTAGGCCTTGGCAAAAAGCAAGCTGCTGCAGCCTTTGCCGCGTTGTGTGTTTTTTCTCATTAATAATCTTGCCATCTTGCCTACATTCTGATGTTGTTCGGCTGCACATATCCTAGTTTTCATCTGTGAACTTTTGGAGAGTATGCACAGTTATGACTCCTTTTTAACTGCCATGTCTGCATCCTATGGAATCTTGCGGGTGTGTGTGTGTTGTAGTTTACTGAGACAGTAGAGCTCTCTGGCCAACCATTCCAAATAATTCTCCCTAAACTGCAAATTCTAGGATTCCACAGAAATATTTAGAGTTCTATATAGAGTTCTATGTCTCATGGATGAGAGAGGCAATACAAGAATGGTGCAGTTCCTAAAGCTTGCTCTCGTAGCAACAATGTTCATCCTTGATTTGATGGTACATGATATCGCAGCTTTGTGGAGGCTACACTTGATCTAGTCTGTCTGTGGAGGGGACAGTTCCCACAAACCTATCCATGCTACCTTGAATTCTGCCCTGGCATTGGCTAGTATGCAAAGCATACACAGATATGTGCACATCTGTGTGTCTATGTATGCTTTTAACCTTAGTAAAATGTATTTCCAGTTGTTCTTTTCTGCTATCTTAGATATAAACAGGCATATGTGCACACACAAATCTATATCTATATCCAGATTTACCCATCAGTATATCCATTGAAATGATTGGGTGTAAAATTAGCCATGACTAATTTAAATCCCGCTGATTTCAGTGGGTAGCTAAACTTGAATCCAGTCACTTCTCTTCTACACAAATCCTTACAAAAATCCTTTAATATAATCTACTGTTACTCTCATGTTGCAAGGAGAAAGAAAAGGGCTGAAGGAGTGGATGCTTGAGGAACCAAACTTCAACTAAAGCCACTCTGTTCCCCAGCCTCATTTCATTCTATGTCTTATTCAACTGACATGACTGAAACTTTCTGTGCCATCTGATGACTACTTTGTTATCACCTAAAGGCATTGCCTTTTCCCCTTCCTTCTAGTATCCCATCATGGGAACCAAGTGGGGTATATATTCAATAAATAAATACATAAATAAATAAATAGGCAATCATGCAGGAGTGATTTGCATGATCTTGAGCAGTTACTACATATTTTTCTAGAGAAGGTTCTCAGGTATTTTTTTTAATACAGTCAACCCTCCAACAATTGTGGTAGGTCTTCCACAGATTTAATTATTTGTTTCTCCAACTCCTGCTCCCCACCTCAGGTACTTGTTTTCCAGGGGAGCCTTCCCTCTCAATGCCTCCAATCAGGCCACATAGCCCTTTAAAAAAACTGCCCCTGATCCTTCTCTTCTTCTACCAACTGCTGCCTGGCCAGCTAAGACTGGCTCACAGCCTGATTTTTCAACACCACAAATACTCTCTGGATGCTCCTTGACACCCAAGGAAGGGGATGGGTGAGAGCCAAGAAGTATAGGACTGCTGTGCCGACCCCCCCTTTCCTCTCCCTGACCTGGTATAGGTCCTGGGTGGCCGCTCTCCCCACCATGGCTTGGTCTGCTTCCCACGGACTCGCACACATATTGGTACTTGTGATTTTTCCACTTTTGTGAGAGTCCTGTGCCCCTAATCATAGTGAATGTGGAGAGCCAACTGTATTCCCTATTGATCTTGGAATAGAATCTTATGCATATCCACATAGAAACAACCAGGGGAAAAAGTAACCTTACCTTTCTGTCACAAATGACAAACATGGTTCCTTAAGTGCAGGCTATAAAATTAGCTCCATCTTTGCCTGTAGTCAACTATAACAGTGTCAAGATGTTAAGAAAAGGCAAGTATAATTCCTGTTTTGGCTCTAATACTAGACAGCTTACTTGCAACCTTTGGGCTATTTTCTTTTCTTGGCTTAGTTTATTTCCAAGTGGTTTATGCTGCTTTCCACTTTTCAAGAAGTCATACCACATTAACTTCTGCAGTAATGTATTTCCCTTTTATGTAGTATGTACTAGCATAGGGAAGGAGGGTTAAGTTTGGATCAAACTACCTGTATTTGGGATTGGGGGCTGCTGTGTTCTACCTCCTGTGCCTTGCCCAAACCATGGTGCACTGTACTTCCAGCAGAGTGGCTGCTGCCACAGTTGTACCAAATCAGGTGACACAAACTGTGGTGGCTCTCTATGGTACAGGAAGACAAGACAAGAAAGTCCTCTACTTCCTGTGAGCAGAGTAGCAAGCAAGTAGCATGGGAAAGGTTTTGCCAGTGGGGAGCAGAGGTTGCAACATTTCTGAATGTGTTAACACTGCCATTTGTCAAACTCTACCTGGTCTTTAGAGAGATAAGCTAGTACACTTAATACACAAAAATAAGAATGGTCCATACACTCTACCTAAGCACTTAAACAGAATAACCATTTACCTGTCCTCAAGAAGAAGCAATGCATCACCAAAACAGGGAACATCTCTATAGTGGGGTAAACTTGGCAACTTGTGTGCCTGTTTAATCTATAGTCCAGATACTATCTGTTGATGGGTACCTTCTTACAGAAGTAATTCTTTGTCAAAGTAGTTCTCAAAGGAGCAGGGAGCAATTTTAGCAATTTACTCCTCACTTTGAGAAAGTTTTCCAAAAATGCAGGGTGTTCAAAAACTATCTGCTGTTCAGGAGTTACTGTGCAAAATTTGCACAGATTTTGCACAGAAAACATTCTTTTTCTTCTCAGTGATCAGGGCTTTCTGTGCCAAGAATGATGTTTTCTGAGAAAAAGAATTGTGATTTTTTTACAGAATAAGGAAAAATTGCAAAGATTTTTGTCAGTCTAGGATTTCAACACTTGAGAAAGTGGAGGGTTTTTTCACCATTTTTCAAATATTCTTTTCCTCTGTGTTCAAGATCTCTCCTTGCTCTTCCTTCTGTCTTTAAGTCTTTTGTCCTTTAAACAGCTGTTCAAATAGAACAGGAGTTGACAACTTTTCACCTTCAAATGTTGTTGTCCTGCAACTCCCATCAGCCACACCCAGGATAACCATGGAGTTGCAGTCCAATGTATTCTGGAGGGGCATGAATTCCCCCACCTCTAAAATAGCTTAGAAATAGAGAACTGTCTGATAACCCTTCAAACAAAGGACTGCCCTCTGAGAAGTAGGACACAGTCACCCTATGTTGGAAGAACAGATTCAAATGGGACTGTTTAATTGACCAAAGTGCATCTGTTGCCCCAGAAACTGTCCCAAAAAGACTTTTTACCTTTGAGCATTTGATCACCCCAACACAGAAATACTTCAGAATTTCTTTTCCCCACTACTACCACACTACTACTACTACTTCCTCTTCTTCTTCTTCTTCTTTGCTTTTGGCACTAAGGAACTCTACATGAGACCAGATTCAGTGCCAAAGCTGGGTTGGAATCACAGACCAACCTTAAAGCTAATTTAGTATGGATGATCTAACTGTGTGTTCCATCTCCAGTATTTATGATTTCCCAAAATGCAGGCGTGCCAGAAAGAGACTGGCTGCAACTTCTCAGGAATAATCGTCACATTTGAAAAGAATTCCGTGCTTCTGGTGCCTAAATGCTAGGTTGGAGCTGCGGGTTTGTTATAATTCCATGCCTCCTCTCTATCTCTCCCAGATCCATGTGTGTTAGCTTGGCCAAAGAAAGGCTCACAGCAAAGCCTGTTGGATTATTCTCCTCTGAGAAGGGTCAAGGTCCAGCAATCATATCACTTCCAGTCTTTGAGATTATTAATTTTTTCTAAAGTGACAAACAATACTATAGATTGGAGGATTCCCTGTCCTCCCACGTCTCCATCTCATTATCCCTGATCTGGCTGTAGGATTCTAGCATAAACATGTTCATCAGTAAAGTCAACTCAATAAACTCAAACCTTTCCATGGCCAAAATAAAAAGAACCAAATCAAAAAAAGCCCTTGATGCCTCTCTCCATGGTTCCATTCTTCCCCAAACAGTATTATAAATAGCTACTCAGTCCATTACATTTCTGGTGTAGCCCATGCCTGCATTCTTCTGTGTAGATATGAACTATGTGGACATTCAGGGCTCCTTACCCCTTCCAGTGCTGCTTCTAGGTCTCACTGTAGGCTTATGTTGTGTGTGGCAGGGGTTGGACTGGATGGCCCCTGTGGTCTCTTCCAACTCTATGATTCTATGACTCTATGACCCAACACAGCCAGGAGGCTCTTGGCTGCCTTTCTCAGAACCTTCTTGCCTTCTTAAGCTGAAGTTTCCATTGATAGAGAGTGCATGTATGCAGTGGTTAGCAATGACTGAGAAGTGGAGACACCAATGGCTAAAGAAACATACCAAATCTCTATTAAAACTGGAAAAACTCTCTGGGCATGCTAAACCAACACTGTACTAGGCTAGTTTCACTTTTGGTGGACATGAGAGAATAAGGGGGCAGGAAGAAAAGTAGTAGGAAGATCGCTGAGTATAAATTTATGTTCCACAAAGGTTAGGTTAGATGAATAAGAGGAGAGGGGACTTTGTGTCGTTCAAAACTATGTAACTCTATTACTGCTGCTCCATTTAAGTCATCTTTAACTTGTTAAATACTGAACATTGCTGCATTTCCAGTATCTCTGAGGTCACTATCCAGCACTTTTAGTTGCAATTCTTGTCCAAAATACAGATGTTCTTGGATCCCCCTTTAACTGCCATGGCTACATCCTAAGGAATCGTGAGGTTAGCAGTTTGACGATGCACTGGAGCTCTCAGGCTGAAAATTCACCTTCTCCTCAATTCATTTTTACTCCAAAGTGGCTTACAAAATTCTAAGTATCCCTCCCTAAATTGCAAATCCTATGATTCCATAGGCTGGAACCATGGCAGATGAAGTGGAATCATAGTGCTATAATTGTGTAGTATGAAAAGGTTCCTGCTGTTACAAGGAGTTGATGGTTTTCCCAGGCGATGTTTTCTTGACACATATTTGGGTTTACATCTAGCAAAACAAATGTCAAAAGAATCTTCTTTGCTTTCAACACCTTCTATTGACTGCTGCAATTGACTGTTGCTTCTTGCTGGGAGTGGAAAAATGCTATACATGGCAATATCACATCACTCATTGGTTTTACTAGACAGTACAAGGGATATGCACAAAAATGATAAGAAACTGCCAGAGCCAGCTATGCATGCCTTCCTGTTAGACTCCCTTAAGAAAATCTGAAAATTCAGACCCTAACATAAAAAACACAAAAGCCCAATAGATGGCAGTATTGTATGCTATATCATCTCTCATTACCTCTTCTCTTGAACAAACCAAACCAGGTCCTCTTTTTTTAACTCCTCTATGGCTCTTCTAAACCAACAGTCTGTCAAAAAGTAATAATCCAAACCCTCTTGGAAAATGTTGTACAAAACAGATTTTAGCAGATTATGCTAATTGTGTCTTTGGGGAGAGGGAGGGGGAAAACTCCCAGTTGTCATTCTTGGAAATTTATCATTTGGGGCATTAAAAATCTCTTGGAGTCAAAGCCACACAGTTAAATTGAGAACAAAGTTGTGTGCCTGAAATGTTTGAAAAATTGCTCTGAGCACAGGAAACTATAGGAGATAGCAGATTTAGATAGAGAGCTCTCATCTGCAAAGTGTTAACCTTCCCCCAATTCTGCTTTCTTAAAGATTTGAATATCCAAAATAAAGATCATATGTGAAGACTGCAAGTCACTTCCTGCATTAGATTTTATGGCTTTTTCTTGCAGTGAGAACCAGACGGGATTCAACTGACACAAGCTGTTTACACCAGAGTAGGCTGTTTGGGATAAGGGTGTATGTGTGTGTGTGAACTGCAGCAACCGAATTCTGCTTAGAAATGGCACTTTCAGTGCTACATGGACAGTCAACTGAACTTATATATTCAGCAGTATTGAGTAATAAAAAGGATCTGTGTCATTTAATACTGCAGGTATGGAGGTTGAATGTCTGTGTATCTCTCCGGTAGAAACACCTTGCAGGTAGAATAAGGCATTTTTAAAGGAGTTCTCACTTGGTATCCATTTGCTAATTCAGATGGTTCTAATTCAAACAGTGAGTTGAAGCTTCTCTGCCACATATAATCTTCATGTTCAGACTGAGGTGAGAATGATTTAAAGACAACAGTAACAACCAGGGAGTAAACAGAGAGCTGCAAATCCATTTAGACACTTTACTATCTTAGCATTAATGAGTGTCACTTCCAATCTGAATTTGTGTTCTTGGGTCACTGATTAAATTACATTTGTCTATTTGTATCCACTGGCTGTCCAAAAGGTAGGATTGGGCATCCGTTTGGACATACAACTCTTACTTAAAAATGATTTGATATAGAAAAGGCATAAATCTAGAAAGAGAAGCTTAGCATCCTCCCCAACATGGTCATTTGTTGTGTAAATATATTGCTTGTGTGACACAGCAGCATGTATTAAAGCCAGCATGATATGGTTGGACTACAGCTCTGGAGATCATAGTTTAAATCCCTGCTGAAGGACAGAAACCCACTGGGTGACCTTGGGCAAGTAACACTATCTCAGCCTTGAAGGAAGGCAAAGGCAAATCTGAACAAATCTTACTAAGAAAACCCCATGATAGGTCCACCTTCAGGTTGCCATAAATTAGAAATGATTTGAAGGCACATGACAATAACAATGACAACAAGAGCAGGAGCAACAACAAGTACATTCCAAGATGTGACTCCCTGCCTTTACTCTGAAGAAGTGGTTCAAGAAAAAGTTTTCACAAATGCATTAAGGATACAGAAACTCTTTCTCTACCATGTGCAACCCAGAAATCTCCATTAGAAAGGATAAGGGGATATACCTCCCTCTCTTGTGTTTCAAACTATATATGATTATCCTTCAGGAATACTTGATTTCTTTTGGTAGCACAATATCTTGGTATACAGCAATAAAATGGATTTTTGTATTTGTCATGCTAGACCAAAACTCTTTCTTCCAGCAACATTCTCTCTCTCTCTCTCTCTCTCTGTATAAACAAGAAAGAGAGAGATGAGTTGATGATATTACTGTAATTCTAACAATAGCTATATACAACGTTCTTAAAATACACAACTTTCTTTTTCTTTTTGCACTGAATTTATCCAATGGCAGATTTAAATTTCACTCAATATCCCCCAAGCCAGAAGTCCCTTTCCTCTGCTCCCATCTTTAAAATCAAAAGTAATACTTCAGGTGCAAATTATCCACTTTCCATGTTTCACCATTATGCTGATAAAAGCTACAGAGGAGAGATACAGCCAGCCAAAAAGTCCACTTCAACTGCTATATTGTTTGATCATGTTCCATTGCCAAATGTAGTGATGAGATCCAGTATGCTATAGTGGTTTGAGCATTGAACAATGACCCTGCAAACCAGGGTTCAATTCCTTGTTTGGCCATGGAAACCCACTGGGTGACCTTGGGTGCACCACACACACTCGGCCCCAGAAAACCCTGCGATAGATTCATCCTAGGATCACCGTAAGTCAGAAATAACTTGAAGGCACACAACAATAATTTCTCCACTGGCTTGGATGAGACCCAATTCTTATTTTCTCCTTTCCACTCTTGCCTCCAGCCATTGGCCAGTGCCATCCCATTGCTATGCATCCATTGTGTAGTTCCTTTCCAGTCACTTCATTTTCTGTGAAATACTAGATTGCTAACTATTATAGTGAGAGTTCAAGGACTGTGTGTTTATGTGAGGCTGGTGGCATATGATTTGTGCAGGCATAGGTATATTGCAGGTGTGTAAACAAACATGTATAAAGAAAGGTACAGGACAAATCTTTTTGTTCTCCAGATGTTTTAAATGAGAACTCTAACAGTCCAGTACAACTGGCCATGCTGCCTGGGACTTCTGGGAGCTGAATCTCAAAACATTTGGAAAGCCAAAGGTCTTCCACCAGAGTCTAAACAATGCCAGAGCTCAGCATCCTTCAGACCTCAGCCATCCAGACCTCAGCATCCTTCAGAAACCTTGCCAACTGTGCCTTGCTTATGCTGTCCCAAACTATATCTGAGGTTGATTCCATCTTTACATTTCATGGCAGGTTTTTAAGTTGTGGCAGGGGAAAAAAAGGAATTTTAACCCTTTCTTTACTGCTATTGGATTGTCTCTCAATTACAGTAGAAAAGGATTAAGCACACATACCTGCTGCACTGCATACAGTTTTCCCTCCACATTTGCAGGTTTCACCTTTGCAAATTTGATTATTCATGAGCCACATGCATGCTTCCCCCTCACCCTGCATTCTCACCCTTCAATCGCCTTTCTATTTCCCAGGCATGGAGAAGGAAGGCAAGTCCACCTGGGCAAAAGGTAAAGGAACTGGAGAAGCACCTTCCTTCTCTGCCTCCAGTGCTCCCTCTCCCTTTTCCTTGCCTTTTGCCCAGGTGCAGAGAAGGAAGACATGTGCACCAGGGCAAAATATAAGAGAATGTGAGGGAGGAGTCCCAGAAGGGAATGGGGGGATTATTTGTGATTTTTCCACTCTCACAAGGGGTCTGCACCCTGAACCCTTGCAAAAGTGGAGGGGCCATGGTAGTCTAAATCCAGGTATGAGTCTTGAACAGGGTAGACCCATCAGTTGAGCTAAATTTACATAGGTGTTGACTTGCCATTCAGCTGCTGATTAAATGAGTCAACTAAAGCTGGGACTAACAATTAGATTCAGGACCTGATAACTGCCAGTCCTTTCCTCAGCTGGTGCAGTTTGATTTTGGTGAAGAATCAAACCTTCAAGTTAAACAAAAACTTTCTGTTTGGCCTCAAACCCTCCAACTGTCCTGATTTGGTTCTGTATTGCCACTAAGAGACAGATTTAGGCCTGTGGGTTTAAAGTAGGAGCAGGAGTCGATGGAAGGCATTCACTTTCTAGTATTACCTCTGGCCTCATACTTGAGCTAATACTGGAAAATGAATACTTTCTTACTGTTCCAACTTGGCAGGGACAACCCGATTAATCCTCTGTCATCCTGTTTTCCAGCTATAAATGTCCCAGTTATTCCCTTCTCCTCCACTTTCTCTGCTTATCTTGGCTTACTTCAGTTGCTGCAAACTGAGTTCAAAGTACAAAAGTAGTCCGTAATCAATTAACTTAGCAGAAGAGAAAGGTAGAGGAAGGGATGGAATCTTTCCTTTCTCAATAGGTTCAAGCAAAAACATACTGATACAGCCTGTTTTAGCTTGTGTGGTCTTCCTCATTAATAATTTTTGCCATCTTGACCATTTTTTTGATGGTGCTTGGCCATACATGTCCTGGCATTCTGTGAAATGTTGGAGAGTATGTAGCTTCACATATGGTTTGGGCTTTAGTTTTTCAAAATTAGTAGGAGACTGTCACGAAAATACGCAAAATTTCATTCTGCTTTACAGGTTTTGAGAACATGTTTAGTTTATGTTGTTCCTAGTTGCAGGATTGGACGGGCTTTACATCTTGATAAATAACTAAATCAAACAAGCAAACAAGCTACAAATACAGATGTTGAGGATATAATGAGGAAGGAAGAGGAGAAGGCATGAGGGTTAAGGACAGAACACAGCTGCTTAAAGCTGTGCTGTGGCAGACAGCCAGGGCATTGTTGTGGCAAATCTGATTTCCTAATGTTTAATGTAGAAAGAGCTTCAGTGCACCATGATGAGAGAATGGAACTGCTGGAGTAATGATAATCTGGTATTCATTGGAACAAAAGTACTATGATATAAGACAGGGCTATGCCTCTCCAGATAGAGCTAGTATCTCTGTCTTTATCCCCATCCAAGATGGGAAATGGTCAATGATGATGGGAATTATAGGACAACAACATTAACAGGGCCATGGGGACAGATGAGAGAAGTGATATGGAACGCATTTGTGGAGAATCACCTAACTTCAATGAACAGATGCTAATAGAAAAGAGAATCATCTTCTTCATCATGGTCATCACAATCATGCTGCCTTTTCCTCAATCTGGGACTCAAGGCAGCTTACAAAAGTTAAAACAAATACAGCTAAACATTTGCATTGCATTAAAGTTAAAAGATAATTCAACCATCAAGAAATTAAAAACAGTGAAAAACCGACCATTAAAGAGAACAACAAATCTAAGCAACACAGCACATGAAAAGCCCTTTCCCCCAGAGCTCTCAGGCCCACCAAAACAAAAAACTCTTCAGCTGCCTTATGAAAGTTAGTAACAAGGGCTCCAGTTTAACTTAACTGAGTGAAATCACATAACTCCCCCTAGACCTGAATTCTTGTTTTGGAAACTCTCTTGGTTTTACATGCAAACTTCCTGCTGACCACAAAGTGTTAGGAGGCGTTTTTTTGATAGAGGCAGTGAGAATCATGCTTTCATTTTGCCATGTGTACTGGCTGATATTATCACGGTATTCCTATTGTATATTGATGGATTTCCTGTGTATTGATTGATACCAATTGTGCATGTCTAATGTGAATGGGGCAAGGCAGAGGGGTGTGCAAATCTGCAACACCATGGTTGATGTGTGGCAACAAACTTCCCAATGTCCTGGGACTATTGATCAGTACTGTTACATTCCATTTTGCTTCTGTAAAATGTTGCTGAATATGCTGCTGGTTGAGGGCAGGCTTGTGCCTGCACTGTGCAGGCACAACTGTCTCTATTTGGCAAGAACAATCCCAGTTAATCTTCTGGTCATCCCATTTCCTCTCCAGCTTTTAAAATGTCCCAGATTCTTTCTCCTCCTCCCACTTTGTCCCTTCATGCTCAGCTTACTTCAACTGCTGCAAACTGAGGCTCTTTCCGCACAAGGCTGGTGAATCGGTTCATGCCGTTTCTTACCGGATTTTCTGGGCTCGAAACAAGGTGGACTTTCCCTCATTTCCTTCCACACAGCTACTGCGCATGTTCCATTCTGATTCAGAGGAGTGCGAGTTCATGAATCCACACTGCCTCCGCCATGGCCACTCCCGCTACTCCCCTCACCCTGCCCTGTCAGCTGTGATTGATCCTTCCCCCCGCCATGGTTTAGTACGTCATTGTGTACGTGCGAAAGTCCATACTACCCCCTGGCGCTCCCCTGACCACCAATTTGCATTGGCACGAATGTACGTGTCTGCACCACTGTGAAAGTACGAATTGGATCAATCTGGAAAATTGGAAAACTGATTTCTTCTGGTTTTCAAATAGCACACTTTACCACCACATGGGGACACATTTAGTTGGAATTACGTGCGGAACAAAGGTAAATAAACTGAACCTAGTCCGCTCCAAAGTGCAGAAGACCTCTGTGGCAAGACGCATTGGCCCGCCTTAATAACTGCATGTGGAAAGGGCTTGAGTTTAAAGCACAAAAGTAATTTGTAATCAGTTGTCACATTGGGTGAGGGGGAAATAAGGAGACTCTTGTCCTTCACTTCAGTTTTGGGCAAAAGCAAACTGCCACAGCCTTTCGTAGATTGTGTGTTCTTTCTCATTAATAACTTTTGCCATCTTGACCATTCTTTGATGTTGCTTGGCCACATGTGTCCCAGTTTTCGTCTGCAATATGTTGGAGCAAAGGACTTCTGGGTTAGTTAGAAAATACCAGACAAAACTGGAAGATCTTTAATATCATTTCCAGAAAGACTTTGTCCTTCAGCAAAATGAGATAAAGTAAGGGAAGAAAACTGCAATCCCTCTTCAGCTTAGTGCCACTGAAGTCAATGTGGCTGCTCCAGAATAAATTATGTAATGAGTTGGGCATAGTGACAGAATGGGGGTTTCTACCCAAGAAATGTTAAGTGTTCAAATCCCATTGATTTCAGTGACAGGTAGTCGTGCTTAATTCTCTCTTATATATATTTGGTAAAATATACATGATATTGAATTGTAAAACAATGACCTAGGTGGAACAGTACAATTAATAGAAGTGCCAGTGTTGTAAAACTGATCAACTGAAGTCAGGTGGTTCGTGAGGATCTTAGAAGAACATGCTGGTTCAGTTTATTTGCATTCTCCCTAGATGGAATGTATTAAGAGTTGGTATCTAAAACGATAATTTATTAAGTAATCCTGTTATTATCATGGCCACCACTACCACGATCATCATCATCATTCCACCTGCCCTCACCCATGTTGCCACCAGGTGTACCTGTGAAAGTGATGAGATAGTGATGATCATGCTCTAGATTGGGGAAAGCTTTTGATTATACAAATAGTGGTCTAGGACCTAAACTTTACTTCATTATTGAAAAGTTTTAACTGAGATTTTAATCTGATTTGTGTTTTACTATTGTTAGTAAAGCACCATATAGCACCAAGAGCTATATGTGAAATCCCCCAGGAACTGAATGATCTTGTCTGTTAGCACTTCAGGGGATGAGAAAAAAAGATTGATACAGGCCGCTAAAGACTGGCATTCATGTTTTGATGTCATAGAGAGTCTCTGAGCATGAAGTGAATGTTGTTGAGGAGTGGAAACTTTGTAAATCTTGGAATATGAATTCCATGAATTATGCCATACAGGGATCACTTGCCTAATACAGGTTTCTGCACGATACCTTGTTATTAAGTACGTAAGTAAATAAATGTAATATTGTAACTCTAAGTGATAACGTAAACCATTAGAACTACATAATCATTGAAACAGCAATTTCAAAGCCAATTATAGGCTTAAAAAATTCCAAGACAGTAGTTACAAGTCATAATTACAACAAATGGATAATATAACACATAACATCTAACATGTCTGCTACAATTTGCCCAAGTATATCTGGTATAGGTTTCGCTCTAATTTTAAGACATAGGAAAGTAAAAATAGCCCTTTGATAGGAGAGCATCTGCCAGTAAATAGTTGATACATTCCTCTTTGGACCCTGAAAATCTTACTATAATTTGACTGAGATGATGATGACTTGTTGATGCAATGTAATTAAGCAGTTACAGAGAGCCTTCAGATGGAAGCAAACTTGGTTTGGTTGGTGACACTTCTTAATATGTACCACTTGCAGGTAGTTAGCACATTTAAGTGCATTACAGAAAAATATATCATGATATGTTGAGAAATTTGAGCAGATGAAATAGACATGTTTTTTATTAAATCATAAATCAAAAAGTTCTGCCCCAAGAGTAGATACATGTAGAATTATAAAGTTGGAAGGGACTGTGAGGGCAATCTAGTCCAACCCCATACCATGCAGGAATACACAACTAAAGCATCCTGAAAGATAGTATTCCAACCTCTATTTAAGACCCCCATGGAAAGAGTAAAGACTACCATCTGAGGGACAACTAAGCAAATTTCTTTAGAATGAAGAGGAATCATTAGTGAGCACTCTTTTGGTTCATTGACTCAACCACTTAAAAATCCACCTAATAGTAACATTGTCTACTGCTTGTATTATCAGCTTGTCTTTAACAATATTATGGGGTACTTTGTCAAAAGCCTTACTCAAGTCAATATATACTACATCCACAACATTCCCTTGATCTACTATACTTGCAACTCTGTCAAAAACAGAAAAGATTAGTATGTCATGGGCTATTTTGAGAAACTCATGCCATGGTCACCTGAGTGATTCTTTCTATATAGACATTTATTTGGAGTGAATGGATGGAGGATGAGAATCAAACTCAATGTTGAATAGATTTATTTCTCACCTCCATGTATTCACGAATGTGTCTACACAGAACACAGTCAGTTCTATTATCAGGCAAAGTAAGATGACTGTTTCATGCAGGTGATGCTGGGGAACAGTGTGGACAGCTTTCCATAAACCTTCCAACTTTTCCCCTCAAATTGGTTAACAAAGTGGCATCCTAAATTAGCTGATTTCATCAAGTGTGGTGAAGGATGTTATTCCATTGATACAGTTGAGATAAGAATCAACCCAGTCCTGTCAGCCTCTATATGTGTTCTGGGAGGTGAGATCATTCAGGGAGGAGAATATTGTGGGCAGTGGTGGAACTTGGAGTGCATGGAGGGGGGACGGGTGGGGGCCCTGGCCACGGTGTGTGGGGCAGGACTATGGCATGCAGAGATGTGGCTATGAGCTGGGATGCCCCCCCAAAAAATTGCCACCCTAGGCGAACTGCCCCCATTGCCCCCCATCCCTACACGACTGGTTATGGGCTCTGGCCTTACCTTAGGAACCTGTGCAGGTCCAGTCAAATGTATATATGTACCTTATATTTAATCTGTATTTTTGTAAATGTTTCCAGTGTATGTTTTAATTGTAGGTTACTTAAGTGGGCCTATGGATGAGGACCAGTGAGCCAGATTTCCATTTTGCCCTTCCATTAATTAATGAACATCTACACAGTAGAAAATTGCTAGAACAATTACACACACACACACACACACACATATATCTATAAAACACACACACACAGAGACACACATGCATACACATACATACTAAAGATGCTTGAGAATTTCATTTAGTGTCCAATTTTAAGTAAACCAACCTGACTCGCACAAACTGAGACTGGAAAATGTATTTTAAGTTAAAATGCATACCTAAGAAGTATATTTCAGGGGAAGTACAATGAAACTGCCATTTACACACTGTTCTTTTTTTAAAAAAATCACAGACTAGTGTAGAAATGAGACAAAACAGATTTACATTAAAGAATATGTTCAAAAGTAATACAGACTGGAAATAGACAGATATCTTCATCCCTACTTTTATCATTTTTAAAACCTTGATCAACAGCTACATTATTCACAAAGGTAATTCTAATTATATAAAGACTAAGCAACTTTAAGTGCAGAGGGCCTGGGAGAATTCTTCTCTGTAAGCCCTAATGACAATGAAGAAGACTTGTACAAAAGTGCTGACATAGATAACTTCCCTTCAGGAAACCAGTTTCCATGGGCAGTCCTATTGTAAACAGAAATTATCTTTATAACGGCAGTTTTGTTCTTATTTTTATGGTGCTACTTCAGTAGTTGCCCTCTCCACTGCTTATTTATTATGATTGTTTGACAATTCTATCAATTTAGATCTCATGGCAGAGGCTAGATAGTATGATGCCAGCTCTTTGTCTCATTATATTTAGGGCAAATTATATTATACAGCCTATGATAATTTTAGAAGCGGATTTCTTGTACTTTATCTTATGTGGGAAGTTCAGTCAGGAGCAGTTGCATTTCAAACTCTCCTGTGTCACGTTGGTTACGGTTTTGCCCACTCACATGATGGCCATTTCCACACTACACTATTGTAGTGGTATTATTCCACTTTCAACATTCTATGGAGTTCTGAGGTTTGTAGTTTAGGGAGCGACATTTAGAATTCTCAGCCAGAGAGCCCTTTGGCCTCAGTAAAGTACAAACCCCAGAATTCCACAGGATGTTAAAAGTGGAATAATAGCACTACAACAGTGTAGGGCGGAAATGGCTGATGGCTGAACCAAGAATCCTGTATGTCAGTACTGGTCAGAACATTGATTGACCATGGACTGATTTTGGTTCATCTATGAAATTCCTGGCTTCCAAATCCTCTCACCCGTGTTCCATAGCCAAGGACATATGGTATTCGTTTTTAGAATCTGGGTTATGTACAACTCATTTCAGACTATGTATTACTGCTGATTCTCTCAAAATAATAAGTTTCCTATGTCTGCAGTTATTTTGTGCCTTCTTAATTGTGCTTCTTCTCTGTGGAGTTCTTTTGTTTTGTTTTGCCTCCCCCCCCCCCCAATAATTCTACATGGAAACTTAGAAAGCCGCTAATGGCAGGGATAACAACGCAGTCACTTTACAAGCTCCAGAACACGGGTTGTTGTAAGGCAAATTATGTTTGGTTTCTTTAGCTTGTATGTGGGTTTCCCTCCATAGAGCTTTGTGCCCTGTGGACATACTTTGATTTTAGCATAATAATAACTGGATTCCTCCCTCCTTCCCCGCTCTGTTCCATTTGGTAAAGATGCTATTGCATGCAGGATTTTTCCATGTATGTGTTTTAAAATGAAAGTCAGATTAAGATTGTTCTAGCAGTATCTGGATTTAGGGTGGTCACTTAATACTTCACAAACTGAATCAAAACTGACAAATTTCATTGGTTAAACAAAATTGTATCACCATAAAAGGGCAAAAAGAGTTATAGATTTTACATATATTTTGCTTAAGCTATTTTAGTTGTCAAAATACCTGTTTAGAAACAATGGTTAAAATTTGAATGGACACACAGTACACAACAACATAACAACAACATATCTTCTAGAGAGGATTGTGACCAGAAATTTCTGTACATTTTACCCAAAATATGCACTTTTTAGTGATGTACATATAAGAAAGCTTGCTTATGTATATCGGTCAACTGTAAGTATTTTTAGTCAAGGGCATTTTTCAAATGTCTGTGCTCACGTTTTTTGGCCTGGAAGATAAAGTAGCAAGCCTTTCAAGAGTACATATTTTTGAGGTAAGATACAATTTTGTTGCAAATTTGAGGAAGTATGAAATGGTGATTTCCACATGGAAATGCAGGTGTGATTAATTTCTTTTCCATCCCATGGATGAGCTGCCCATTTCAACACTTTGGTGCATGATTTCTGTTCAGCATTTATTCTTGTCATATGAAATTGTAAATTGCCAGACTAGGACTTTGTGAATTATAGATATCTGTGTGCTATGGACTATTTCTTGGTGGCGGTCATTGTGTGCTTTCAAGACATTTCTGAATCTATCACTGGGTTTTCTTGGCAAGATTCATCCCTCTGAGGATGGCAGAGTATGACTTAACCAAGGCCACCCAGTAGATTCCATGGCCAGGTAAGGATTCAGAACCCGGTCTCCAAATGTCCTAATCCAATGCTCAGACCCCCATGTCATGCTGGCTCCCTTTGTTTCTACTTCCCCCTACTGAATGGCTAGTTGAGTTGAGTATGATGAGAGGAATTCCCTGAGCTTGCCGACAGTGGTGCGCCAGGCAGTTCCCTTGGTTGTTGTCTGGTTCTAAATCAGATTCTATCTGCATTCATATGCATATGCTATATTGTTGAACTATATTCTCCTTTTCACTTGACATACAAATGTACTTTTCTCTCCTTTGATATAGGGACTCATCTGAAAACTGAACTCAGCATCTCTCATAAGAAAAGCCTGCCCTAAATACTAACAATCCTGGTTTTCACACTGTAAAATATATTTTAAAGAATGAAATAACCATGTGACCCTTAAAGAAATATCTTTAAATCTTCAGTGTCCTACCTCCTATATCATTTGCTATAGTTCATTCCTCAGTATTGCTTTTTGCCCAGTGTTTCCAAATAGGGCATTGAAAAGTACAGGGCAAACGAGCAACAGTTCTAACTGTTGTAGCTGGGAGAAAGTATGAAACTTACTCAAATAGCATTTTGGTACTTCCCTGTTGTGATTTAAGGGAAAAAAAATGTTCCAGTGGTTTAAAAACCTGCAAAATAACAGGAAATCTCTTAAATTGTACTTTCCATTCCTGTAGTCAAAAATGCATTCCAACCCTAGCTATAAACATAAGGCAAAAGACTAAGTGGTCACAGAGGGCTATATTTAGCTTTGATGAAACAGCGTTCTGAAACTGGCAATGTTCTGGACTTTCTTTGAACACGGGCTTCCAAGGATGCAAAAATGTTTATAATTTTAGTGAAGGAAATTTTAAAATCCCTTGTTCTCTAGTGCTCAAGGACTAGGGCTGCCACTCTTCCACGGATTTTTTTTTAAATTATATGATTTTGAAACTTTGCTGGCAATAAATAGAAAAATCAGTATGGTAAGACTTTATTCATGTTGTACATATTAAGCCAATGCATTTTCTCTAGGCTTTTATATACCTAAGTGGTACATGCGCTTCTTTAATGCACACTGATGGCTAGAGAGTCCTTGTTTAAATAATGACTGATGTCTGATGATGACTGGGAGCTACTAGATACCCATCACTCCTGTTTGGAAGGAGAATACTTTGGAATATAACAATAAACCTGGGAAAAATGTGATATATAAATGGAAAAATATGCACTCTTGTCATTTTGATGGTGCATGGTACCATCATACGTTTGAGTATCTTGTTTGTTTTAACCTACCACAAGAAGATCCTGAAAAGTCTATCTGTTCTGTAACCTGTCCTCTTAGCCTGAAAGTCTACATGTTTTTCCCGTTGGTAAATATTGGAGAATATATATCCTAGCTTTTATAAAAGGGAATGTTCCTGTCCCAAATCCAGTTGTTGGTCTCAGCTAGAAATCCATGGAAACTGAACAAATCAACACTTACCTAAGTGCTATCAATCTAGTGGAATAGATTAACGACTTAGTGGACATCAAGCATATAAACACTTATTTAACTTCCATTGATTCAGTGGGTCTACTTTAGTAGGACTAACAATTGGATTTAGGCCCATCTTGTATTATGTGCCTTTATGAATTACTGTATTACATAAATTGGTACTTTTTAGTTCCCAAAGTGCTACCTCCCAGCTATAACATTCCTCCCTAATTCCAAAGTTCACCATTCTACATAAGGTCTCCTGTAGAAGTATGTAAGGAAACAGTAGGCTCACCTGGGAAGATTACAAAGAGATGCCCGGTTATATAAACTGCATCCTTTATAGGAAGTCTGCTTTGAGATATATATATAGGCTTAAACAAAAAAAAAAAGCTAGCATGACCTCTCCTTCACCACATGATCCTTGCTGGCTTGTAAGCCTTTAGATCTACATGCACACCCGCAGGCAATCGGTCAGGAGGTCCACTTGCCATGTGGAATATTACAACGGTATGGAGACTTCCAAAACAATGCAGAACAATAATGCCACTCCTCTTCCAGTGTAACTGTAACTTTTTAGTTACTTCTATAGTTAACAGAGGAGTAGAAGAGAAATAACACACAGTTCATATGCTGGATCATGCTGTGCTTTGTACTCAGCTGGCAGATGTTGAAGTAGCAACGAGGTGAATAGAAGCAGACTGTATTTTAGTGACTTTGTGAGAAGCAGAAAAATAAAACATTCTTTGAAAATTTATAACTATGATGGTGAGTAACTACTTTGGAGACTCTGAGCTAGAACTGTATTAATTACTTTTCAAAAAGTAGCTTGCTAAGCTCTCTGCCACTGTTGCACGTTCCAAGTGTCAGCTGTGTGGAAAGCCTTCTTTGAGATGAGAAGATGCATTGCACGAGCAACTCTGACTCTGGTGTTTTGTACTTGTGCTGATGTGTTCACCTACACCCATGCACTTTTATTTCTTTGTCGTTGCGCACCTTCAAGTTGTCTCCAGCTTATGGCAACCCTATTGTGAACCTATCATGGGGTTTTCTGGGCAAAATTTGTTCAGAGAAGGTTTGCCATTGCCTTCCTTTAAAGGCTGAGGAAGTGTGACTTCTCCAAGGTCACCCAATAGATTTCCCACTCAATCCACTATGCCACAGTGGCTCTTTACTGATATTTTCATTCAACCTTTTATCTCAGCTTCTCAAAGTGGCTAAGAACCAAGAGACTGTCATAGATTTAGTCTTTCAAACATTATATATAGTCTAAAAATAAATCTGTAAATTGAGAAGAAACCAGCAGTGATAAAAATCTAGAAACACTTAAAATCAGTTCAGTTAAAAACAACCATGTACAACCTAACCCCCTTCTTAACAGGGATTCCCCCCCCCCTTAGCATACAAAAGGCCATAAAAGAGAAGCTACAAGGCCTTCCCTCAAATGGGAGCCTCATGGTGACCACCAAAAAGTCCCTCTTGCTGGATCTGACAGTGTATTTCTTTTTCTTTTTAAAATTAATATCAGATTTAAAAAAATTTAATGCAAAGAAAAAAAATAGGTGACAACAAGAGGAAGAAAGAAAAGAAAAAAGAAAGAAAAGAGGAAGAAGGGATATTCTTGTAGAACAAGCACATATATTGATATGCTTACCATATGTCAATAACTGATAAGGTCTAGCAGTGTAGATTAAAGTGGAATTTATGTTAAAAGAAATAACTTGGAGTTGGTATATGAGCGTGGCTAACGATAGCACATGGATAGTGACTCTCTAAGCTACAGTATGGGGCAAACTACATCACTTCCGTTTTGTACCACAGCTACACAGTTTAAAAGCATATTCATGTTTACAAATGTCAGAAGTTTTTCTAATACACAATCAATGCATTGCAATATATCATGGGATGCCAGTGTTTTTCTGAAGATGTTGAGGCAGACAGGAAGGCTTTTGCCCTCTCTCATCTCTCTGCTGAGTTGGATGCAAACTACTTTTGCACTATGAACTCACTTTGGAGCAAGTGAAGTAAACTGAGGACAACGGGTGGGAGGATTTTGGGATATTTTAAAAACAGTGGGGAAAGTGTGACAATAGAGAATTAATCAGGACTATCCCTGCCAAACCAGGACCGTTGGAAGGTAGGGGGTAGGGGCCAGATGTCTGCTTTTCAGAATGGGGCATGTATGTGTTCTTCTAGTACTGAAATTGGACCCCTTTTTGAAAGGGATAGGTGTATTAATCTATTGTAGCAAAATTACAGAGTCATATGGAACATTTAAAACTAATAGATTCTTCCAGCATGAGCTACAGCCATTATTTTACCCAGTGAAAGCATGAATTAGGACTTGAAGTTGTCCCCAAATGGAGGATGATAATCATATTTCATCTAGGCCTAAACTCATATGCCCAAATAAGAGAATGAAAGGTGCCTATTTAAGTTCATACAAAACCTTAAAACATTATTTATGTTTCGTTAGAAGGCCTCCCGGTTAGGGTAACAAACCATAAAGTAAAGAAGCACAAGTAATTTGAGCATGGCTGCTTTCAGTGGATTAGGGACTGGCTTTTCCAAGCTATTAGTTAAAGGGTAAATATGTTTTGAAAGCTAAACAAATTCAATGGATAGACAGCTTGTTTTGTAAAGTCTATAAACCCATGGAGTCCTCCAGACTGATGATGGCATGAAGTGCCTGAAAAATAACTACTTCCTGACCTTGGCAGCTCTCTCTCTCTTTTTTTTCCGGAAGTCCAGTGCCTGCAAGTCTAACTCTTAAGAAGAGGCAGGTTGAACCAAGAGGCTGTCATTTCTAAGGGTCCACAGCATTTTTTAACATGGAGAAGGCACCAAAATATTCAGGAAAACACTTTAAAATTTCATTTAAACCTCATTCCTCCACCCCTACTTCATGTATCAATAGCACTTAACATAAGGTAGTAAATCATCCTCATGAATTTTTTAAACATGGTTTTATGTGAACAAATCACTTTCTTCTTACATCTTTCTTCCACTTTAATAGCATTTACTCTTCCTCTCTCTGTCCACATGAGAAAAGAAGGCACCGCTAAAGAAACAGAGGAGGTATTTAGCATGGCTGGGCCTACAATGAGGCACCATAACAACAATACAAATAATAGCACTATAACAGTGTAGTGTGAAAAGGCCCTGAGTTTCAGTGGTTCTGCTGCTATCTACAGGGCAAGCTCCAGAATGTAGCACTGGGAGATGTTGCTCAGTCTCTTACCAATTACATTGTAAGTTAACCCTGGGTATCATCATGTCGCCAGTGTTATTTGATTCTTATATGAAAGCCTTGGCAGTGGTCAAACGAAGATTTGGAACAAAGAATCATCAGTATACCCTGTCACAAATGAATCACGTGTGGCTGTACTAGTTGTAAGCCAGTGCCCCAGTGCAACAGATTGATAATGGGGGCCAATAACCTGATGTTCAATCCTGGTTTGGGGGTGAATGGATCCTTATCTGTTCTTGATGGGATTGTACTCCCTATTGATATAGGTATGAATTAGAAATAATAAAGTAGAAATAAAGTAGAAGCTGGGGGCTTAGGTCAGAGGAACGGAGAAAGATTTAAGAAGGGTAAAAAGGTCACGAGAGCCAATGTATCACGTAGCTAGGATGTTGATCACGTAGCCAGGGTGTCGTTTATTGACTGGCTGCGGTAATTGCAGATTGTAGATAAGCACTTTCCGGGGTCTGAGTGCAGGAGTAATTAGCTAGTAACAGCATGTGGTATTTGTGACCCTGGAGGGGCGGCCCAAGACATGCCTCTGGGCTCCTGCAACACTATGAGTGGATAAAGTACACAGCCTGAGTATACTTCTGAATTCATTTTTGTTGCTGGCCCAGGTGGCCAGTTGCTTGGACTGCCTATCATCTCTGGCTCTTGCCTTACTGGTGCCCATTCTTGGACACAAACAGCTTGGCTACAGTGGTCCAACACTTGATAACTGCAATGTGACTGGACCAGAAAATGAAGCTTGGGTCAGGCTTCTGAACTGGGCAACTTAGCTGCAGCACATAACTACTCTGTTAGTTTTAAAAGCCTGAAATAACTTAGGACCTGGTCACCTGAGAGACTACCTTCTTCATCATAGACCTATTTTGTCCTTAAGATTGACTGGAGAGGCACTACTGACGGTTTCAGATGCTCTTGAGTTCTGCTCAGTAATTTGGCACTGTGACACCCACTGCACAGAATTACTTTCCCTAAGAAACAACATACTCCAACATTTTAAAAGTTTTACATGGATATTGAAAGCATATCTATTTATGATAGCCTTCTTGAAATAGTCCAGCCTACTGATAAACACTGGATGTTGCATTGTGCATGTTAGATGTCATAATGTTGTTGTGTGCTGCTCTGGAATGTTCAGATCTAAATGACTTATATATGCATGCAAGTAAGAGACAAGCCCACCAGAGCTCATTGGAAATGGAGGAGGGCTAGGAGAGGTCATTTGAGAATTGAAGTCAACCATGCTGCCCCATGGCAGGCTCCAGTTTAGCTATACACTAATAGTATTTTAGACCAATCTTCTGTGAGTTTGTCTAATCCAGCCTTCTCCAACTTGATGCCCTCCAGATGTACTGGTTTATATCCCCCTTTATGCCTAAGTAGCATGAACATTAATATTCGTCATATTGATTCAGGATCATAGGAGCTGTAGCTCAACACATCTAGAGGGCACCATCTCAAAGGAAGCTGGTCTGACCTGTTAAAAACAAAAACATTGAAGTGAATCGTCATTAACAGCCCTTGAGTTTATGAATTCCATAAATTAATGTTACATTGTGTAAAAACAACTTTCTCTTGTTTGCATATCAGCTGTGCTGAGTGACTAAAAGCACCAGAAAGAATGAAAAAAATTATCCGCTTTCTTTCTCAGCACCATATATCATTCTGTATGAAAACCAGTCCCTACATGGAGCAGGGTTAAGTGGTGATGAGCAACAGCGAAGTTGGGATTTAGGTTCTATAGATCAACAATTCATCTAACTTGGGTAAATCTCCTTATACAAGCAAGAATGTTGCCCTTCATGGTGTAAAGGCAAGGCCTTGTTCCCCTCCCATCCTTCTCTCTTTTTGTCCATAAATACCTTCAATGTAACATCAAAGCACCAGGTATTAGGGCTGAACTTTTGTCTTCACCAAGAGCTCAAGAGCTATGGATTCCATAGTGAACATGTTTTCTTTCAAAACAGCCTTGACTCTTGACCTTTCCAGGGTTTGTATGTGTGAATGAGTGGGTGTTTGTTATTACCACCATCACTGCTTATGGCAAAATTAAACCCCTGGCCTCTGTGAGAGGCTTAAGGAGGGCAAACACATAATATGAGCACCCTGGCGACAGTCCTGTTGGTGTGTTTTGGCAAGGTCAATCACTCCTCTCAAATTGGTATGCACTCCCCTCAGTTCCTTTTCACTTATAAAGTACAGGGGTCATGAACAGATTTCAAAGGTAAAGGGTGTATTAAGAAAAGGCAAGAGATTATTGTGGAGTAGTTGAGCACTTTCCACATTTCAATGTTCCAAGTTTATTTCTTGGCATTTTCAGTGGAAAGGTTGATGGTTGTGATAGAAAACACACGTACCTGATGCCTTAAGAGCTATTGGCAATTGGAACGATGGTTGTCCTGTTTTAACGATCCCTATCCTCCAATTGTCCACATTTGACCAGGCCCATCCTGATTAATCCTTTATACCCACTTTTTTAAAAAAAATATCCCAGTTTCTCTCTTTTCTTTCTACTTTTCCAACTTGTCCTCACTGTACTTCAACTGCTGCAAACTGAGTTCAACGTACAAAGTAGTTTGCACTCTGCTCAGGGGGAGGAAGAAGAGGAAGTGGAGTTTTGTCCTTCCCAGTAGACTCGCGTCAGAGCAAACTACTGCAGCCTCTCCTGTCTTGTGTGGTTCCTTCTTATTACTAACTTTTGCCATTTTCACCACAATCTGTTGTTGCTTGGCTACACATGTCTCAGTTTTTATCTGTGAAATGTTGGAGGATATGACGATGGCCTGACAAAAGAAGTCCTTGATGATCCAAAGAGCTACTGACAATTGAAGGAGATAGTAGTGGCTAAATTGCAGCAAAGGCTTAATTCTAGCTCTCATCCTCTTACCAGACAGATTTAAAGAGGAAGGCCCATGGGCTAAATTTGGGGGGGGAGGGAGTCAGCCCTTGATGTACCTGCTTCTGTTCACATTTCTATGCGGATTCCCAATGTTTTTAGGGGCATAATAGAATCATAGCCAGTGCAACTGAACCGTTTCCTCCAAAACTCACACATTAAACATGGAAGTCTGAGTCAAGGATATACACTCACATATATAGGTCTACATAGGTATGGCATACATAGTATAGTGTAAGGCTGGATATCATGCAGCCTTTCCCTTCAGCTGTTATTGGATTGTACATCCCAGGATTCTTCACTTTTGGCCATGGTAAGTAGGGTTGCTAGGATTTGCAGTCCAACAACTTCTGGAAGGCCCCTGATGTAGTTAGAACAGGCAGACCTGGGTATCTGAAATGTATCTTTTAAGTGTGCTAAACCTAGCAGATGATAAAGCGTTTAGGATTCTATGCAGGCACCGGCACAATGCCCACCCTCCCTCCCATCACCAAGAAAAGGAGCCCTTTCTCACCACACAACTATAACACTGTGGTTCTACTTCAACTGCTGTGGCTGGATTCTCTTGAATCCTGGAGTTTGTAGTTGGGGGAGGCACTAAAGCTCTCTGGCTGAGAATTCTAAATACTGTTCTCTAAACCAACAGTTGCCAACCGGTGGTCCGTGGACCACTGGTGGTCCACAAGAAAATTTTGGCGGTCTGCGGCCTATGAGGGGGATGAGATCGTCCCCCCACCGCTGTCCTCTCTCACTTGCGCCAGGCAGGATTGCTTCTGCAGCAGGGAGAAGGACAGCGAGGCTGGCAATCTGGTCCTCCTCGCTGTCCTTCTCCCCACTGCAGGAGCAATCCCACTCAGAGGGAATGAGAGAAGCCAGATCACTCCCCCTCTCTCACTCATGCTAGCTGGGATCGCTCCAGCAGTGGGGAGAAGGATAGCAAGGGGGGGCAATCTAGTCTTCCTAACTACAGAGGCGGAGTGAGGGGGGCGATGGGGGCAGGGTGCCCCGGGTGGAGGGGAGTGACTAAACAGAACTGCCACCCAGAATTCAGCATTTATCCTACGGGAGTAGAAGTGGCCAGGTAGTGCCTACTTCTCTTTCTCTTTCCATTTCCTTCCCTTCTGTCCCCTCTTCCCCTCAGCCTTGGCTTCCCCACCACCCTTTCTGTAAAAACTGGGGCATCTTGTCCCTGAAGGGCTGCGCGCTCTTTCTCCATCGGGCAGCATTTCCTGCTTGTCCTTTATTCTTTACTTGCAGAGAAGTGGAGAGAGAGGTTTCTCAAAGGCTGTCTCAGGTTTGTGTTGTTTTTTTTTCTTTCCCCTTTAACTCAAGCACAGCTTGAGCTCTCAGCAGTGGCGGGTGGGGAGACTTACCTGGCATGTGTGTTGTGGTTCCTTTTGTGTGGCCAGCTTTTAAACGGGAATTTCCTCTGCTTAGAAGCCATTATGAAGACTGTGCATGAGGAACGTTAAATGGGGGGGGGGGGGCAACCATTACAGTGTTTTAAATCAATAGATTGACAAATGGGACCTGCAAGAAAATTTCACATCCTAGAGTGCTTAAGTTTATGTGTTTACTACACACACACTTTTCCAAGCTACTCCATTCCAACCAGCACCATTCTTCTCCCCTTCCCCAGCTTCCATTTTTTATTTTTCCATACAATAAAATAGAATCATAGAAACATGGAAACAGAGAGTTGGAAAAGAGCCCCAGGGGCCATCCAGCCCAACCCCCTTTGGCCATGCAGGAGCAAACACTCAAAGCACCCCCAGCAAATGGCCATCCAGCCTCTGCTTAAAAATCTCCTAAGAAGGAGATTCCACCACACTCCCAGGCAACGTATTCCAGTGCCAAACAGTTCTGACCATCAGGAAGTTCTTCCCGAGGTTCAGGTGGAATCTCTTTTCCTGTAATTTGAATCTATTGCTCCTTGTCCTAGTCTCTGGAGAAGCAGAAAACAAGCTTGCTCCATCTTCAAAATGAGATCCCTTCAAATACTCAGACATGGCTATCATGTCCCCTCTTAACCATCTCTTTTGCAGATTAATCATACCCAGCTCCTTAAGCTGCTCCTCACAGGGCATGGCTTCCAGACCTTCCACCATTTTGGTCGCCCTCCACTGGACATGCTCCAGCTTGTCTATATCCTTCTTGAAATGAGGTGCCCAGAACTGGACACAGTATTCCAGGTGAGGTCTAACCAAAGCAGAATGAAGCGGTATTTTTACTTTCCTTGATCTTAACACCATACTCCTGTTGATGCAGCCTAGAACTGCACACCATTCACACATTGTTCCTTTCACACATACTGTTGTCCAGCCAGGTGTCTCCTGTCCTATATTTATGGATTTCATTTTTTCTGCCTAGATATAGATTGGTACATTTCTCGCTGTTGAGACTCATTTTGATAGCTTTGGCCCAGCTCTCCAATCTTTCAAAGTCATTTTGAATGTTGATCCTGTCCTCTGGAGTATGATTTTGTTATAATGAGACAGGCTTTAATAATTTTGTTATAATTAAACAAGTGCATTTCATATTAATAAAATGGACCTTTTATAATCATTTTTTTACAGATAGTTGTACCTTTTTTTAAAAAAAAATCATGTTAGTGGTCCACGGGATTCAAAATTGTGAGTTTAGTGGTCCATGAGGTCCGAAAGGTTGGCGACCGCTGCCTAAACTATGCATCCCATACATTTATAGCCAGTTGATCCCACTTTTACTGCCTTAGCTCTGTCCTATGGAATCCTATAATATGGTTAGGTACATAGAATTCTCTACTGCACTTTCCATTAGAGTTTTCTGGCAGAAACATCTAATTCCCTCATCAAAGCACAAATCCCAGAATTCCATGGCAGTAAAAGTGGTATTAAAGTACTATAATTGTGTAGTGTGGATGCACCTTCTGTTTTTCATGGATTTAATTTGATGAGGGGTGGAGAGGGCGTATTGCTAAAAATGATTCAACAGAATGGGGATAATTTATTGATTGGAAATGTATCATAGAGCAAGATCTTATTTACCTGGAGATAAATTACAGTAATGGAGTAAAATTGCTGATTTGGGTGAATTGTAGTAGGCTGTTTGTATAGAAAACACATTTTTTCCCCTCTCTGGCATTTAAATTAATATTCTCTCACTTGCTTGTGGCAGATTGTACATAGAGGGGTCTGCAGGTCATGAAAGAAAAGAGTCTGTGACATTTCTGTGTGAGGCCCGGATGTTTGCAAGGCAAGAATATTGATATTAAAGCAGCCATTATAGATTATATGGTCTCTGTAACTAGGCTGTGCTCATTTAGCATTCATAATAGGAAGGGAAACTCAAATCTCCAACTAAGTCCAAACTGAATAGAATCAACAAATTTGGTGATAAATTTTACTTCAGCAATTTCTCCCTAGAGCTTCTCTTTGAAGTCTTTTTATTGAACCAAAATGATTTCAACATCCTAGAATATTAAAATGTCCCCCTGCTGGTTTTTCAGTGTTGGCATTTTTCATTTGTCTGTTTATCCTTTTGTGTCAAAACCAACCTCTTTGTCTTACCTTTTAGCAGTTTGTTCTTTTTCTTTCTTTTTTTTCCAAAATGAGAAAAGGATAGAAAGAGAGTGTTCACTTTGTATCATAAGCATTTGAGGAGAATGTGCTTGAGGTACTTCCCGTAACCTATGACTTCATCATATGGACTGAGAAGGGAACTGAACTTCCCTTCTTTGTTTTGATTTGACTTTAAAAAATAACAAAACCAAACTGATCTTTGACTGCCATTTCAAAATGGCTTGTTTTATTAACTCCATCATTCTACCATTCCTAACGTAGGCATTTGAGTTATCTTGACGTAAAGCTACTCTGCGCTCTGCTTTTATTTAGAAAAAAGCAAGGATATATACAACATTGTCGAGAGACCAGCATTAAGTAGAGGCAGATGTTGCATCAGTTTCCGTGCCGGCTTTTTAGTCTTCCCAAAGCCTGGCTTTGAATCCAGTGCACTGGCAGCCATGTGGTGTTATGGATCATGGTCGATGCTTTTAAGAATTTATCCTTTCAGTTTCTTAATCTTGAGAAAATATTGTCATTCCCTTTTTCAGTCTTAAATCTGTGACTGCAAAAGCTAAAGACGGATTTATAGTTCTCTGTGTTTGTGTCCGTGTCTGTCTTGTTACTATTATTTTAATACATGGACCTTGCATACCTCTCCTTACCTCAGAACTCAGACATAAGAAGTTTCTTGTAATCAGTTCCATTCTCCAGTAACTAAAATATAGCTGCATTATCTTACCTAACTGAACAACTTTGCTCCTGAACAACTTCATTCTTTTAGTGGTCTCACTGTAACTTTTAGTTAGTTTTCCAGTCATGGACATTGGCTTCAGTAAATGGTGGAGGAGGAATGTTACCTGGTTCAAGTGCTGGCTTAAGCTGTGCTATAAGCTGCCATCTCATGTTCCGCCTTGGGTGTTGAGGTAGCAATAAGGCGGCTGGCAGGGCTATCTTTATACCACAGGCTCATAACAGTTAGGCCATTTCTACACGATGACGCTCTCCCACGTCATCCTGTCACAATCCCAGCAGTGCCTCTGTCGGGATCGGAGCGCGGCCAGCTGCCTGCGGAAGGGACAGCGAGGGACATGCTCCTTCCTTCTGCACTGCAGCTGACCTTCTTTCCATGCTGCAGTGGGGAAGGAAGAGTGTGATCGCACTTCTGGCCCTTCTGCATGGCCAGCGGTGACAAAACGTTCATGCGATTGGTAGTAGTGTTGAACTACTGCTCTAGAGACCTGGGTTCAAATCCCCACTGGGCCATGGTAACCCACTGGGTAACCTTGGTGACTCACACTCTCTCAGAGGAATGCAATGGCAAACCCCCTCTGAACAAATTCTGCCATGAAAACTTCTGATAGGTTTGCCTTAGAGTCACCATAAGTCAGAAATGACTTGAAGGCAGAGAACAAAAACAACAAACTATTATGTGAGTACAGCCTTTGTCACCTGAGAGTAAGTTATACTGAAAACTGCATTTGTAGCTGTAAATAAATAAGAAGTTAAAAATAGTCTTTCTCTCCCAAATCAAATATCTTTTATCCCCGACCCTCCCCAAACATGCTTTCCTCTTTCCAAACAACTTTAAGCAGTTCCTAATTTTTACAGTTTTCTGTATTCTTGTATTGCAGTATACCAATGATGCAAAAAGAACTGCTGACTTCACAAGCCTAATTATATCTAAAAATCATTACCCATCAGAAAGGACACTTGGAAGTTTGGGAAAGGGTCACAACTTCCATTTCTACACCTAGCTGGGTTATTCAGCAGACAGCCAAGCTTTGCCAAACAATCATTTTGCTGAGATCATTAAGTACCTCCCAGAGGGAGTTAATGGGGATGGAGGCTTCATTAATTGTTTTGTCTTCCTTGCTTCCTGGTTCTGCAGAAAACCGAACTGTGTGGAATGCCTTTCTATAGTAGGCAAATTGGGAGAGCAATCCTGATTGTTTAGCAGGCATCACGGAAAGTTTCAAGGGTTAGGGCCTAAACCGAACAGATTAATTCAAGGAACTTTCCTAAAGAGATAGGATTACATGCAGGAATATAGGAACATGGAAGAGATGGGGTTTGCAAAAGACCTTCTGGATCCAGAACCAGATACTTACCTATCTAACATGGGTTCCATTTTTAATTCTTTTTATCTTGCCATTATGAAAATGAATTAATCAAGAGGGTGAAAACCAGGAAAGGTTCAGGGGAATAGATAATATGTTACTATGACAGGAAGATGCATCATAGAACACAAAGCATGAAGGAATATTTGCAGCCAAATATTTCCCAAGGTATGGGAAGCATCAGAAGTAGTTGTGAAAGGCTTTCTGCTTCTTTTATGTCAAAAGAATAGGAGAATATTAATAAATTAGTGATTGTGTGAGTATGGGAACAGGAGCATAATATTTCCTATTTGTAGCATTTTTTTAAAAAAACTTTTGTTTAAAATAAAGGAAATTTGCTCACAAAAGGTATATAAATGCCTGGAAATTGTTCATACAGTTAGATCCCATTAGTTTTGCTCAAATTTAATTTTAAAATGTGTATACATTATCTATATGATAAAATATCTATATAATAAAATATTAAGGCAGCTTACAAAATTCGTAAAACATTAACAGCATACATTTAAAATTCAGTTAACAATTTAGGAATAAAAAAAAATCCAAACAGTATTTCTAAAATAAATACAAATATTGTTCAGGATCCACAGAGTACACATTTTAGGTTAGACTGATCCCAGTAATAAAATCAAGGTTCAATATTGGGAAAGGTACACAGCAATATAATATCCAGACAGGAATAATTTGGTACCAGATTCAGTTTTCAATCCAAGCCCAAATAGTCAGATCTCACTGGGGAGCAAGTTAGTCTGAACTACAGTAGTTTTAGAAGCAAGGTCAGGCAGTCTCATGTGCCAGTATGAGTGGGGTAAAGCTGATAACAAAAAGGTGATATCCATAGCAAAATGTAACCCAAAGTCAGATACCAGTTAAGTTGTCACAACAAGTGTCACAACATGGAATGTCTTGATGTTGACAACAACAGCAACAATAACATCACTTTCACCTTATTTTTAAAAAGAATCAGAGAAATCAAAGGAAACTTAAACCAAGCAAGAAGATGCTATACGTTCACTAAGGGAACACATTACATCACTATGTAGAAATTAAAAGATGGTGGTAACAATGTGCTGAAGAACTATATGAAAAAGGATGACAGATTCATTTAAGGAAGAACAATTTGAAGATGATCTCACAAGTTTAGAAAGTGAAGTGCAAGTTGCACTCAGAGCACTTGGGAGAAACAAATCACTAGGAACTGATGGCATTCCAATAGAGGTGCTTCAGTCTGCAGAGGTAGAGTCTAATCTAGTTCTAGGTAAAATCTGTCAACAAATACGGAAAACAAAACAATGGCCCATAGATTGGAAAAGCTCTCTATATATTTCAGTCTCCAAGAAAGGGGACACCAGGGATTGCAGGAATTATAGGACCATTGTATTAATCTCTCCTGCAAGCAAATTGAGGCTCAAAATTCTGTAACAAAATCTTTTATCATATATATAGAGAGAAATGCCAGATGTTCAAGCTGGGTTCAGGAAAGGAAGAGGTACTAGGGAACACATTGCAAACATGTTGGCTAATGGAGTGCACCAAAGCATTATAGAAGAAAATCAGTACTTATAGATTATAGAAAAGCATTTGATTGTGTACATTATGGAAAAATTATGGACCACTTTTAAAGAAATGGGTGTGCCACAATATCTGATTGTCTTGATGTGTAACCTGTAAGGACAGAATTCAGAGAAACAAAATGTCTCCAATTAGTGAGGGGGTCAGACAAGGCTGCATTTTATCACCTTATCTGTTTATCTTGTATGCTGAATATATGCAAAACAGGATTAGACTCAGAGGAAAGAGGTGTGAAAATTTGAGGAAGGAACATCAACAGTTTAAGATATGTAGATGATACCATACTACTAGCAGGAAACAGGAAAGACTTGGGATGATTATTGAAGAAAGCCAAGGAGGGAAATGCAAAGCAGGTTTATTGCTGAAGAGTAAGAAAATTTTATTTATTTATTTCATTTATTGTATTTATAAGCCACCTTTCTCCTGAAATTGGGACCCAAGGAGGCTTCCAACAGTAAATACACATTAAAACACATTTAAAAAAATTAAACACATTAAAAACATTTAAAACAGAAAAAAACATTAAAAGAATATAAAACTATAAAACACTTAAAACAATGTTCAATTTATGACAGTTAAGAAACAAAGCTACCTGGCCTATGTAAATACCTATTTAAACAGAAATGTTTTTGCCTGCCAGCAAAAAGAGAGCCACAGGAGGGGGCCAGCCTAGCCTCCTGTGGAAGGGTGTTCCACAGGGTAGGAGCAGCAACTGAGAAGGCTCTTTCCCATGTCCTCACCAGGCAAACCTGAGATATTGGAGGGACAGAGAGAAAGCCTTCCCCAGCACATCTTAGGGCTGTAGCTGGTTTGTACAGGGAGATACAGTCTTTCAGATAGCCTGGACCTAGGCCGTTTAGGGCTAGCACTAACTAGCACTTTGAATTGTGCCCAGAAATGAATGGGTAGCCAGTCAAGCTGTTTAAGCAAAGGAGTTATATGCTCCCTGTAACTGGCCCTGCTCAGCATTCTGGCTGCTGCATTTTGAACCCGCTGAAGCTTCTGAACAGTTTCCAAAGGCAGCCCCATGTAGAGTGTGTTGCAGTAGTCCAAACAAGATGTAACCAAGGCGTGTGTCACTGAATCCAGATCTGGCATCTCAAGAAACAGGTGCAGCTGTCATGCAAGTTTAAACTGTGCAAATGCACCCCTGGCCACTGCTGAAACTTGGGAATCCAGGCTCAGAGTAGAATCCAGGAAAACACCCAAGCTGTGAGCCTGAGATTTCAGGTGGAGTGTAACCCCATCCAGCACAGGCAAAGCCCCTGTTCTCTGATCTGCCTTTCAACTGTCCAGGAGCATCTCTGTCTTGTCTGGATTAAGCTTCAATTTGTTTGCTCTTATTCAGTCCATTACTGACAGGAAACATTGGTTCAGGAATGAGACAGCTTCCTTGGAAGAAAATGAAAATAATGACCACAGATGATTTACATAACTTTAAAGCAGATGATGAAGACATTGGAATAGTTCAAGATTTTTCATACCTTAGCTCAGTCATTAATTAGAATGGAGACTGCAGCAAAGAAATTAGAAGAAGACAAGAACTTGGAATGGCAGCTGTGAAGGAATGAGAGAAGTCCTGAAGTGTAAAGATCTATCAATAAATACTAAAGTTAGGATTGTCCATGCCATTATGTTTCCAATTTCTCTGTATGATTATGAATGCTGGACAGTGAAGAAAGATAATAGGAAGAAGATCAACTCATTCTAAATGTGGTGCAGGAGAAGAGTTCTATGGATGCCCTTGGACTGCTAAAAAGACAATAAATGGGTCACACAGCAAATCAAGTCTGGACTTTCCCTGGAAGCAAAGATGACTAAACTGAGACGGTTGTATCTTGGACATACCACAAGAAGACATAATTTCCTAGAAAAGGCAATAATGTTTCATAAAGTAGAAGGCAGTAGGAAAAGAGGAAGACCTCATTACAGATGGACAAACGCAATCAAGAAAGCCACTGCCTTGAATCTGTAAGACCTGGGAAAGTCTGTTGAAAGGGGGACTTGGAAGATTTTCCTTCATAGAGTCACCATAGGTCAAAATCAATTTGATGACAGTTAACAAAAAGAAGAAGAATATAGGGAGCCCTGGTGGCACAGTGGTTAAATGCCAGTACTGCAGCCACACCATTGTGAGTTCGATCCTGCAGGGCTCCAGATCGACTCAGCCTGCCATCCTTCCACAGGTTGGTAAAATAAGTACCCAGCTTGTTGGGGACAATTAGCTTACAACATTGTAAACTGCTTAGAGAGTGCTTAGCATTGATAAGTGGTATAGAAATGTAACTGCTATTGCTCTTACTATAGTGTGAAAATTTGGTAAATTTTACAGAGCTCTTTATAAAATAATAAAAATAATAATAAAATTTATTTTTATCCCGCCTCTCTCAGTGGATTGAGGCGGCATTACAGGAACATATAAATACATTAAAACATTAAAATGTAGCCCATCCTCCCCACCCACCAACCCTTCTATCCCCCTAAAACACATTAACTATTAAAAACAAATTAAAAACAAAATTAAAAACAAAGGGACAATTGATGAGAGGCGGTGGAACACTAGTCTGGGAAGGCCTGTCGGAAGAGAACAGTCTTGACTGCTTTTTTAAAGCAGTCAAGACTGGTAATGTGCCGGGTCTCCTCCGGCAGGCCATTCCATAACCTGGGAGCGACCGAAGAGAAGGTCCTCTGGGTAACCGCAGCCAATCTAGTTCTGACCGGCTGCAGTAAATTCCTCCCAGAGGACCTTAGTGTGCGGGGTGGATTATATGGGAGAAGGTGATCCTGCAGGTAGGCTGGCCCCAAGCCATGAAGGGCTTTAAAGGTAAAAACCAACACCGTGTACTGTGCCCGGAAACTAATAGGCAGCCAGTGTGAAGACTTCAGAATTGGTGTTATGTGGTCAGTTTTAGATCTTCCGGTGCCCAACCTGGCTAACATATTCTGAATTAATTGAAGTTTCCGGACTAAGCACATGGGTAGCCCTATGTAGAGCGCATTGCAGAAGTCAAGCCGTGAAGTTACCAGCGCATGTACCACTGTTTTTAGGCGTTCCAAGTCCAGGAAGGGGCGCAGCTGGTGTATCAGCCGAAGCTGATAGCAGGCACTCCTGGCTGCCGCATCAATTTGAGCTGTCATCTGAAGCGGTGAATCCAAGAGCACCCCCACGCTGCGGACACAGTCTTTCAGGGGAAGTGTGACCCCATCTAGAACTGGTTGACAAACCTCCATACCTGGGCTAGGACCCTTAACAGCAAGTACCTCCGTCTTATCTGGATTCAGCTTCAGTCTGTTTTTCCTCATCCAGTCCATTACTGCTTCAAGGCATACATTTAGAGGCGAGATGCCATCCTTAGTTGATGCTATTATCTGAGGCATGGAGAGATATATCTGGGTGTCATCAGCATACTGGTAGCACCTTGCTCCATGCCTCCTGATGATCTCTCCCAGCGGTCTCATGTAGATGTTAAATAGCATTGGGGACAGGATGGCGCCCTGAGGGACGCCAGATTTAAGCTCCTTTTTCGAGGAGCAGCTGTCCCCAAGCATCACCATCTGGAATCTACCTGAGAGATAGGACCGGAACCACTTAAGTGCAGTGCCCCCATCCCCAGCCCTCTCAGGCGTTCCAGAAGGATACCATGGTCTATGGTATCGAAAGCCGCTGAGAGGTCCAAGAGTACCAGCAGGGTCACACTTCCCCTGTCGATACCTAGGCGTAGATCATCCACTAAGGCGACCATGGCAGTCTCGACTCCATATCCTGCCCTGAAGCCAGTTTGAAATGGATCTAGATAATCTGTTTCATCCAAGACAGCTTGGAGCTGAAGGGCAACAGCCCTCTCGATCACCTTGCTTAAAAATGGAAGATGGGAAACTGGTCTATAATTATTCATGTCCAGGGGATCTAGGGAGGGCTTTTTTAGAAGCGGACGTATAATTGCTTCTTTTAAACAAGCTGGAAAGTTGCCCTCTCTGAAGGATGCATTAATAGTATGTCTTAAGTGAGTCTTAATCGCAACTCTTCCCTGGACGACCAGCCATTAAGGGCAGGGATCAAGAGGGCAAGTTGTCCTTCTTACCTTTCCAAGGAGCTTGTCTACATCCTCGGTACTCACTGACTGAAACTGATCCAGTATAATCCTATTCACGGGGTCGCCGGACACTCCATTTGTAACCTCTGCTATAACACCGACATCCAAGTCGGCTCTTATCTGAGAGATTTTATCTGCGAAATGATTGTTCAAAGCATCACAGCAAGCTACGTTAGGTTCTAACAACGAGTTCAGAGGAGTGGGTAACTGAGTCAAATCCTTTACCACCCTGAACAGCTCTGCTGGATGAGAAATCACAGACGCAATACGTGCAGAGAAGAAGGTCTTTTTCGCTGCATCTATTGCGACTCCATAGGAATAAAGGAATTCTCTATAGCGTGTCCTGTCAGACAAGAGTCGAGATTTCCGCCAGCTGCGCTCTAGTCATTGTCCAGCCTGCTTCATATTCCTAAGTTCTACTGTATACCACGGATACAGCCTGTTTACAGCAGGCTGGAAAGGACGCTTGGGAGCAATCATGTCGATAGCCCTGGTAAGATCACAATTCCAGGTATTAACCAGGGATCACCGGCGATACCAACCATAAGACCCTCGAGGGCTTTCTGGAATCCAATAAGTTCCATTAACCTTCAAGGGCGGACCATTCTAATAGGTCTACCACCCCTGTAGGGGCGGATAGCAACCATTAGTTTAACCCTGACCAGGAGGTGATCCGTCCATGACAAGGTGGTAGCATTTGTTATCTCCACCCACGGCTGTGCCTGTTCTATACTAAAGACCGCATCAAGGGTATGACCTGCACAATGTGTTGGCCCAGAGGCTAATTGGGATAGGCTCGTGTTTGTCATGGATGTCATGAACTCCCGAGCTGCACCTGTCAAACTGGTTTCAAATGGGATATTGAAGTCGCCCAGAACCAGAAGTCTGGGCGACTCCAACACCAACTCTGACACCAGCTCTGTCAGCTCGGCCAGGGAGTCTGATAGGCAGCGGGGTGGTCGGTACACTAACAGAATCCTTAGACTATCCCTTGCCTTCAGGCTCAGGTATATACACTCGAAGTAGTCTGTTTCCGGACAGGTATCCTGGTCAGTATAAAATTGTCTTTGTGAACCAAGGCTACTCCGCCCCCTGTCCGCTTCCCCTTAATTGTTCACTGACAGAGTATCCGGCTGGCAAGGCCTGGACCCAGATTGTGGCACTATCGTCTTCCAGCCAGGTCTCTGTAAAGCATGCCAGGTCAGCGTCTTCATCCTTTAAAAGGTCATGGATAAGATGTGTTTTCTTTTTCATTGACCTGACATTGCACAGGAGCAAGGAAAGGTTCTGTGGGTGGTTTGGTTCACTCTCCAGACATCTTGGGGTAGCAGGGCGAACGGAAGGTGGGATAGGTATTAAACATCTATCTCTCCTTCCCCTATAACGACATTTCATTATACAAGTGAATACCCATTTAATTAAATAATATAGCAGGCTTTTTAAAGAAAAATATGTAGTGGTGACTCATTTTAATAAGCAAGGCATGGAATATTTGCAAGAATAAATAAGTTTTGAAGAACTGTATGAAAATGTGATGGTATTTAAAAAAGATAAATCTCAAGTATCAGAGGGATTCATGGGAGAATTTTAGAAAACCCATTTTTTAATCACTTAGGCCTTTATTAACACTATTGCTCAATTTTTTAGGATATTGAGAAAGCA
The DNA here is from genome assembly GCA_948472985.1 of Iguana delicatissima. NCBI lineage: Eukaryota > Metazoa > Chordata > Lepidosauria > Squamata > Iguanidae > Iguana > Iguana delicatissima. Next base: position 115,683 of record CAOKZL010001626.1, on the reverse strand, counting down.
TTCATTCCTAGAAAGAATGAACAAATAGGATGTTATTATATCTAATGAAGAGGAAAAAGACCCTTCTAAAACTACAACATGGGATAGATCGCAGATTTAAATCAGGATTTTTAAAAATATTGTATACAGTATTTCAGCTAGATGGTTAAATAATAAAGTAGGGAAATATATGTCAGAAGAATAAAATGGTTTGATTAACTCTAGGAAAATAGATAGGTACACTCAGAGATTTCTCCAAATCTTTTTGATTTGTCTATGAGGAAATATTTAGAATGAGGGCTGCCATCAAATGACCATTATATATCACATCCAGAAGCATCTGGGTCTTTGGACCAAATCGAAGTGAATTGATTAATTCACTTAATCTTTGTTTTGGGAGGAAGATGCTTTTCTATGCTCAATAGCTTCAATCTTCACTGAAAATGTAGGCGCTATTAAGCCTTTCATCAGAGGAGATGGCTGAAGAATAACTCTTAGGTGTTCTCCCAGTGAATGGTTCCTTCCTGCTGGAAAGCTTCACTGGGTGCCATAGTGATAGAATAGCCATGGCAAAAGATCCTTATGCCAGTTGAAGGGAATATGGAGCTTGGAGACCCTACACACAGAAAGCTAGATAGAGAGGTAGATATCTGAACCCAATTCTGATTAGGAGAGTGATAAAAAAGGGGGCACCTCTTCTAGTAGACATCATTGCACAAGGGCTTCATGCGTAAGGGGAGCATTCATGGACCCAACCATATCCATCCTTGCATAACAGAAAGGGCTGAGAGGACTGGTGTGCTTCCATATCCACAATGTAGGTGACCCATTGTGTTCACTGTGCAAAATACAAGATGGTCATCTCCTGGAAGGGCTCAGGATACTTTGGCTGTGATGCAGTCTTGCTGGATTTAATGTACCATGAAGGACTACATGATGCTTATCATTCCCCAGCAAGAATTTAGTTCAGATTGGAAAACACCTGAAGAAGTTACTTATTCCTATTTTAGGTTGGCTGGGTCTAGAAGTTCTGAGACACAGGAAAGTTGCTAAGGCTATAATTATAATGCTTGTCACAGCTGCAACCTGAATACCAAAGACATTCTCCTTGTCATTCTAGGCCTTCTCCCAGCAACTTGTAATCAAAAGATTTTACTGCTGAAGGAAAAAGATCAGTAAAGACAAGTCACCACTTTGTTTTTCTTCCCTTTGGGAGGTGGAGACAAATTTGGCCAATTCCAGATGGCCAGGTCATCATTTTTCTTTCTAAGATGCAGAGGGCAAAGGTGGCATTCAGACAGCCTTTCCATGGAGTTGAGATAATTGTACTATAAGAGTGGTAGCTTTTTTGGTTCCCATACTGGGAAAAAGCTGGGATATAAATTAGAGAAAGAAAGGAATGCCTCAGGAGACAAAGGTGAGCTCAAGAATGCTGGAGATGCAGGACAGTTTATGTGTAGACTAAAGCAGAAAGTTGCAAAGATGCCTACTAATTTATACCATCAAATTAGTTGAATTAAATATTGCAAAACAAACCCACTTTGTTATGACCTTCTTTTCTTGAGTTTCCAGCACTGGAAACACTCCCTTATAATTTTATGAATGAGCTAAAAAATGCCAAAAGGATTACAAATGACCTCAAAAAAAGCTTCAGTACATCACCATGCTTTAAATAAATTTGCACTCAATGATCCTTTTGTAATGTTAGCAGTGCGTGTTGGGAAAGGTGTTTCCACTTCAGTATATTACTTCTCTAAATTTAGGAATGTCTTCTGTTACCTGTACATGGGAAAGGTATTCACCTAACTTCTGTTGACACTAAAGAGAGTCACATGGGAACCAGCAAGTCTATGTCACCTCTTTTTTTTTTTACCTTTTTTAAAAAATTTTCTAGTCTCCTTCTATGTAGATACAGAAATTTCATAAGAGTGAGTAAGCAAACATGCAGGTCCGTTTCAGAAGGCCAGTGCCAGAGGTCTGCTTACACACAAATAGCCTTGAACATGATATTTTGAGGCCAAAAGTTTGTGAAACTCCAAACATATTTTGGAATCCAATTATACCACCATGGGAATGTTCCACTATCTTCTTTACATCATCTCTCCATTTAGGCAAATAACAGGGCAGCAAGCTGTGTCTAGAGACAGCCACAAAACCAGAGTGACACAACATGTGCCCATCCCCATTTATAGGGAGACCAGCTACACACCTATGTTTGCAACAAATTAGCAGTGTGGGTTTTTTGGTCTGGAATTGCTCTCTAACAGGATGTGGGACTTGGTCCTAGCAGAATACGCCTCTTGCTGAAATTGTCAGCTTCAAGTGCTTTCCCCTGCAATTGCCCAAGACAGCTATTCTCAAAATTATAAATAATGTATTAAAAATGGAAGTAATGGAATAAGACATGGAGTAATAATAAGAAACTATAGGCAAGAGCCAGTGTGGTATAGTGGTTTGAGTACTGAACTACTGCCCTGGAGATCAAAGTTTAATTCCCCACTTGGCCATGGAAACCCACTGGGCAACCTTGGGTATATCACATACTCAGTCCCAGAAAAACCCTCATAGGTTCATCTTATGGTCACCATAGGTCAGAAACAATTTGAAGGCACATAACAACAACAATGTAGGCATCTGGGGACATAGAAATCATGGTGGATATGTGAGCACATAGAAACTGCCTTAAGTGGAGTCAGATCATTGGTCCATATAGCACAATTCAGTTTGCCCTAATTTGCAGTGGGTTTTCCAAAGTCATACAGAGATAATCTAAGGTTCTTTACCAGCCCTGCTTGAAAATATCATTGATTGAAACTGGGAACTTCTCATGCAAGATATTGCATGGAAAACATGTTATTAATCTCAGAGTTGCAGCCATTCCCAATTTTGCAGTGCAGCTAGGGCTCACAGGATTGAAAGAGCATGATTGAAATGTCATGACCAATTCCTTCTAAGCTGAGTTGTAGCTCTCACAGTACAACAAGCACAGCAGTAATGTATTATTGTATAACAGTATTATTCAATGATATTGTACTAATAAGGCAATTTGAAGTATACTGGGATGAAAAGACTACCGTATTTGCTGGTGTATAAGACACATCAATGTATAAGATGCACCTCATTTATACACTGGCAAACACTATTTGCCAGCATATAAGATGCACTGGTGTATAAGAGAACCCCATTTTCAAACAGTATTTCTCAGGAAAAAAAGTGAGTCTTATACACCAGCAAATAGGGTATTCATATCTATTAACTTTACAAGAGACCTGTTCATGTTAGATATGAAAGTTTATTTGTTTATTTTTATACAGATATGTTCAAATTGAAGACTATATTTATCCATCTATTAAATAGAAAGTATTGAATTCCAATACAAATAAAACAGGTCCATACCACAGAAGAAAAACAAAGTTTGTTCAAGATGTGGACACTCCTTGAGAACTGTCCTATGGGAACTGTCATGACGAATAGGTACTTTTCAAATTTATTAACTCTTTCCCCAGGTTTGGATCTTTTTCTCCATGTAAGCACTTTGATACCACTTTAACCACCCTGCCTATATCCTAGAGAATCTGGGACGAAAGAACAAGATGGTGTCTATCCACTGCACCTCTGTGCACCAGGTAGACTTACAGCCAAATCCTACTTCAGTACTAATGACAGGACAGCACTCTGCACCTCACCTGGAGGAAGCAAGGTAGTTAAAACTCATCCAGATGCATCAGACATTTTAGTTCCCCAGAGTCACATTTTGCTGCAGAACTCACACAGAGTTAGATCTACAAAATAGGCATTTTATGACATTGTCACCTGAAGAGTTGTAAATCATGGACAGAATCCTTCTCATGCATTATGTTGGTGATTGCATTTTCCCCTGGATCATGTAGAGCACATGTGTCAAACACAAGGCCCACGGGCTGAATCCGGCCCACCAGGACATTTCATGTGGCCTTCACACCTCTCTTGCAGCTGTGGCACTCCCCTCGCCCAGCGAGCCTGACCCCCACATTGTGGGCCCCCAGCTGCTGGTATTCTGAAGAGAGACCCAACAGCCAGCACTCATGATCTACTTCTACTTCTGACTGCTCCTCTGTCCAACTGTCACTGTCAGAGCATTCCCACAACGTGGGGTTCGGGCTCACCAGGTACAGAGAGGGGTGGGGGGCAGAAAGAGTCACGGGGTTGGGGGGCATAAAGAGGCACAGAAAGGGTCTGGAGACAGAAAAAGGCACAGAGAGGGTCTCAACTGAGACCAAAAAGTTAAACAAAGTTAATGTAATAAACAGTGCTTGGTAATATTTGCCTGATGATTAAAACAAAAAAACTTTCTGTTTTCAAAACTCATTTTTCAATAAATTGTACAATAGTTGTACACTTGAATATCTGCTTGCCATTATTTTTCTTTTACTTCTAATCTCAGAGCTAGTTATTACTAAAACCAGTAATAATCAAATGCAGAGGCAATTATTTAATATGATAACAGAGTAGATACATTTATATAGTCTTACAGATACAACCGGCCCTTTGAGGGCAACCATAATGCTGTTGCAGCCCAAGATGAAGTTGAGTTTGACACCCCTGATGTAGAGTGACAAGAAAGGAGACAAAATATGCTGGTTCAAAACAGCAGAAGTGTAGCTATGGGGGTGGGGTGGATGGAAGATGTAGGCATTGCAACTCAGAAAGGAGTTTGCCCCCAGTGAAATTTTCTTCACCTTTTTTTTTATTAAAGACACCAGATTAAGGCACCCAAATTTATTTTTATTATTTTCCTGGATAAGGTTGAAGGCATGAACATCTGGTTGCCTGAAAACACCATTCTCTCCTGCAACAGAAGGGAGCAACCATAAGGCTGTTACTTATGCTTCCACCTCCACACCATTCAGCCTGATGTAATTGCCTCACTCTTCCTAATGGTAAGGATGAGAAACATGAAAACATAGGGAAAAAAAGTCAAGAAAATATATCCCCCTCTTTTTGTTGAAGGAATATTTAAGCCAAATTGTTTATATACTTACTCCCCTCCTCGTATTATTTCCAAAACGATTTAACAGGAAAATGCTTATTGAAGATTATATACATATTACATTACTGTAGTTCCTGGTCTTACTTTCTTTTTGTCAGTTCTTTTTATGGAAATGAGTGCTTTATTTCTGCTTGGCACTATGGAATAGTGGAAGAGGCAAAATAATTTTCTTTGTTTTAATAATGTTGAGGCTTTCTTCTCTTTGTAATGAAGTGTTTTTTTCTTTTTGCTTGCTTCTTATCGATTGACAAAAGCAAAGAGGTTCTGTATCATTCAGAGATCCTCTACAGTGCAAGATCTTGTAACTCTATTTGTAACAATAATATTTTAAAAAGTAAACTCAATTTGTAATGATTTTCTGAATAAACTGAACCTTTCATATAGCAAACACAACACATTTATGCCAATCTGAGTAAGACACAGTGCATTTTTTGTTCCTAAAGTGAAATGCCTTCCAGTCTGTAAAGGATCATTGTGTGTAAAAATTTACATTTGCATTTGTAAAATATGGCATTTTTTCAATTTTTCCAAAATTTGCTTTCTACTCATGGAAAACCCTCTGAGTTCTTTTTCCATTGCTTTAAAATTTCCAGAAATGTTATACCTCTAGCAAGGACAGCCCTGATTCATGCATTACGTTTCTTACTGAAATCCTGATAAAAATGGATAATTATTAGTAAGATACTTGATTCCTTTCCTTCTATTTGTCCAATAAGTCACTTATCAGGAAAATAATTTCCTTGACCCTGATTTGTGCAGGTGTGAGTGCAATCCTATACATTAAAATAGGTAGATTCTTTTATAAAGAAATCTCAGACCTAAAACCAATGTGGAGCCAATTGCCGTTTCTGCAGTGTCCTCTCATCCTAGCATGGGGATGAGAAAGGAGCAGGACTGCGACAACACTTCTGCATGATGTTGTCATGATCCCACTCCTCTCCGTTCCCAGACGGCACAACCACAGATTAAATCATTGATGGATTTTCTCCATCAGTGACACACAATTGCACCACCATCCCACATTTATCTGTCCTGCAGAAGGGCAGGAAGCATGATAGTGGTGCTTCCTGCCCTACCACAACCTGGGAAAGTACCCACCTCCCCTGCAGAAGGAAGCAGCACGTCCATCACACTCCGTTTCTCAGAGAGCCAGTCTGGTGATAAGGGGAGCGCTCTGACTGCACTCCTTTCCAGGCAGAGCCACTGCCAGGATCACCACTGGTGGGCCACATGAGAAGGTAGGGTGTGGAAAGGGCCAGTATGTATAGTGGTGTGAGTATTGAACTGTGATTCCAAGAGCCCAGGGTTCAAACTGTCACTTAGCCATGGAAACCCACTGGGTGATTTGGGACAACTCACATTCTCCCAGTCTCCCAATATTGCATTAACACCTGAATGCTAATGTGACAAATTTTTCTTCCCTTTTATACCACCTTGCATTCCTTCTTGGAGTATTTCCAGCCCTTCAGAGTAGATATGAGGTTATCTATTATTAATCTGCCTGACTGTCATCTATCAATTGGGGTTTTCCTCCTTATTCCACTGACAGAAGCAATTTCATAAGTGAAATGACAGCATTGGATATCTGGTTAGTAATTTAAGAGTCTGAACCAGCAATTTTGATCTGAAATGCATTCTTATATTTATTTTTAGATGATCCACTAATATCCTATGGTTGACATCACCTTAGAAAGGGACTCCTCCCCTCCCTTTTTGTTGATGTCACATATGCCAGAGAATACTGTGGTCCAGCATTGGTGTTTTCTGAATTCTTTTTAAGGTCCTGGAGTTTGTCTAAATCAGTAAGTCATAGCTGATATTTATTGAAAAGATATATAGCTATAAAAAAGAGTAGTGTTTGAAAGGTCTGTTTGATCCTTGCTTGAAAAGAATCCAATCTGGCAGTTTGTCTTTCCCTATGAAAAAAGATAGAGGGAAAAAAAGGAAATGAATCTCTCCCAAAAGGGATCAAGAAGGAGGTATGTAATTAGAATATATTTACATAAACTAATTTATTATTATTATTATTATCCTTTATTTATATAGCGCTGTCCATGGACATGGCACTTTACAAAATTAAAAGACAGCAATTGATATAGATAAATACATAATAAAATGAAGATATAAAAACTGGAAAAAAAAGTCAGGGATACATACAACCAGTGCAACATAACGTTACTATAATGCCAGTAAAATACAATATCTAATTAACAATAAAAACTAGTCCAACGATCCAAAAATTTCAGGAAAAAGGAAAGTTTTCAATTTAGATTTAAAAATAGTAAGAGAAGGAGCAGTTTGCAAGGTAACCAGAAGGCGATTCCACTCATAGCAGGCAGCGAGAGAAAAAGGACATAACCAAGATGAAGACGAAGAGACTCTAGGCTGGGTAAGAAGACAAATGTTTGTGGAACGTAGGTTTCCAGTGGGCTGGAAGGGAGAGGTAAGAGCAACTAGATAAGGAGGAGCTAAATTATGTAAGACCTTAAAAGTCAAAACAAGGAGTTTATAAAAGATCCTACAAGGAATAGGTAGCCAATGAAGGGAGATCAGGAGAGGGGTAATGTGATCGAAATGGCAGGATAAGAAAATAATTTTAATAGCAGAGTGAAAAAAAAGACCAGTGGGGAAAGATGAGATCGAGGAAGACCAGTAAGTAAAAGATTACAATAATCGAGATGAGAAATAATGAGAGCATGGATTAAAGTCTTAGCAGAAGAGGGAGATAGGAAGGGTCAGATTTTAGAAATGTTATAAAGAAAGAAGTGGCATGACCTAGCAACAGTCTCAATATAGGACACAAAAGACAAAGAGGAATAAAAAATGAATCCAAGACTGCGAGCTTCTGTCACCAAATGGATAATTGTGTTATTGACGGTGATAGAAAAAGTAGAAAGTAGAGAAGGTTTTGTCTGCAAAGCAGGGCCCATGGCTATTCTGATTTACTTCTGGCTGCATGTTTAGAACTAGAACACTTCTAAGGGCTCGGAAAGTTGTCCACCAAGTTGTTTGTTAAGGCTGTTGAATTTCACATAATGAATAGCTTTAATATTATTACTTGGAACACCAGCAGCCAGGGCAAGAGTAATTGTGCACTTTAAATCCCTCAGAATGGGTTTTGTTCAGATTTATAGGCAGAGCTGTTTGCTTAGCTGTAGATTTATTTTTCCAAAGTACCAAATTGTAGGAAGGTTGTTTCAGCTTCCTTAAGCTATTTAAAACATAACCTTGCATGAAATCCATTTGGATTCCTTGTGGGTGAAGTAACAGGCCTTTTACCAAGCTGAGTTTCAAAACCTGTTCCAAAGTGATTCAGTGGACACTGGAAATTTCCCCTAAAGTGAGGGAAGTCATTGTAATCATCTCCTAGTGTGTAGCTTACATGTCTTTAAATTACTTCTGCTTATCTTTAAAACCAAGGTCAAGAGCCAGATAAGCTTAGGAACTCTTCCTGAACTCTTTCAGTGCTAGAGAAATGAACAGCTTCTTAAGGCCAAGATCCAACAACATAAAGAGTCTCCAATGTATTATGTTGTAGGTAATTTATGCTGCCTGTATACCAGTTGCATAATTCACATTGTGCTGATGGGTACTTCCATCATACAATCAATAGCCACTAAGACCTAAGAGATGTGCCTTAAAAATGGCAACCACTTTCATAATGATTTTAATCAGAGGAACTCTCCCTGGGCAGCCATAACCAGGATACATCCCTTGTGGAACATCCCAAAGAGCACAACCACTGGTGTAAGTATGGTATAGAGATACTTATACCAGTGTATTGCACTAGTGAAATTTTAGCCAAAAGCTGCAATCTGCCATTTTTTTCTTAGCTGTGATTGTGATGACCTACAGGGGTTCACCACTCTTAAGTATGGCACTGGAATTTCCAGCCAGAATAGGAGCTGCAGTGAGATTGAGGCTCATGCTAAGTACACGGACCATTGCTCTCTCCTCTTCCATCCAAAAGGGGAAGTGGCCACATCAGGTGGAGGATATTTGTGTAACTGGGAAGAAGTGGAAATAACTATCTTAGGCCCTTTCCACACCGGGCTTTTTAAACGGTGCAGAGCGACCTCCAACGGAGGTCTTCTGCACCGTAGAGTGGACTGGGGCGGACTACTTTTTGCAGTTCCGAACCTCAGTCCTCTCCGGAGCGACCGGAACTGGTCATGCGGCATGTTTTTTAAAAACCTCTTTTTAGAGGTTTTTAAAAAGCATGGAGTGCGTGACTCCGTGTCGCTCTGTCTCCGCGCTCCGGTGCGGATTTGTAGGCGCACACTAGTGCATGCCTGCAGATCTGCCAGGGGCTGGCTTTCAGCTGGCAAGCTTCTCCAGTTGGTGGAGAGCCTCCACCAACCAGAAGCTGCCATTTTGGACACTGGAGCAGTGCGGAGCGACAAGCTCGCACTGCTCCTCGTCCCGACGGACTCAACCGGATGCCAAAGAAATCCGGTGAGTCCCGTTTTCGCGCGGTTCCTTTCCCACATGTGGAAAGGGCCTTAAACAAAGGGAGATATGTTTATTATGGGAGCTGCATCTGAAGATAACATGATACAATTGAGATGCTTTGACTAACTGTATGCTTGGGGATTGAGAGAAAGTTCAAACCAAGCGAGGGAGGAAGTGAAATCATCCTGAAAATATCATTCTAGTTAAGGAAGAGATAGATTAAGCAAGACAGAAGACATAACTTGGATAATCCTCCTTCTGACCCATTTCTGATGTCTGGCACATTCCAGTAGTTTTAATGGAGGAAGAACTATAGGCTCAAATGTCTGCACTGTTTCCATTAGAGCAGGACTTAGTGGTAGATTTCCAGGGTTTCTCTCAGCTGAGTGAGCAGGACAGCCTACATATTCAGCAGGACCAACTGAACACATTTTTTGGTGAAAAGAAATTAATATTACCATCTAAAGAAAACACAACTTCTTGAGAACATTCAAAATTTAAATCCAGAGTCAAAACACTTAATTACTCCATTGAATGTTTGCTTTCATTAGTAGTTTGTAAAATCTACAAAGTCACTACAGTAGTGGTACCCTGCTAAGATACTCAGTGGGGTAAAAGTGTGAGTGGGAGGAAGCAACCATCTTCACCCAGGCCATTTCCGCACTAGCCTGTTATAGTGCGATGATTCCACTTTCAATATACTCTGGAATCCTGGGGTTTGCAGTTTCATAAGGGGCCGGCCGGCTGGCCCCAGTCACTGTCTCTGTATCTGACAATCCATCTTGGTTTACATTGCTTGGTTTCAATGGCATTTACTTTATATTTATGCATCTAAAGTATTTTCATCTACTATTCAATCAAACTTTTGGAAAAGTTACTCAGCTCTGCTGATAGAGGATTGAGGATTCTGGGAGCTACAGTGTAGAAATGTAACATTTCCAGACATTGGTGGAGCAAGCAAGACAAGATGTGGAAGGGGTGATAGTCATATAGTTGGATTAAGACCATTGTCTTTGGCCAAAAGAGCTGCAGATCTTGTCACTCGCACCACAACTATTGTCAACAGTAAAGTGTGATACAAATGGAATTACTGGATGGATTCAACCTTGTTTTCTTTAGTTTTGTTTGTGGAAGGCTTAAATAAGTGAAGCAAAAATCTCAACAGCCATGAAAATAGCGTATTTGGAACAAGAAAAGAACAGAGATACGATCTTGTAAGATCATTACTTAACATTTTATAGAGCAGCTATTGACATAAAATTATGTTGCAATGTTTAAATGAAGCCCTAATCTTGCTAGGCAAGGAAAACAATATACTTGGGAACAGAAAACAACCAAACAGCCATCTCACAAGGCTGATAGTAAAAGTCCTACAAATGAGCTATTACTGTAAATGTAAAATTCCCACACGCCTCAGATTTAACAAACCAGAAGCCTCACGGAACTAGAAGGTGATTTACAAATCATCAAGTGCCATGTCGCTATGGAAGAATTCTCACATTTTAAGAATCCATAGAATATGTTGCCATATTCTGGTGGACCAGTCATCTTTCTAACTCTGAGAAACTGGAAGATGGTGACCTCTTAAGAAATATATCTAGGATAAATAACATATGTGAACGCCCACTTGTTTACCACCAGAGCAATGCTAACTGCATCTATTCAAAAGTAAGCCCTATTAAGCTCAGAGGACACTTTCCAGGTAAATATATCTGGCATTGCCATTTAACACCCATTGAAATTAAAGGGCCTTACTTCCAAACGGACATTCATTCATTGGCCATTTCTGCCCTACATAGTTATAGTGCTATTATTTCACTTTCAACATCCTGTGGAATTCTGGGGTTTGTAGTTTACTGAGGCCAAAGAGCTCTCTGTGTTGATCTGTGCACAGTTGTGCTTAGTTTCCTCCATTATGTTAACTTTGTGTTAAAATTCTCCTCTAAGATAAACATTTTATTGTACAATTTTGGGTCTTTTAAGTCGATATGCTTATGAAGAGACACAAAATGGCAGTAAAATACTGTTCTCTGGCAACAGCTGTGAAATTGAAGTTGGACTAAAATAGAAATATGAAAAAGAATGCTTTCATGTTGCATTTTTTTTTAATGAAAACTGACAAAATTCACAAATCTGAATGTAGGAGAAGGCAAAACTGACAAACTCTGATCAAAACCAAACTGCTTTTGTCAAAACTCATCATATTTTCATGTGGAGAAAAAAGCAAGTCATTAAAGATAGGTAAGTTACTTTTTCGAAGTAATTGTTACTTCAAAACAATTTTGAGTAATTTTGAAGCCCAAGAAATTAACTCATTATTTTCACATCAGCAATAGAAAAATTTCTCAAACTTCTGGTACTAAGTACTTTTCAGTTTTAATTTTCAAGACAGAGAATCCATCAAAAAAAGAGTGATAAAATTGTCTTAATTTTTTGGGGGGGGGGGAAACCTCAAAGCACTGACTCATTTGTTCCTCAAAAAATGAGAAGAAAAAGTTAACAAGTAAACATCACTCAATAGAATAAAACTAATCATGTTACAAGTTGTTGGAATTTTGCCAAATGAACGTTATTATGACTCCATTACTCCGAAGAGCATGGATGCAAATCTTGCCTTAGTTTGTTCCCATCTGTAAGAATGAAGAATTTCAAATGTCTTTTCCTTTCTGAGTGGGATCTGGAGACTTTTTCCATTTTTTTTTCATTCTAGGACATTGTATTGATTTTTGAAAGACCTTTTTTTTAATAAAAGCCAACATTTTTTGCACTGAAAACAGTGGTTTGTTCACCAAAAATACTGTTTGCTGTTCAGAATCTTTCATTTTTGAAATATATATATATATATATATATATATATATTTTCACAAATATTTTTTTCCCAAAAAAGAATCTCTAAGTGTGAGAAATCTTCTGATAACTGACCACTCCCTTAATAGAGAGTGCACGCATGCAGGGGCTAGCTATAATTAAGGAGCATTGATGCCAATGGCTATAAGATATAAACTAAACTTTTTTTTATAGGAACTACACTGGAGATAGGAAAGATGTCTAAGGCCATTTCCACACGGGGTATTTAAAACAGTCCAGTGCATCCTCCACGGAGGATGTCTGCACCTGGAAGCGGACTGAGTCCGGACTACTTAGTGTAGATCCGCACCTCAGTCTTCTCCAGAACGACCCCAAGTGGTCCTCCAGTGTGCTTTTGAAAGACCTGATTTTTCTGGTCTTTCAAAAGCATGGAGCACGCCACTGTGAGCCTGCTCCCTTGTGCAGATTCACAGGCTCGCACCAATGCGAGCCTGCAATCTGCCGAGGGCAGGCTTTAGGCTGGCGAGCTTCAGCGGTTGGTCGAGACCCACGACCAACCAGAAGCCACCATTTGGATGCCAGAGCAGCGCGGATTGACAACCACACACTGTTCCGGAGCAGCCTGGACCAGACTGGGGAGCCAGAAGATCTGGTAAGTAGTGGCGCAGGGTGATTCTCTTGCCCCGTGCGAAAATGGCCTAAAAGTGCTGGGTTATTCACCTTAGGGTCACCATAAGTCAGAAATGACTTGAAGGCACAGAACAACAACAAAACTGAATTAGAATAAGTAGAAGATAGAGGCCATTTCCACACCTTATCACCTTCTATTGTCTTCCCGTCGCTGTCGCAGCAGCACCTTTGCCAGGAAGGAAGCATGATGGGAACACTCCTCTCTACAGCCAGCCAACTCCCTGCGGAAGGGAGTGCAAATGACGTATGCCTTCCTTCCACAGCACAGCCTGGCTCTTTCCCATGCTGTGTTGGGGAAAGAAATGCTTCCATCACACTTCCACCCTTTCCGCATGGCCAGGGAGGAGGGGAACATTGCTTGACTGCAAGCACTTGACAGATTTATTCCATTAAGTGAATATCCTACAATGATGATGGGGGTGATGGGATAGCAGTGGGACCACGACGACGTCGTACAAAAGGATGAGTTGTGGACTGCTGCCATCACGTCCCCAAACCTGGGACTGCAACATCATGTGGGAATGGCCTAAATTAGTTTTACTTTTGTAGCACTGAAAGAGCAAAAAGGAGGCAGAGAGAAGAGTGGAGTGATCCCTAAGAATATGTGTCTAAAGATTGGTTAGGATAGGTGGATAAGACATGAGTAGAGTTTAGGTCACTGAAACACTTGTTAATCCTATCACTGCTGCTCTCTCAAAGACACATTTAACTCTTTAAATGCTGAACATTGTTGCATTTCCAACATCTCCCTGATCCAAAGGCTGTGTCATTGTATCTGGACATCTTTTCTCAGCAAAGTCAGTAAGATGGGTAGGTTTTTTCACATCTGTACCCAAAAGGTAATATGTTACAGGAATCCCTATTCCTTGCTGTGTATTTTGAAGCTCTGAAACTGGCAGATTTTTCCATAGCCCACGAGCTCCTACATAATGTAGTTGAAGTAAAAGATAGGGATGTAACATTTAATATTTTATTTCCCACATTTTCACTCTGCTGGACAAGGTTGTAAGAGCATTTCAGAACTTCTTTGTGAAATACTATGCAAAGGGGTTTTTTGCACAAAAAGATTTTCTTGTTCAGAACACAGTTTTGTAAAAACAAAAATGGTTTTCCTTTGCAAAGCACTTGCACTTCAGGTACAAAAAAATAATAATCTTGTAGCAGTTCACAATTTATTACATAAGACGTCTTGGTGTGTCAACAGATCCTTTGTTATTCAGGAGGAGAAAATTTACAGATGTTTATATCCCTATAAATAGATACCATACTTCTTAAGTTATGGTCCTCCTTTTGATTTGGGGTATGTTCCCCTTTTGCAATGTTTGGTAACTGAGCAGCCTTTCTTTTTATGTGAGAACAATGCTTTTAAATGGCTTTCAGCACTCATGTTATACTAGACTATGCTTTATCATGTGTTGTCAAGACTTTTGGGGACTAATGCATGCAAATGACTCCAAAACATGATCTGTGATTAACATTCCAAACCAGTTTCCCACCAAGTCTAATAATTAAAGACCTCAAATAGAGCTGCAACACCCATGCTCCTGGGATGAAATATTACTGTTATGAATCCCTTGAAGCCATATGTTTATGCATGCTCATGGATTTATAATTGCACACAAGGTTATGCCTTGATAATTTGCCAACTTATGTTGCTGTTGTGCTCCATATTTCCCATGCACATCATTAGCATCTATTAAGAAAAACAGTGCCGTGGAACTGATGTCTTTTCTCCATGACCTTCTTTTTATAAATGATTACTTTTCTCTTTTTTATGAGAGTTAAATTCTCTACTCTAACATAGTCATGTACATATGTGTATTTACTGTATATGTGCTCTCGGGAGCATAAAAGCAGTTCAGGCATCACTGCACCCGCAAGCCACAAACCAGGGATGAAGCACAAAACACAATGCAAAATAGTTCAGATATTATGGTGCCCTCTATGTTCTAGATGGGTGCTGTTTCTGAATTGTGGCAGTTGTGTATATCAGCTCTCATGAAAATCTGGAAGAGTCTGGATGCAACAGTTGGATATTATGGGGGGGGCACACAGCTTGGTAAACTATGGCACAATGGATCTGCTCAGAAATGGTAGGTGAAGGCAAATAGCACATCAGGCTAGTCCCTATCCTGGGAGGTGATAAATTATTCTCTACTACTTGTGCATAAATGAACCTCTGAGCAATGCAAGAGTATTTAATTCTCTTCCTTTGTTTCCAGTTTTCTCCTTTAACTTGTAATTCAACTGATGTTATATGATATCCATAATGACAATTTCTCCATCATTGGAGTGGAAGCCAAAGAAAAGAGCTGATCAAAGAAGCACATGATATAATGATGACAGCAGGTGAGATCGATTTGTTCTAGATTTTATGGATATAGAAATGCTATGGAATATGGTCAAGGGTATGGATATAGAAATAAAAACCCAACTCTAGTCCACTCCCATGTTGTATTTTGTTGTGGCATGCCTTCAAGTTGTTTCTGACTTACGGTGACCCTAAGATGAACCTATCACAGGGTTTTCTAGGGCTTAGGGTGTGTGATATACCCAAGGTCACCTAGTGGGTTTCCATGGCCAAGCGGGGAATTGAACCCACACTGGATCATTAAGCAAGGTGAATTAACTGTGTATATTGTGGGTATAGTCCAGATTCCATATTTGCTTTAGTTTGTCTGTCTTGGACTTTGAGAAATGCTGCTGCAGGTCAGTTTTTAGTTCCAAGGAATATATACTGGCAAACTTGTTATATGTTATGTAACTTATTATGTGTTGTATGACCAACAACTAAGGCCATTTCTGCACTAGACTGTTATAGTGTTATTATTTTACTTTCAACATCCTATGGACTCTTTTGAGGCTCCTCCCTAAACTGCAAATCCCAGGATTCCATATGATGTTGAAAGTTGAATAATAGCACTATAACAGTCTAGTGTAGAAATAGCCTTAGTGAACTCTGAATAAGTCAATAGATATTATAAGTCACATATTTCTTTCAAAAGATTTGACTTTGTCCTTAAGCTATAAGATCTCTATAATTATTCCCCCATTTTGAAAGACACACACTCATGCATTGCCATCTGATAAGACTATGACCATAGGCACCTATGTGGAACAACTGGCCTATTGAAAGGGCTTTTCCACTATGGGGAGAGGCAAGAAATTGTCTTAGCATCAGTAACAAAGAATTGTCAGGATTGTTCCACCTCTTCAACATTTAACACATCATTGTACTAATCATCATAAACAGGAGACATCAGAGGACTTTCAAGACATGTCACTGCCCTTCTCTTGGTCTCATGACCTTCAAAGGCAATTTGGCGATGATGTGAGAGATCAGTCCTCACCAGGACCTATTTAATTTCAGTAAAGTAGTGGTATCTATTTCCCTGTAGACCACGGTCTAAACTGTGACTGGATGGAAGACTGTTTGGAACTCTTGACTATGCTGACTTGATAGAAGAAGAAATACCAACACACTGACATAGACAAATAAAATGCCTATTAGAATATGTTTTTCACCTTGAATATCATGAAGATTGATTATTTCACTGCTCTGGCTAATTCCTCTGCCCATGTAGTTTGCCACAATGACATAGTTCATCCCAAAGAGAACACATAACTTCCAACTTTTGTACTTTTTGAATTTTAACTATGTGTTTTTTTATCTGTTGCCTTGAATCCCAAACTGGGAATGAGGTTGGAAATAGTAGTAGCAGTGTTTATAGTTGCTGTGGTCAATTCATCAACTGATGCTAGTCTTCTAAGGATGAATCTCTCTGTACTTAGTCAAGTTTGTCCTTGGATGGAAGAATCAGTACATCACTGGTGCCATGCTTGAAATCGTACCAATTTTCTAGAACTCTCAAGAATTTCTATTTTGCTTGTATTCTACTCCAGATGAGGCAGAAGAATAGGTCTTTATGAATGGGCCTGTAAATACAAAACTACAACAACAGCAACTCAACCTGGTTGTTCGGTAGTTAAAAGTCAGCCCATAGAACTGTGCACAGAATTATGTTAATCAGCTATTTATCAGCAAGGAAAAAGTAGAAGGATGTGTAAAGGAAGACTTCTGCTGTCCCTTCCAAATACCTGATCTGTAGAAGCCAAGCCGCCTGGATATGTGAAGCCACAGTCCCTCCTGAGCTGTTGAATAGAGTTGGAGAATCGTAGGCACACAGTACCTCTCAGAGCTCACTTCTGTGTTTCCGCCTCTGTATGGCCTCTCACTGGATCAAGGTATTTGGGTTGCAATAACATTATGTTTTGACTATCTTATTTTGTATTATTTACTGAAAGGCTTTTGCTTTCTACCACAGAGGTTGACCAAAGCAACCACAAAATTAATATGAAAATAAAAGTTCACAGCATGAGTGTGCATCAGCAGCAATACTAGAGCTGCAAAATATTATCAAATGGTTACATTTTCCCCCCAGGTTTAACTCAGGTTTAAACTTGCCTTAACAAGCGCTTTATCCCAAACTAGTCTCTCTGCTCCCCAGGGCATTTCCAGCTTGACGTGTTATAAAGCAGGGTTTTACAGCTTTTTAACTGGGAGATTTTATCTCTTCCTGGTGAACCTTGACTTACAGTTTTAGTGTTGCAAAGTCCCCGTAAAAGATATTTAATACAACACTATTTTTGTTCTGTGAAAATATTTCACATCAGCTCAGAGATTGTCCTGGAATCTCTTCTGAGATTTTGGGGAGAGAGAGAGAGAGCAGGCCCCACAAACCAGTTCCTCTGAATATTTGGATTTTTTTTTTTTTTTTTGTATCTGAAATATCTGGACAGCTAGAAATGCATATAATTAAAAAGAATGCACAAACATACTTTACATGTGGGGGAAATGCATATCTTCCTAAGTTCACAAAAACATAGACATTACAGAAAATGCATCTGGAAAAATGTGACAAATTAGCATGCGAAAGAAAGGCAAAATCTTGCATCCTGACAATGAACAAGGATAGGTTGGCAGTGGAGGTGACATTCAGAAAACAAAAACCAAACCACAATGAACAGAGCCTGGGAGTTTTTTCACATCTCTGCTTGTAAAGCAGAGATCATTGTTTTTGATCTTCAAGACGTGTGTCTGTGTGTGTGTTTATAGCAGCAAACCAGCCTTCCATACATATACAGCAATCTGCCACCTGCCTGGAGGTAATGAGTCTGAAATGCAACCAAACATGTTGCGGATGTAATGAGATATTCCATGATATGAATGAAGATATCCTTATTTATGAGCCTAGTTGTTACGCAAAGGGAAATTTCCATCGTAAACAAGCACGACATTCTTGAGTGTCTGAGGTTTGTTTCTCCTTCTTTTTTGCCAGTTCAGGAGGCAGGAACATATCTGTGTTCACCATCCCTGAAGAGTTCTTTGCAATTCATTTGCATTTCTTGGAGGGCCTTCTTGTAAATATTACCTTTATCAGGACTGGGTTTGCTACATAATAAAAATGGACATAGAAAAAGATTTCTGGAACTAAATATTTGTTTCCCAGTTCTCCTTTAAAAAAAAACCAAGTTTTTAATACTTTTAAAAATATATATGCTGGCTTTGCAGTCTGAAGTTTAACTCCTTCCAATATTTTAGGTGGCATTATTGATGCTGAAGAACTACAGTCTTGAATCAGCCAGAGGACAAAACATATTTTTGGAAATACTAGGGCTCTGAAGTAACTAGTTACAGATAGTTGTCTAAAATTATTATTATTATTATTTTTGCAACAACTAAGGAAAATTAAGTGACACTATAATGTAATACAATAAGGGCTATCTTAATTCCTTTTACAATGTAACTAGAATTTGAAAAATAATTACTTTTATAGTTTTAAGGGTTGTGGACTATGTTTAGATATGTTAGGTAACAGCTTGCTATATCTGCTTTATCAAAAGTAATTAAAATGACCTTCTGAATAACAAGAAAGTAGAGTCTTAATGGTAATGGTGATTACGATTAGTTACCTTTGAGAGAGTCTTGAAACTATAATTGAGACTTTATATTTTCTGGCAACTCCTCTTTTTCCCACATGGGCAGAGCAGGCCACTGAGGGCAGGAGAACAGGCTCAAGACATTTTGCTGCTTGACGCAAAGAACAAAACCGCACTCCATCCATTTCATGTGCAACACTGAATCTTTCTTTTGCACTGGCAATGGGAAAGCATCTTTCATTTCACCTGAGAACAATAGGCTAGGTCAGGGGTTGTGAGGCTGGCCAAACAGTACACAGCCCTCTCCCCTCAACACCTTTCTGTGGCCGGCCACCCAGCATCTGCTATCTAAGGAACCTATCACCCTCTAATTCAGAGCAGGGCTGGCTCTGGAGGTGACAGAGAATCGGCTAGAGGACCAGCTAAATCCAATGCTTTGAAAGGCTCAAACTGGGCTCATTAATCCATCCCTTGCCAGTTTCTACCTTTTCAGCATCTCTATTATGTGACTATTCAGCTGTCCTACAGTTTGGATAAATGGATATTAGGTCATTCTGGATCAGGATAAATAGTATCATACCACACCCTCCAACTGTCCCAGTTTGGATGGAATAGTGCCACCTTATCCTCTGTCACCCCACTTTTCCAGTTACTTTTAAAATGCTCCATTTTCTCTCCTCCTTCCTCTTTGTCCTTAGCTTACTGCCATTGGTACAAACTGATTTCAAAGTGTAAAAGTAGTTTCCTCTTTAATTAATTCAGAGAGTGAGAGAGAGACAAGCAGTTGAATCCTGCCCTTCCAGGTAGACAAAAAACAAACTGTTGAAGCCTTTCCTAATTTGTGTGTCCTTCCACGTTAATAACTTTTGCCATCATCACACTCTGATATTGTTTGGCCACACGTGTCCAGGTTTTCATCTGTGAAATGTTGAAGAGCATGCAATAACACCCAGCCAAAAATAAAATAAAATACCACCTCTCAAAGGAAATAGTTATTTGTCCTAAGGCTGTCATCGACAGCAGCAGTGACTGTTGGCTCTTCTTTTCTGAAAGAAAAGAGACAAGTTCATCCCCAGGGAAATGGCTAGCCAGTGGTTAAGAAGAACCTGTCTGCCTTTCATGCAAACTTCCTTTTTTCTTCTTCTCTTTTTACACTTTTTTTCTTTTTAGATGCCTCCCCAGTGTATGGGATAGTTTATTAGTATTTGCATGCATAAAGAAAACGATGACAGAGAAGGGGAGGAATAATATTTATCCTTCAATGATATTTCCTAGCTAAATATTTATTAAGTTAACACAAGCTGATCGGATGCATGCAGCTGAGCAGGGGCAGCCCAAAGATGTTTGACATGTTTGCCTCACAGAGAAGCCCCCCAAAAAACTCAGATTCAAACAGTTTGATGTAATTTCTTGTATGGCTCCAAAGAGAAGGTCTGTCTGATCCCTGTTGAAAACTGACCATAGAGTTAGAATACTGGTTTTCCCATTTTGTGCTGGTGGAAGATACTTTGCTGCCTGAAGTACAAAGGAAAATAAGCAGACACCTCACCACCATTTTCTGCTGACACTATTTCACTTTCTTCCCCGTAAGTCCTCTTTTGGCTATCACTCCACTGTGTAGGTTATCCTTAGATTATGTTATTGTTGTTGTTGTTGTGTGCCTTCAAGTTATTTCTGTCTTATGGGCACCCTAACATGAAACTATGATGGGAATTTTTGAGGCTGAGAGTGTGTGACACACCCAAGATCATCCAGTGGGTTTCCATGGCTGAGCAGGGAATCAACCCTTGTCTCCAGGGTTGTAGTCCAATGTTCAAAGCACTACACTACAATTACACCAAGGCAAGTCAGTCAGAATATATCAGAGGTTGCAAAAGTTACTTTTTGGATTTACCACTCTCAGAATCCCCCAGCGTGGCAAATATGATAGTTGAGGGACTCACAGAATTGTAATCCAAAACAGTATTTTTCCTGTGCTCTGGAACAGACTGTACAGAGCTAGATGTACAAATAGCCTGATCTTGGGCCCTTTTACATTGCGTGATTATAACAGTGGGATTCCATTTGAAGTGGCATGGTTCCATCTAGTGATGTCTAGCGATCTGCACTTTGTTGTTGTTGTTGTTGTTGTGTTCCTTCAAGTCATTTCCAACTTGTGGCAACTCTAAGGCAAACCTCTCACAGGGTTTTCTGGGGCTGAAAGTATGTGATGCACCTAAAGTCACCCAGTGGGCTTCCATGGCAAGTGGGGAATGGAACCCTGGTCCCCATGGTCATAGTCAAATGCTCAAACCACGACACCACACTAGCTCATACTCTGCAACATTTAACTGGTGAAAAGCTGTACACGTGCAGGCAAACAACATCAGAGTGCGTTTAAGACGGGAAAAAATTATAAATGAGGAAGAACACACAGACTAGGAGAGGCCACAGCAGTTTGGTTTTGCCTGAGCCTACTTCCTCCTCCCTTGGATGAATAAATTGAGCACAAACTGCTTTTGCACTTTGAGTTCAATTTGCAGCAACTGAAGTAGGTGGGGACAAAGAAGAAAAGTGAGAGGCGGAAAAAGAAACAAGGACATTTTAAAAGCATTTTAAAGTAGGGCAACAGAGGATTAATCAGGACTGCCTCTGTTAAATCCTGACAGTTGAAGGGTATGGATCTATGGCTCTCCAGATGTTTTTGGCCTACAGCAGTTCCCACTAGCCTTCAGCAGCGTTACCAATGGTGAAGAATCCTGGGATTCTGCAATCCAAAAACTTTTGGAGGGCTGCAGTGGTCCACTTCACTGTAGATGGAGTTCCTGTACGAAAGGCAATTTCTTTTGTTTCTCCTAATTGTGCCATGCACAGATCTTGCACTAAGTTCTTTACTTGCTTTGTGATAAGGCAAAGAACTTCTAACATGTCAAATCTTTTGGACTTCAACTCCCCAGAACGTCAGCCAGCATAGCCAATAGCACAGGATTGTGGGAACTGTAGTATGAAGCCTCTGGAGAGGCAAGACTTTATGCCCTCTGTGTTATTTAGACATTAAGTATTGCCTTCATATATTCCCCACCACCACTTCATGGTGGCCCTGCCCTTTTTACACTGTGTATTTTTTTGGGGGGAGGTATCTGGGACCTTTAAAGACCAACTTCTCCTTTCCTTTCCTCCATATTTATACCATGAACTCCCTTACGTGTCCTCAAACCATCTCCAGGTAGGCAGAAGAAAAAGGCATTGTGTAAGTATGGCCAGCAGCTCTCTCCCAGGGTCTACAATTTATTAATTTATCACATCAAATTGATATCTCCACATGGCCAATATTAGAAATCATTCCATGTGTCTGACAGGGTCACTGAAAGTGCACGCAGGCAGGAAGTTAAAACTTTGGTCAAGCCAAGGTGACTCAGACTCAATCTGTCACGTAGCCAGGGAATCCTGGAAGACATTCGGACCATCAAACAGACAAAAGGGCCCTTTTGCACTGATATGGCAGCTCAATAGAATCACAATCAGCCTGCTGAATGTAGGCAATTTCACTCTACCTGGGCCTTTTGTCTCATTTGGGCAGTATCATTCACAAAGGACTGAGAAAACATTCAGCCGGAGATGTTGGTCATTGAAGGTCTTTGATCTAGCCTCCTGTACTATTGTTCTCCCAGGGAGAGAACTAGCCCTCCAGGTATATTTTTTTCTATAAAAACTCCATGTTTTTATCTATTCGGGGGTTCATTCACATTTTCCTCCTGAATCCCTGTCAGTTTGTCTTGCCTCACCCCCCCCCCTTCCCCCATTTTGAGTTTCATCACTTTGAATCTCCAGTTTTTCAACATTGGCTCCCTTGGGCATTAAATCAAGGTAAAGTATTGCCTCTGAACACCCCAAAACAAAATCCCTATCAATTTTCCTTACTTTCTTTTTCTTTAGCTCTTGAATGAATGCGTGAGGGTGTTTGTTGTTGTTTGCTTTAATTACTGAGGGTTTAATAAAATCTTTAAACTGAACAACCTGCCTAGTTCTTGGCTTGGTCTGACTCTGTAAAATCTGGGTTACAAGGTCCTGCAAAGTTACCCTGCCTCTCATATAGCTAAAACAGTGCTCTGAGCTGATTTTCCCCACAATTTTGACAGATTTTGGGAATCCCTTAAGGGAGCCCCCTAGCAAGCAGGGTAACAATTGTCTATGGTTGCTTTGCACTGTCCTTGGTGACCACTCACCACAGAATAAAGACAACCTTTTCTAGGATAGTTTTTGGGTTTCAGAGGCTTGGCTAAAACCATCCTAGCATTTTCTTTTGGTCTTTCTGGAATGTATTTAGCCTGAATTGATTTTAATAATTAAGTTTTTGATTGATTCTCCATGATATTTTTAATATTTGTAGGAGTTTAATTCTTTTTTTTTTCCCCCAAAGAAGGGATAATAGATGACATTTTCATGATATTGATACTTACTTTCTGTATTCTGTGTGATGCCTTTTCAGGTGCCTTGGACCTTTTAAAGAGAGAGGTGAAGTATAAAAGAGAGGTAAGGTATAAAAGAGAGAGGTGAGGTATAAAAATTTTAAAAACATTCAGTAAATACATAAAAGGAACCAGCTGTGTCTATGAGTTTCACATTGCATTGGAACTGTCTCTTTTCTGTGACTCAGAATATTTTCAAGACTCTGATGTAAACTGAGAAGTTAGCACCTCAGTAGCTCATTCTGTAATGTAACTTACTACAGCTTGCAAGAAGCAGGAAACGGCTTGCCCTTTGCACAACTGCTAGCTTGACCATTGCACAAAAAACAGAGTGTGCAAATAATGATGGATTTACTAAATATCTCATGTCTTTGCAGTTGCTAAACAGATCAACAACCCATTTGATGTCTGAAAATAGCCCACCAATGGTGAGACCGAATGATTTGAGTAGCTCACTCATTCTTGCATGTTTCTCTTGTACAAAAGAGAAGGACCCAGTTAAGCCACAGTGTTAAAGATATTTAACAAGAGGTAAGGCCCACTGCACATAGGCCCTTTCTTCACTGCAGCCCCATCCTAGCATGAGGACACACTGAAGCCAGTCCACGACACATGCTACCGCATGACATTGTTGCAGTCCTGTTCCTGTTGCTTCCCCAGCTGTCGCAATGGTGCATTATACTATTACTGGAAAAATTCTGGTAATAGGTCCTATTTGTGTGATGATTGCATTGGCTGGTGCCAGGCAGAAAGGGTAGATGTGCTGTCAAAGTGCATCCTTCCTCAATGCAATACAGGAACAGACCGGCTACACTGCAGAAGGAAGGAGCGTATCCCAAGTGCTACCATCTGCTGGCAGCTGGCTGGGTGTAGAGGGGAGCATTCGGGACACACTCCCATCCTGACAATGACGCTGCCAAGATGATGCCAGGACAATGCTGGAAAACGGTAAGGTGTGGAAACTTCTGAGTAACCCTGCATTGGACATTGCATTAATTAAACTTTCATCTATTGTCTGGAAACCTCTATCAACATGTTTCTCTCATTCAAAAGAGAAGGACCCAGATAAGCCACAATGCTAAAGACATTTAACAAGAAGTAAGGCCCATTGAACATAATGGACTTATTTCTGCAAAAAACATCCATCAGCCACTGAATTGCACTAGTAAACTTTCATCTAACATCTATAAACCTATATCAGCCTGCCAGAGTCTTAGGATCCTCACCAGAGGGCTTTCTCTCAGTCCCATCAGCATCACAGTCCCATCTGGTAAGGAGAGAACCTTCTCAGTGTCTGCTCCGGAACTGGAGAATTCCTTTCCATAGGAGATTTGTTTGGCCTTGTCTCTGATCTCAGTTCACCAGCAGGCAAAGATCTTTTTACTCAAACAGACATTTCATTTCAGGAAATCTTTTCATGGGCTGTGTGTTTTATGGTTATGTTTTCAAATGATTTTACATTTTAAAAAAATCAAGTGGTGTTTTAATATGATTTGTTTCATTGTGCTTAACCTTTTTTTAATTATTATTATCAAACTTCAGCCTTTGTGTAAGTCACCTTGATTCCATGGTGGGAGAAAGGTGGCATATAAACATAAATAAATAAATAAGATTAGGTAAACCCTGCAACAGTATGTGCTTGCTCCTTGTCCCCTAGCTTTACAGCTTTTAGCCTCTCAACTTTCCAGACCATTTTTCTTTCTGGTTAAAAAGGTGGAGTGGAATGTCTCTCCTGGAAGCCTACAAAAATTGCAATTTACCTTTTTGATAGGTTGCTGGGCAGCTTTGCATATAGCAGAAACTCCCTCATCATTTTTCAAAACCAGAACTGGACTTCCAGCTAGTTCCAATGTTTCATTTTGGGTAGGTACTTTTGGCATTTTCATGGAGCGGATGGCCCTTGGAAATTGGTCATAGGCCCCATCAGAGTGGCCCACCCTTGCTCTGGACAAATGTCTAATGCCTGCATAAGTAGGAGAGTGCTATTTCGCTTATGTCCTATTTGGAGGCTTCCCATAGGCATCTGGGTGGCCAGTGTGGGAACAGAATTCTGGACTAGAAAGGACTTTGGTTTGATCCAACATGGCTCCTCTTGTGCCATACAGTCTAAGACCAAACTTGCAGATTTCCTCCTGTGAGCTGGATCGGTGTGCTGTCTGCATCTGGAGACTTGAGCGTTCCTTACGCAATGTCTCTTATTTTGCATGACATAAACAAATCACAGCACACCGGCTTAATTAAAAGACACTTATAATCATGGTGGCAAAGACTCAAAAACAGAGCTATTACAATTCCTCTGTTATTGAAAGAGTCAGTGAGTCATCAAGAACTTATAAAACATTTTGGCTTCATTGAAAGCTTTCTTTTAGAATGACTTTCTCTATGTTTGAAAGTTTTTGTTGCTTTCTTCTGATCTTCACTGACACTACTAGCCAAACTATGAAATCAGTTGCCCTTCCAAACATTCTTTTGATAGAAGTTATCTAAATGATGATGGTGATGATATTGATAACAACAACTGTTACTACCAATTAATTGTTCCTACTGCCCTGCCCTGAAGGATAGCCAAATACTAGGGGACGTTATTTATTTGTTCCTTTAATAAATGTATTTTTTTCTCATATCTTTCTCTAGGAAGTGAAGTCTCCAAAGCTAAAGTCTGATTTCAAAGGTAAACATGAAGGCCTGATTTGAGTGAGGATAAGTTCCTGGAATTATGCAGTTTTCTCACATGTAGCAGTATGTAAAATCAGAGGTGGAAAAAGCAATTATTGGACTTTTCACTGGTGTGCAAAAAATAAATCCAGAATCTGCTTTCTTTTTGCCAGATTAGGCAATTCATTGTCACCCTAACCAGTGCGACAGATTTACACAGTGCTGTTTCAGACTGAGGCCATTTCCTCATTACACTCTTATAGCACGATTATTCCACGTTCAACATCCTATGGAATCCTGGGGTTTGCAGTTTCAGAGGGGCCACTTGGCCCCTCCTGAAACTGCAAACCCCAGGTCCATAGGATGTTGAATGTGGAATAATCGCGCTATAAGAGTGAAGTGTAGAAATATGAATTAAATTGCTAAGCAAGACAATTGTTAACCAGCTGGCCTATCTTGGTGGCTCAACTCAGCTTGGTGTCAACTCAGACACTTTTTCTCCTTGCTTAAGACTACTTGATCATTTAAATGTAGCAAATGGAACTGCTAGAATGTGATGAACAACAACAAACCTCATAATTCTCTTGCCTCACAGTTGCCCTTGAGATCACCAATCAGCTGGCTTCTTCAAAAGGCAAGAAGCCCAGAAAGCATCAGTGTTAGCACCGCTCACCTCCTCACATTTATTTTTGAAGGAGATGCTTTCAGTTTTGGCCTGGTGCTGAGGCAGCCAAGGCCTGTATTACCTCTTCAGAGGCCAGAACAATCTTGGATTTACATAGCTTTACTACCAAATATGGAAAACTTGTTCTGTTAAGTAGTTATGCCTGCTTAGAATGCAGGTGGACAATTTCCAGACATCCAAAGCCTGCATCATCTCTAGGCTCAGAGCACCACCCCTACCTCTAAACCCCTGGCAATCCAAATTTGACTATTCTGTAGTTCCCGTAATGGACAATTGGGAGGGGATGATTACCCCATTCCTCCTCCAAACTCATTCCCACTTCCAGATAGTCATGCCTACTTTTTTTTTTAATTCCTCCATATCTAAAACAAGCTCTACCCTCAAAATGAGGCACAATAGCCAATCCCACCCTATGGCATCTGAGTCAGAAGTCACAGAGGTGTCAGTAGAGATCACTTTATTCCCAGCCCTGAGGGGCTACACGTGGTGCATGGGGATGCACTTTGCCCATGTCTGATGTTACTCTCTTCTCTAGAAGATTTTTAACAACAGCTACTACTTCTACTACTACTACTACTACTACAGTTGAGGACATCTTCTTGTGTGCAGTCTTCTAACTAGCACAAAGTCTTGGTATCACTGAAGTTGCTCTTACCCACTATTCCCTTTTTAAAGAACATAAATATTTTTATGCAGAAGCACACACAAACAGCAGTCTTGCACACACACATCACACGAGGCCATCTGGAAACAGTGGTGGGAGGTACTACAAAAGAAAGCTTTTTCATTCCATCCCTTCCTCTCTGTCAACAGGTGTGGTGTTCCATGACTCACTGAACTGGTTGTGTGTGACCAAACCTTCTTTGGAACTGCCTTTGCCCTTGTCTCTCTGGCAGTTTCCTTGCCCATGGTCTCTACCTCTGAACCCTAGTTTAGATTTGGGATTCAACTTTGAAGTCCACCCTTGTGTCTGCCTTTAGCTAATTTTGAACCATGTATGAACATCACAATCCAGCTATATCTGATTCTATTTTCTTTGACTTGACCTTCATGGCCTTCCCGAGTTAGGTAAGCCACTGATGTTGATATAACCAACATTTGTTCACATAAGACTATAATTTTTTTCACCTCATCATGATTGGCTGTATCACAAATCTACATCTATTTAGCCCTAAAATTGCTCTTGCTCTGAATGTAAAATTCATTTGGCATCCCCTCCAACATATCACAGATAAAAAATGGGATTCATAATTTACAACAGGATTTCTTAACCAGGGTTTCCTGGGATACTAGGGTTCCGGAAGAAGTTTCTATGGGTTTTGCAAGAGACTATGACTGTAGATATAATTATTTTTATACAGGGGTTTCTGAGACCTGAACATGATTTCAAAGATTCATCCAGGGTAAAAAATGCTGAGAAGGAGTGCATTAAAACAATATAAAGTCATTTAACACCATGACCAGAACAATAAAGACTGTACCTGTTCACATTAAAGAACTTTCCACAGAGCCTCTTAGCAGACACTTGTCTAAATAAAAATCTATTTGCCTGCTGGCAAAAGAAAATCAGGGAGAATGTCAGCCTAGTCTCCTGTGGCAGAGAGCTGCATAGCCTGGAAGGAGCCACCAAGAAGGATCTCTCCAGTGTCCTCAGCAACCACAGAAGATCAAGGTTTACCCCTATTATTATCTGTGGAAATAATTTGGGAACAGACCTTCTGTCAGGTAATCTGGACTGCTGCTATCAGTCAGAATACATCAGTTTGCAAAAATTACTTTTTGTATGTTCCATTTTCAGAATCCCCCAGCCTGGCAGACACAGTGGATGAAGGATTCACAGAACTGTAATCCAACACAGTACTTTTCCTGTGCTCTGGAACAGAGTATACTGGGTTCAATGTACAAATAGTCTGATCTTGGGCCCTTTTACACTGCATGTTATAACAGTGTGATTCTATTTGAACTGACATCACTCCATCCAGTGAAATCTAGTGATCTGCATGTTGTTGTTGCTGTTGTTGTGTGCCTTCAAGTTGTTTCTGACTTATGGTGACCCCAAGGCAAGCCTATCATGGGATTTGCTGGGGCTGAGAGTATGTGACATGCCCAAGTTCATGCAGTGGGTTTCCAATGACTGAGCAGGGAATTGAACCTTGATTGCCAGTGTCATAGCCCAATGCTCAAACCACTATACCACACTGGCTCTGAATCTGTACTTTAGAGAGTGGAATTTTTAGAATTTGCAGCCAGAGAGCCTCAGTGCCTCACCAATCTACAAACTGCAGGGTTCCGTAGGATGTACCCTTGGCAATTAAAGTGAATTCATAGTGCTTTAATTGTGCAGTGTGAAGGGCCCCTGATATAAGGCAGTTCTCCATCTGTTCACTTCCCCCCCCATTCAGATGCACCATGTTTTGTTCTGGTGGGAGTAGGGATATGTGCATGTTTGTCATTCAAAAATGCGTGACTGCAGCAAGAAAAGAGTTGAACCTCAAAGACAAGGGGTCTGTCAGTCCAGCAATGTCAGGAGAGAAAGCTGACCCCCATGGAAAGTGACTCTTCAGTCCAAGTGAGTAATTTTAGAATAGTCAATAACAGAGCAACCAAAATAGAAGCCTGTGGGGACTTTTCAGGAACATCATCAAACAGAACCTGTCTTTAGCAACATACAATGAAACTGTTTGATGACGCAACAGGGATGAAATCACTTCATTAAAGAACAAAGAAAAATAGGGGCTTACAATAGATGAATTAGTTCAGGAAGTTGTTATCTCTTGTATCAAGATAAAACCCTGCAGACCTCCATGGTGAGTAACAATGAATAGGACTGAATCATTTCAAAGGGAGAAGTTTTCATTTTTCCTTATTTGAATCATTTTTTTTTAAACTAGCATTCAAAGGAGTTCTGGCTGAACTCATGTAGAGTTTTCTGAGAAGATGAAGTCTCTCATTTTGTTAAGACATGTCATTCATTTATTAAAATTTCTAGGCCACCTAATTTCTTAGATCTCAGGCAATATATGAGATGCAAATAAAATAGCATTTTTTTTTACAAATATTAATCAACAGCATAAAAGTGTGACCATCACTATCAGGGGAAGGTCATCCAATTTCCCAGTTGTGTGTGCATGTCAGAGCCTAGGGAAGGTTTTTTAGGACTACAAATCTCATAATCCCCACAGTCTATGCCATCTGAAGGATTCTGGGAATTATAGTCTAAGAAGTAATTTTTCAAACCTCTGGCATATTCCAATAACAGTTTTCACAGGCAGATAATATCAAAATCATTTCAAGTCACATACTATTGATTAAACAAGAAAGATTTGTAGAATATTGGAACTGGAGGGGATTTTGGAGTTCATCTAGACCAGATGTTTGTGGACTCCAGCTCCCAGAAGCCCTGAGCATTGACCATAGTGGCTGGGGCTTCTGGGAGCTGAAGTCCACAAACATCTGGGGACCCACAGGTTGAGAACCACTGATCTAGACCATTCCTTTGTTTGGTGCAGGATCTTTGCATAAGGTGCAACTTCAGCATCTCTGACAGGTAGTCTCTCAGTCACTGATACTAGTCCTGTTCTCTAAAGTATCAGAGAACAAGCCTGCTCCATGTTCCATGTGACATGACGCTTCCTATCTCAGTATCAGAGCCACTAAAGAGGGCAAGAACATAAAAGTCAAAGGCTAATCAAGTTCAGCATTTTGATCCTACAGTGGGCCACAAGATGCCTAGAGGATGCCCATCCTCCATGACATAAACATTATAATATCCTCCTAGATATATTTGACAACTGTACATCTTCCCCATGCATAATGCTTCTCACATTGGAAACCAAAAAGTAGTGGCCATAAACAGTTTTGTCTTTCATGAATTCTTGCTGTGAACTGCCATCAAGTTGATTTCAACTTACAGAAGCCCTACAAATGAGAGATATCCAAGTCATCCTATCCTCAACTACCCTATTCTGGTCTTACAGAAACAGGAATATGTCTTCCTTGACTGAGTCTATCCATCTGCAATGCGGTCTTCTTCTTTTCCCACTTCCTTTTGCCTTGCCAAACATTATTGTCTTTTCTAGTGAGCCATGTCCTCTCATGATATAGCCAGAGTGTAACAATCTCAGTTTAGTCATCTTGTCTTCTAGGGAGACCTGAGGTTTGATTTTCACTAGAACACATTCATTTGTCTTTTTAGCAGTTGACAGTATCTGTAGAACTCTTTTCCAGCACCACATTTGAAGTGAGTTGATTGAAACCCCTTTTAAACCCATCCATGTTGGTAACCATCACTATTTCTTGAAGTAGCAAATTCCATAGTTTAACTATGTGCTATACAGAAAAATTCCCTTCTGTCTAACCTGACTCTTCCCCAGTTGAGCAAATGGCCACCACTTAGATTTATGCAGTGGTGTTATGATATTGAGATTTAAATTTTCAATTCTTTTTCTAGTGATCCTCAACACAGAATCTGCCTTCTGCACAGCAGCCATACTCTGGCTTGATGTTTCCAATAAGCTGGCTGCTACACCATAACTTCAGCATCACTGACCTGGTTAGTCATTGTAAGCTCAAAGCCTTACACGGCCAGTTACTGGCACCACAAACCTCAGCAGATACATTTAGCATGACAGGCTGAGGAGTGTATCTAAATGCACAGGTTTTAAAACAGCATACCTGAAAATATGATGAGTCCTGCAACAAATCAGGCCTGAACTCTCAGTAAAAGTTACAGTGGCAGAGCTTGGAGTGTGTGGAGGGAGGGGGCAGGCAGGGGGTGGGGCTATGGCACAGGGTGTGGCCAGTGTGTGTGAGGGCACAGACATGAGCGTGGAGGGTGGCCAAGGCATGTAGGGGTATGGCTACAGGCTGGGATGTCCCAAATAACATTGCTGCCCAGGGCAAACCACCCCATCACCCCTCCCCATCCCTAAGCGACTGAAAAGTTAAGATGGTTAAACTGAGGCTGTTGTAATTTGGGCATCTCATGAGATGATGTGACCCATTGGAAAGAAAACATAATACTCAGGAAAGTGGAAGAAAATAGGAAAAGAGCAACACTGTGGTTTGATTCAATCAAGGAAGTCACAGCCCTGAGTTTGCAAGAACTGAGCCAGGTAGTGGATGACTGGGGGTCCTGGAGAACTCTCATTCCTATGGTCATGGTAAATTGAAGTCATTTTAGTTGAAATTAAAACATCAGAACAATACAAATCAATATAATTTACATAGGTTGCTACAGACAGAAATTTAGGTTTCTGGTTTTATTTATTTTCCTTTTTTCTTTGTTATGAGAATTGTATCCCACATTTCCAACATGTTTGCATGCCTTAAGGTGGCTTACAGCAAACAAACCAATAAAATTACAATATCAGTATGTCTGCTAAAAAGAAAAACCCAATACAACAGCAAGAACAGACACAAAACCTTGCATCTCACAAATGTAGTATGGGATGTAGAACTTCCTAAGTCCCCAGTATTGGTATGTTAGTACATACATTTTAACCTTACAATCATCCTGTGTTTCTTTAGTTCGAGATATAAGGGAGCTCTTTTATATTTTAAATATCATGCCGAAAAATGCATCTTTGTTACTGTTTATACAGAAAGCTTCAGCTGTAAAGGTAAGGACTAACCTCAAGTCTACATTTTAGCATAAATGAAAAGCCTTAAAGCATATGGGGTTCTTCCTTTCCCGTAAGTGTAGTGCAATTGGAGGTTGCAGCAATATTATTTCCATTTGGTGTCTGCAATATGACTGAAATGATTCATAAATCACATGGTGGGGGAAATACAGTAAATCACTGTGGCATGTTGGCTTGAGCATGACTAGGTCAAAAAATTATAAATAGCATTGGGTCACTTGGTTCTGGCAGGTCATCTTGTTTTGAAGATACACTTTCTCTAGCCATCAGGTCAACAGTGTGAAGAAGCAATGTTGTCATTTTTAAATGGAAATTTAAGTCCTTTCCCTCCCCACAAATAGGGTGGCATTTTTGATTTGATTTGTAGAAAGTATTAGCAGGTCTGGCCACACAGCAGATTGTTTTAAGTTACAGTAGTAAGGAAGCAAAGATGAGTATGAGCAGACATCTCTTTTGGGTTTGAAGTAACACGTCTAGATGATTCTGTGCTTGAGGCAAGAAGAATGAAAAGAGTGTCCACTGGAAAAACAGTGGTGCCTCATTTTCTCAAGAGAATGGGAGCTATGAAGAAGTTTCCTGCTTCCAGTTTCCATGTGCAGTTGAACTGAAACTTTTATATAATATTCCTACCACAGGGATGGAGAACATTTGGCTCTCTAGATGGCTTGGCCTCCACCTTTCATTAGTCCCAGTCAATATTCCTAATGGAATAAGACTGTGGGAAATGTAGGATAGAACATCTTGAGGCCCCAAGGCTCCCCTAAGGTTGCCAGAGTGAAAACTGGAGGCAGCTCCTCTCCCTTTAATGGTTGCACAGAAGAGGACATTTCAGCAGGTGTTTGTTGTCATGCAACCAGGTAGCAAGCAACACTTGCTGACATTCCTTCTTCTGTGCAAATGTTAAAGGAACATTTCTAGTTTTCATTCTAGCAAGCCTATCCTCCACTGCTTCCTTATTGAAACTAATCCAAATTCTTATCATTTTATTCACTTCCAACTACCAGTCTGGTATGTGAGCTTTTAGACATTTTTTTTTCTGACAGAATGAGACCTTTGGTGTTAATATGGGGAGGAGGACTCCCTTACTGTATATAAACAACAGAAGCATAACTCAATAGTTCCAGTGGTGCCATTTTCAGCTTTATTATTCCATGACAAAATTCCTGCCTGCTGCATCCCATAAGTAGATCTCTCAGTCTCTCTCTCTCTCTCTAGCTCTCTCTTTCTCTTTCTTCCACAAATTGTTTTTAGATATTTTGTTTTAACATGTATTGTGAGCCACATTGGGTCTCACTTTGGGACAAAAGCAGGCATCAAATAAATAAATAAGTTATGTATAAACGTAGCATTATGAGTCTCCCTTCCCTCTCTCTATTTATATTATTTATATGTTACTTTTGTACCTTGTCTTCCCACCTTATGCTCAGGAAGGCCTTCAGGTCTTTTCAAAATACTCTGTTTCAGATATTTTCATTTCATTTCCCCCCCTCCCCCTAGTTAAAACCTAATCACCAACTCTTTTAAGTATCAGTGGAAGTTGGCTGACAAGAGATTTAATCTTTTTTTTTTCTTAATTCATCTGGTATTTATTTTCTAACATTACATCATTTTCTTAGGGTGACCAAAATGAGGAGAAATTATGTTGAGGGTATAGCTTGTCTAATGCCATTGATGTTCTGGAATCCATTTCCATATTTCACCTTGCAGGTAAGATCCCTTTCCCTTTTCCTTAATAAAATCAGCCTTGGGGGAAATCAGTTAAGCTTACGTTCTTCCCAGATCCTAAAAGCTTAGATTGCAGTGCTAATGTTAGAGCTTTAAATAGCCATCATTCCAAGAACTATTTTTAAAAAAATGTGGGTGGCAGCCCAGTCATCCACATTCTCTGTACTTTAACCTTTCTTGGCTGGGGGTGATGGAAAATACCTGCAACATTCTGTAAGGGGTCAGGCTACAAGGCAAGCACATAGCAGATCATTGCTCAGCAGAACTCAATTACTTGTGAAGCCACATTTAGGAGGGACGTCCTGATAGTAAGAGAGGTTCATCAGCCAATGTAGTTGGTTGCCTCAGAGGTCAGAGGATTATCCTTCATTGAAGCTCTTTAAAGAGAGGTTGGATGACCAGATTTCAGGAGTGTTTTAGCTGTGCATAACAGCCTAGCAGTGGGTGGACTAGATGGCCTTTGTTGTCACTTTCCAACTCTATGATTCTATGAGGGTACTTGGCCAAGGCTACAGTCTGGCTGGATTTAATCACATAACCAGAAATGATGTTATGTCATCTCTGGTTCCAGGAGTCAGATGAAAATGGTCAATGTCTGCTCATTTTTCAAAGTGGTAGAGGAAAAGGAGATCCCAAAAATCACATTTTTGTGGTAGATTGCATAGTTTTTTGGCTTTTCTGGCCATTTTTTTTAAAAAAGTTAGTATTTGGAAACTGTGTAGGCTCAGAGAGCTGAAAAATGGTGCCTGAGGGGCCCCATATGGACTTCAGGCCATACTTTCCCCACTACTGATTGATGAGTTTCTTGATGAGTGCCTGGAAATGTTAATCTTTTTCTAGAATTTATCTCCTTCTCTGTATTGTTAGTGCACATATACTGATTGGGCCCAGAGCATGGGAATTATCGTCTTAACCCTGTACATTGTAGTTTGATTCAAGCTGCCCAACACTCATCCCAGAGTGCTAGCCATTATGCAATCAGAGCCTAAAAAATTGTTTCTTGGATTAAAATTCCCAGAATTCCCAAACCACCATGGCCACCATGTTAGAGAACTCTGGAAACTGTACTATGAAAAAAAATTAATAACTTGTTCGAATACAGTGGGGAGCCACATGAAAAATTTACACTCCCTACTTCCAGGGCAAATAGTCCTATGCTGTAATGTACGTCAAAATGCGTATGTGATTATTGCTGCTCCATTGAACAGGTGCTAGTGAACTGCAGGAGGAGCAAAATAGCTGCCTATCTAATCTAAGAATGGAATTTTCCACCGCAGTCAAGTTCAAACCCAAGGCTGGTGTGGCTAACCGACCAAAGCCATACGTTTTTACTGCTGTTTACTTGTCACTGTAATGGTTTGCAATATGCAGTTGGGCAATAATCTTGTTGCCTTATTGTTTAGCTCTGAGGGAGAAAAAGGAGCTGTTTCTTTCCTCTTTGAATGTTTGTGATATAGGTCACAGCAGTGCCTCTAACGAACATGTCTGTGCCTGGAAGGTCATGGCGGGGTGTGTTTTGCCCAAGCACAATACCTGTTACTGTGTTAGCAGTGACTGAGTTTGCTGGCTTGATAACATCAATGGAAATGTTTAACTGCACAGATCGTTAGAGAAAGAGTGAAAGAAAGGGAGGGAGGGACAGGAGAGAGATTATGATTACTAACTTGCCAAGTACCATAAATGTATTTTGCTGAACTGAAATAAATAGGACTGAGGCATAGAAGAATATATTATACTTTATATGAGTCTTGTTAGATGTTGCTAGAGTCTAGACGAGTGTTGAAATGTATTTGTTGCCACAGCCCATGCACTAGGACACATTGCCGCAGGTTCTGGCATCAGTTGTCTGTTGAATATTCAGTGCCAGATATTCCATTTGGAGTTCCCAGGACTCCATTTTCTTTTTGGATTCTCAGTCGATATCGGTGCTAGTAGCAACTCAGCCAGCTATAGTTCATTTTAGAACTGCCTCAAGGAAGAGAAACAGAGTTTGAAAACAACACTGGGGGTGGGCAGTGGGTGGAATGAAAAATAGCTGTAAGAGATGAACATTTGTGGGAGGGGGGAAACATAAATATACCATTTTTGATACACACACACACACACACACACACACACTTTAATCCTTTTGAATGCTGAAGAACTGCAAGAAGGATGACTCATATAAACAGGCTGTCACCATTTCTCATTCCAGCCTAACAAGGAACAGGATGATTAGCCTGTTAATAATTATAAACTTGTTGTCTTCTGGTTCACTTCACTTAGCTGTAATGAAAAGACATCTTCTGAAAAGCCAGTGCTGACATATTGAAATGTTTAAGGCACCAATATGTGACATCTCTTGTCTGAGATACATTTTGCTCATGGTAGGAGGGCAGGACACTTTGTTCCACTTGTAAATATTTATTATACAAAGAGGGGGCTATGTTTTACCCTCAGTGGAAGTGTGAAAGACAGGCATATCACAGCAATGTTTGCTCAGACAGCACAATGAAGACGGTTTTGAGAGGCACCCTGTAGAGAACGTTTGGGCAGATTCTGATGGCATTATTGCATCATGACTCCAAACTGCCTGCCATGTGCAGGTCAACTGTGCCTTCTTTAGAATGAGCGTAATGCTAATTCTTCCCTCTGTACCCTTCAAATAATCATTCATTATATCACCTTCTGCAAAAGTAGAGTAGAGGGAAAGAGGTGGAAAAGAAAATGGAAGCTTTACAGTCCTGCCCTTCCACCACCACGTCACAGTGTAGCAACATGGAATCCTCTGCTGCAGCTGCCACATTTCCATAACTGGACA
Organism: Iguana delicatissima; assembly: GCA_948472985.1. Classification (NCBI taxonomy): domain Eukaryota; kingdom Metazoa; phylum Chordata; class Lepidosauria; order Squamata; family Iguanidae; genus Iguana; species Iguana delicatissima. The sequence goes on along the minus strand of CAOKZL010001626.1, from coordinate 78,830 downwards.
GAAGTGATAGTATGAGGTGGAATAATATGGTAGTTTTATGGCTGTGGCACCAGAGGTTGGGCCTACCTTATCTCGAAATCTGAAAACCTCCAAAAACCAAAACTGTTTGCCACTCACTTCCAACTTCAAGGTAGGAGTTATCTTCTGCTTGTTTGTCTCTCAGATCCTCAGTCTCTCTCTCTTTCTTTTTTTCTTTTTTCCCCAAAAACCACCCACTTCCACCTTTGATGTGGTGGCTGCAATGCTCCTGCTCATTCATCTCAGGTTTGAGGAGCACAGCAGATGTAGAAGCAGGCTAGCAGCAAAAAAAAAAAAAAAAAAACTAAGGCCATTTCTGCTTCACACTGTTACAGTGCTATTATTTCCCTTTCAACATCCTATGAAATCTGGGGGTTTGCAGTTTAGGGAGGAGCATTTAGAATTCCCAGCCAGAGAGCTCTTTGGCCTCAGTAAACTACAAACCCCAGAATTCCACAGGATATTGAAAGAGCAATAATAGCTCTTTAACAGTATAGAGTGGAAATGGCCACAGGCTCTGTGAAATAGTGGGAGATAGGGTTCACACCAAACACTATGCTTGGATTCTCACTATTTCACAGATCTTGAGTCTCTCTCTAGCCTCATACACAACGCAAATAGTGAAGGAATGAGATGTGAGACCGTTCCAAAAAGATATTGTATTCCAAAAAAAAAAAGAGAGAGAGAGAGAGAGAAAGAAAAATCCAAAACACTTCTGGTCCCAAGCATTTTGGATATGGGATAGTCAACCTGTACCCACTCCTGAGAGTAGTGATTCTACACCTTCTACTTGGGAGTGCAGGCAGTTCTGCTAAAATGGTACTAAAAATTGTTGTTGCATCCCACACTCTTCCCATCTCCTTGAGTAAATGTCTAACTTGAAGACATATGTAGGAAAATAGATGGAAGTGGAAACATCTAGCTCTTATATATCCCAGGCTCTTTTTTTTTTCTCTCCTTTTTAGGAAAGCTTAGAGCAGATTACATATAATACCTAGATTCCTCCAATTTAGTCAGTGATCAGTTCTGCTGCTCTAAAACTCCAAGAGCATTTTGGGCCCTTTTCACATCACACAATCAAGCACTATATTCCACTTTAATTGCTATGGCAACATCCTATGGCAACCTGTGGTCTGTAGTTTGGTGTGACACTGCAGCACTCTGGCTGAGAATTCTAAATGCCTCTCCCTAACTGCCAGTCCCGGGATTCTGTAGGACGCTGCCACGGTAGCCACTGTGGAATCATGGTGCTATAACTGAAAAGAGTGAAAGGGCCCTTAGTGAAGGCCAAAGGTGTCTCGATGGCAGAAGTGGGAAAGCCAAATGTCACTCCTTTATCATGAATTAACAAAAGGAATGAATGCAAGATGAACTGAAAAAAAAGGGGGGAGGGACTGTGCAAGAATACAACAGAGCCAAGCAGACTCCCATCCAAGGATTCAGATTTGTCCATTTCTCACCCTTCTGCCTTTCAATGGCATCACTACTGGCTATCTCTCACAATGCTGTACAGCTACTAGAGAAGACAACTGTGGGAAGACTCATAGTTCAGTGGCTCATAGCTCAGCATCTGCTTTGCATTCAAAAGATGTCTGGTTCAGTCTTCAAAATTAAAGCGAATTTGACAAAGTGTGGTCTGGGAGCCACATAAGGATATGTTAAAGATCCTTCTCCCTTTTTTGCAAAAATTTAATTGGTTCTCCTGGAAGCCTTCGGGAGCAGCAATTCACTTTGCAATTCATATTTCAAAGAGGTCTTAGCCCTTGCCAGACTGTTTAACATTTAAAAAATTAGTTATTCAAAATTAGAAGTTGCCTGTTGCCACTTTCTGTTTTGTTTTGGGATTTTTGGCAATCTTATGTGTCCCCCAGATGATTTCTGGGATAGGAGATCGGCTCTAAAGGTATCCTACTTCTGATCTGAAGGATGGCAAAGACATATCCCTATTAGTCTGTTTCAGCATAAAAATATGTTGTAATCTCATAGCAATAATCAAGAAAAAGACACTTCTAGCATAAGCTTTTGTGAACTTCTGTCCATTACATTAGATGCAACTTTGAAGCATCTGAGTTAAACAAAACGAGTTCTACCTGAAACTTTGGGAAGTCCCTGCCAATCAGAGACAACCGTGTTAAGCTAAACAGTGATTTTCAGCCTTCAAGCTCAACATGTTGTTGGACTAATTGTTGCGTATCTTCAAGTCATTTCCAACTTATGGCAGTCCTAAAGTGAACTTGTCAGAGGGTTTTCTTGGCAAGATTAGTTCAGAGGGGGGGTTGCTTTTGCCTTCCTCAGAGGCTGAGAGAGTGGGACGTGCCCAAGATCACCCAGTGTGTTTCCATAGCTGAGCTTGGATTTGAACCCTGGTCTCCAGATTTGTAATCCAGAGCAGAAACCACTACACTGCAGTGGCTGTTGTTGTTGAACTAGAGCTCCAATTATTCCTGAGCCCTGGCTGGAGATGATTTAGTACAGTAATATCTTGAGACTAAGGCTTTGAAAAGACTGAGTGAGATGGATCAGTGGTCCAACCCAGTATAAACCAGCTTCACATTTTTAAATGTTTATTTCAACCACAAGAAGTAAATTCAACCATAAGAAGCAAATCTATCCAAATATCCAAATTATCTATCTATCTATCTATCTATCTATCTATCTATCTATCTATCTATCTACCCACTCACCCATTCATATATAATATTTATTGTGGATTGCTCTATTTTTAATTTAATGTTTTAATATCTGCTATGCCAAAAATTCCAGTTTATTACTTGGAGGTCCTTCTTGAACATTCAGTTCTTCAACAAACTTCTTATGGTTTTAAGGTTGTTTTCACTGGATGTTTCAAGTGTGTACATCAGATGTGCAATGAATCAATCCATAGCAGAGATTAGATGTATGCATTACTTTGGAAACTATGGAGAAATTTTGACATCACTCAAATAATTACATTTGTCAGCATTAGCTAGTAAAATTAAGGCCAGGGGGAATAGTAAGATATGCTGAAAATAGTAATAATGAGAGTAGAAAGGTATACATTGTGTCTGTATAGAAAATGTGATCTATAGAAACAGCCTGATGGCTTTCAAGAAGCATGCTGAATTTGCTGCTTGCTTAGGGCTTAGTCTAGGACTTTCATGTTTCTTTTCATTCAGTGGCTCAATACACTGAAACACTATACCCTGACATTTTTAAAAGCATCTGTTTCAGCATGTTAAGGTAACCTCTGTCTTGCTCCACCTTTGTTTGGTCAGGTGTCGGCTCACCAAATTGAATTAAAGCCTCTATTCATTGTGCCATCTCTTCTTGACATGGTTAGCACCTCTGCTAGATTTTTCACAGAGCCTCCAATAATCCCACTGAAAACATTTTCTCCCATTTAATAAATCCCTTTAGACATTATTGTCTTATTTTCCCCTCTTTCTGAGAAATGTCATTTCTGTGTCACTCAGTAACAGGCCAGACAACATTTGGATATATGGAAGAAGAGAGGCCAGACCTTTCCCATGGATTGTCCCTAACGTGACTCCTTAGTAACCATTTTCCCTACTTAATTTCCACTGAAATATATTCTTATTCACATACAGACAGGCAAATTTTAGGTTAAACCTCTGCTATGGAGTGACTTGTTATCCAAACATATTGATGTCCCATCAGACTAAACATCCATGTCAACCTTCTGTGCTAGAACAATGCTCTAAGGCTGGAATGGACAACTGTGGTGAGTCTAAGGGTCCTACAGAATTATAGCACGATGATTTCCCATTAATTGCATTAATTAACTTTAATTAAATAACATTAATTAACATCTTATGGAATCCTGGGATTTCCAATTTAAGGAGGGGTACCCAAAACTATCTGCCTGAGTGCTCTAGTGTTTCATCAAACTATCAACTCCTGGAATCATGGGATGCATAGTGTTATAACCATACTATGAAAAGTTCCATGGGCTGTTTTGATCACTGAGCTACAAGATACAGCACAATCCAAATCCATAATCCACATATCTTTTTTTTGGCCAATTGGAAAGCACAAAATGCATCATGCAAGCTTTCAAAGTTTCACTGGCTTCTCTGTCAAGCAAATCATGCTTAAAAATCATACAGGAGAAGGAAAGTGATGATGTTGGGGTCACAGGCCTATATTGTTTTTGTCATATTTAAATTGATGTTGTTTTTGTCATATTTAAATTGATCTGGAGGGATCTCAGTGCAGGTAGCCTTCTCTTTTACATCTCTGTTCTACCTACAAGTCCCAAAGAGCCTGTGGAACTCTTGAACAAGGGTCTGGAGATAGATTTACATGAATAAGATGAAATTTTATCCAGAAGATAGAAGTGCTGCTTGAAGGGGAAGTTGACTAAGCTGGAAGGAAGGGTGCAACTGGTCTTTAACAGGACTGCACTCTTGGGAGGTTCTCCTGATCTCCTCACAATCTATGGAAGAACAAATGGCAAACTCACCATTGCTAGCCATTCAGCAGTCCATCACAGTTCCACAGTTCTACCAGTTAATCCATTTAACTACTGTGGTTAAAGCCATTCACTGACTTTTAGTGATAGCTGCCATGAAGCTTGTGATGGTAGATAAGCTTCCTAAAATATCATCCGGCCAGCATTACTAAACTTTACTCACATAGCACAATCATAAGAGAGTATCTGTGGCACGTTCTCAGCTTAAGATCATAGTGGCATGGCTGAATAGGTTAGGATGGCAAGGAGGGTGACTTGGAAGTATGCCCTTATGTTAGAACCTTGCACACTGTTCGTGGCTTCTCTGTCTGTCACTCTAACAAGTTCCTTGGGAAATAAGCAAATGTGGAAAGGAACATGTGTGCCATAAACAACATTTCAGTAGAGCTTGTTTCTGAAAATCTGCTCAGAGTTGATTCTCCTTTGCCCTACAATTTTAAAAAAGGAGTTATTCATATTGTTCTCTATATTATCTGGTTGATTCTCTTCTGGTTCTGAATACAGTGCACTGGGACTAGGTTTTACTATCTCTCCAGTCTTGCATCAGTTACACAAAGAAGGTCAATGGATAACAGTACACTTTGTCAGAATGTAATACAGTAGCCCCTCCACATTTGCAAGCATTAGGGGCACAGAAACCTTGTGAAAGTGGGGAAAAATGCAAATAACTCCCCCCTGCGATTCCCCTCTCATTCCCCTACAGAGATTCCCCTGTCCCATTCCTTTGCCTCTGGCCCCGGCATTGTGGGTGGGGGAAGAAAAAAAGACAATTTTAAAGGCTTACCAGTACTTTCCCCTCAGACAGAAAAGAGGAGAGGTCTGGAGAAGTATTTACTTTCAGCAACCATCTTAAGAAAGGAGGAGCAAAGAGAGCACCTGACCAATCAGCAGCCAATACATTGCAGAATGTGCAACCACGTGGCAGAAAGGCCACACCTTAGCGATGGGAGAGGACTTTGCTCACCCAAAAGGAAAAACACTCCATTTTAAACATGTCTCATAAGCCTGGGGTGAGGAATGCAAGGGATGGGAGGAGGAAAATGAGAGAGCAGGCAAGCATGTGCTTTGCGAATAATCAAATTCATGAAAGTCAAACCCGCAAATATGGAGGGAGGACTGTAGTTATTTGATATATCAGCAATAGATAGATAGACAGACAGACAAACAGATATAGATAGATATACACACGCACACTGGCTGTGGATATGTGTGTGTGTGTATACTCACACACATACGCACGCACACACATATATATACATACATGTACACACACACACACACACACAAATACATACATAAAGCTGTCTTAAGCCTCTCTGGTCTAGTTCAGATGACAAATTTCCTCTATCCATTCCATACCCATTGAGGGAAGAAAACAATGCTGTCCTTCTGCCAGCCCTTACTTCTGACATTGCTCACATACTGCCATGCAGAAATACGTCATTAAAATGCAGCCTAAACACATGTGCGTATGGCCCAGTTTTCATAAGATTATGTACGTTGGGAGTGGCAACCTTTGCATGCTTAATTAACTGGCTAGTTAGTCTGCATGTGTACTGTAGGCATGGGGGGACTATCTAGAGCAAACTTCTTGTTGTTTGGTCAACGCCCACTTCCCCTTGTATGTTCTCTTCTTCTTCCCTTTTTTGTTCTTTGGCTTCCCTGCAAGCATGTGGTATCTGATCCTCTGGCAAGCATGGTTTCCTGTAAGCATGTGAGTTCTTATTTTTGTCTTACCTTTCTTCAAGAATTTGAACCTGCGTAAACTATGCACAAGATTATGTGAGTAAATCCTTTTTACATATTTTTAACCAAACTGTTTGTGTTTATTTTGAGCTAGATTAAGTGTGTCTGGGGTGGAAATGATGAAGTGAGACTGGTGATTTGTTCAGCTTCTGTCTGTGCATTACAGAATACTCTGCTGATTCGGAGACTTATTACTAAAAATCTCTCAATTCCCCAACAATCTGAACATTATCTTACATGGAGATTGAGGGAAGTTGGTGTTGGGGCAGACATACGGGTTAATGGTAAAAACAGGTGTGTGTTCTCTGTTACTTCAACTTATATTGGCTAGATTGTGGAGATGTATGACCAAAACCTGCCCTCTGTGTAACTATCTTCTCCTTTTTCTTTCACTTGGAATAAAAGGTGGAGACAATCTAGCTTTCATTGAGCTGGTTATTATGGTGTGCTGTGCCAGACTTTCACAGTTGCAGGGACCATTCATAGGTCCCTGAATAGTTTACTAGGTTTACAGGACTACTAGCATTGGTCCCTACAGAACTATACGTAGCCACAGATACCTAATGTCATTAAGTGCAGTTAATAATTGCAGTAAGTGTCACTTTGATCATTCACAAATATTTTGATCTGGTTCATGGGTTAGTAAATATTTACAAGAGTCACAAGTTCTTCTGTTTTGTTATTATCCAAGTCTGGGCTTCTTGTTGCTAAGCACCAGCTAGAAATGGATTAACTGATCTGTGCTGCACAGGAAATAAACTGGTCCATAAAAGTTTATTGTTGCTTCATTCAAAGTTACTTTGACACTTCAGTTCTTTTGTTAAGAACGTTGATTAAGTTGTTAGGAAATGGTGGGAAAGAAGAAATACAATATGCATTGCTCTGGATGGGCTTATGCCAGCAAGATGCTGCATAATTCTGTACTCAGGAAATTGGTTTACGTCAGGCATATGCAGTCAACAAGATTAATGTTAAGTGTTGCCAAGATCCCTCCATTCCACAGTACATGGCTAGAGGCTCTCTTTTTGCACAATGGGCAACATATCCTGCCAGCCTGCTCAAAATTATTTCCCTGGCATGTCTATTTTCACAGGTATTACCTTTTATCAGAGCACTACCACCACAATTTTGTGCTTCTCCCTTTCATTTCAGTGATTAGATACAATGGATCATATCTTAGTAGCAAAGAACTCTTCTCAGGCCCCTTTTATATATTTAATACAAACTCGGCCATCTCACTGCTCACTCCTAACTTTGTATTATATATGAAAAAGTTTAAAAACACCAGTCTATTCCAGATCCTTGGCACTTGAACTGACTTCTTCCACCTCTCAGTTGTAAAAACTGCCCATTTATTCCCACTCTCCTTTTCTTTCTGGCCTTGCCACACTACATAATTATAGCACTATGATTCTGTTTTAATTTTCAGTGCTACATCCTGTGGAATCTTCGGGTTGATAGTTTTGTAAGGACTACAGTTCTCTGTTTGAGAATTCTAAATATCCTTCCTTATACTATAAATGCCAGGATTCCATAGGCTGGAACCATGGCATTTTATAGGGCATCAAAGTCCTATAAATATGTATGTGACAGGACCCTGAGTGCTAATTTTTTGAAGAATAATCTCTGGCAGATCATAGTCTAAGCAGTCGCACGCCCCTTGTAACTGTAGGATGAGAAACCCCTTCTTCCCACTTGCGCTTTGGGCCACTGCCAAATACAATGGCACGTAGAAGCCATGCATGACAGGACAATGTTCTTCATATTTTTTCCCAACTTCTTGCTGAAATACACAGTTGCTGAAATAAATGGTTGCTGCAAATGGGCAATTCAGCCTTAATGATTCCCCCTCCGAAGGAATTTGAGACCTATAGAGTGCCTTGGTTTGATGAAATACCATATTGTGTGAGACTACAACACTCATGGTGACTACAAAACTGGGTTGTGGTGAGTTATGAATATATGAGCATGGAGGGAAGAGAAGATGAGGAATGGAGGTTTATGGGAAAGCATTGTGGTGTTAAAGGGAGTGTAGAGTTTCCATATGAGAAAATGTCTAGAGGCAGTTTACATAGCTGGAACTCAAGTAGTGAATGGTTGTATTGGGAGTAATATTGATGCAATCTGCTAGTGCTAATTTATTGAGCAGTAGGGCTTCTTTAACTGCCAGGATTGTTTGTGGTTCCTCCCAGAGGAAATTCATGGGAGGTAGGAGCAAATCTTTAATCCTTAAGATAATAAGATTTTTTAAACAAAAAACAAAAACCCTCTCTCCAATTTGTTTTCTTGGGTTCTTCAAATCCACACATGAAGAAAAAGCCAATTGTTTCAATGTTTCCTCTTTAATAGTGTGGCAACATTGCGATTGGGGTTGGGTGGGTGCCTTTATGGATGTCAGAATCTTAATTTTATCTGGAGCAATGATGAGAAAACAATAAAAACCAAGAATAAGAAGCAAACCTGAACATTTAGTAAAACAACTGAACACTGCAAGTTGTGTTTATTTGATAGCTTTATCAACATACTGACCCCCCCACCAACCCAACCCAGGTGTTCTCCTCAGAGATAGAAACGTTTTCATAGATAGTAGTACATTCAACAAAATGCACTCAGATAACTAAGAAACATGTTATGCTTGCTGGATGATAAATAAAAAGTTGGAATTTTCTCTTTAAAAATATAAAGTCCTCCTTGACCTGAAATGTAATTTTGTACATTTAAAATATTTTGGGATTTCAGAATACAAATTTGAAATTCAAAGGTTCTGAATTCTGAAATCTGGAATTTAAGGATACTATAAAAACAAAATAATGATAAATCTGTATTCCTATCAGTGACTTTTGTGGCAGTAGTATAAGCATCAACAATTCCAAATGGTTGCTTCTTTAAAAAAAACACACTCTCATTTCAAGAATATTCATACTTGTAATTATTTAAAAACATTGAATTATTGGATAAGATATGTTGACTATCGATATGTTTAAAACAGGGATCAGAACGTATACATTAATACTAATTACATGACATTACATTTTTTGTAGGAGAAAATTAAATTAGCACATGTAGAACCTTTTCCATAAAGAAATTTAGTGTACTTTGAGGACATTTTCTAAAGAACAATATGGGGTTAGTGTTTTGCTTACTATATTGCTCCCCTCTACTACCTCCCCTGCTAGTCTAAGAGCCTTTCCACACTACACTGTAATAGTGCTATTATTCCACTTTTAACACCTATGGAATCCTGGGGCTTGCAATATGCCCTGTTTCCCCGAAAATAAGACATACCCATAAAATAAGCCGTAGCAGGATTTCTAAGCATTTGCTCAATATAAGCCATACCTCGAAAATGACATAGTGATAGGCGTGGCTATGCAGCGTACCGGCGTGGAGCGGTAAAGAAAATGGGCAGCCCTTCTCATCTGCCCCGTCATGACAGCAGCTATCTCGGAGGTGACCGGAGAGGTGTGGGCAACCCCAAACAAGGTCGGCTCCCCCTGTCAGGTCCCGGTTGTTCTGTGCATGCTGCAAGCTGAGGCATAGAGGGAGACATAGGCCCTTTCCATGTGTGTGTGGGGGGGATGGGCGAAAACACCCAAAAATGGAGCTTACCAGCAGCCGGGCGAGTCCGTCACCACGCGGAGGAGCGTGAGCTCGCTGCTCCACATTCCTCCAGCATCCCAAATGGCAGTTTCCGGTTAGTGGAGGCTCTCCACCAACCAGAGAAGCTCGCCAGCTGGAAGCCTGCCCCCGGCTGATCTGCAGGCATGCACTTGCGCGCGCCTGCAAATCTGCTTCTGAGCTGGGTGATGGAGCAGCACAGGGTTGCGCGCTCCCTGGTTGTTAAAAACCTCTGACTTAACTATATTTGAATAAATGTAGATTGTTGTACCATACTTAATAAAAATAAGACATCCCCTGAAAATAAGCCATACTGTGTCTTCTTGAGGAAAAATAAATATAAGACAGTGTCTTATTTTCGGGGAAACACGGTAGCGAGGAGCATTTAGAATTCTCAGCCAGAGAGGTCTTTGGCCTCAGTAAACTACAAACCCCAGGATTCCACAGGAGATTGAAAATAGAATAATAGCACTATAACAATGTCATGCAGAAAGGCCCTAAGCTTTTCGCTCTGTGGCAGCCAGCAGCTGCAGTGATGAATGGCAAAAATGAAAGGCAGCCAAGAACAGGACAGAGGAAAAGGAGACCCATGGCACATGACCTCATGGTGGTACAGAAAATGAAAAGGGAGAAGAGTGGACACAATTATTTGACACGAGTAAAAGGGGAATGGAGGAAAAGGGACAGAGAAAGAGAAACATGGAGGAACTGAGAGCTGACAAGAAAGACAGAAAAGACAAACAGCAAGACACCTGTAGAAGAAATAAAAAACTCAAGACAGAGAGAGTAAGAAGAGGTGAGTAGAAGAAGGCAAAGGACACTAGAGTGACTTCACAGTGAAAAAAAATATACACAAACAATAGAAAAATCAAGAGATGAAAAGTTTGAAGATGATTATAACTATTGGTCTGTCTCTTGAAAAGATTTACGGGAATCTTTTTTTTTTTTTGGTTGAATATTGTTCATGCAGGTGGGATGGTTTGTGTATTGTTAATGGGGACAAGGGGTAGGAAGATGTGGTCTATCTAGTAGTTTATGTTTATAAATAAAGCATTTTTTTTCTCTTCATCCTTCCTGAGGGTATTTTTTTCTAACTTTGCTCATACCTTTTCAGTGGGTGAGAAGTGGGGTTTTTCAAATTCATTCGGTTGTTTTCTTTGCCACCAGACTGGAAATAGGAATGAGGGAGCCGAGACAGTGAGAATGAATTTTGTACCTGCATTTTTATGAGTTTTTTGTACAGTAATATAACATAAATGTAAATGCCAAATTAGAAATAATATAATTAAACCACCCCTTTAACATTTTTAAAGAGTTTTAGTGTAAGCATAACATAATCAGAAAGAATAATATGGTGACAAAAATTTTGTGCACTTTTCACCTAGTATTTACACATCTTGAAGAAGTTTGTGAATTGTTCTGTGCAAAAATACATGTAACACAGTTTCCAAACAAATCATATGGGTTTCTAGATTTTTGCTTTTATTTAAAGAAAAAAAAATACTTTTTTTGCAAAAATCATGGGATTTTTGCATAAAAACCCACTAACTTTGCACAAAGAAATCATATGTGTTTCTAGATTTTTTTTTGCATAAAAATGTTACAAGTCTTGTTTTTAAATAGCATGATTTCTGTTTTGCATGTATGTGTGTGTCTGTAAAAATGCGGCTATCTAGAAAAAGCTTTTTGTGTAAAAAATGATGTGTGGTGTGTGTGTGTGCACAAATCCTATGATTTTGACATACAAAAACTATGCATATTTCTGTGCAAAATACTTTCCAGAAACAATTTGGAATGTACAAATAGAAAATGAGAATTGCACAGAAATATTCATTTTCTTCCACAGTCGGAAAAAAGAAAACTGCAGAAATGTTTCACCATCACTTCTGAGGATGAAGTAGTTGAATACGTACATCCTTAGTCAAGAGTGCAAAACAGCCATTGGAAGGAATAAATATAATACACTGAAAATCTAAAGTGATTTTTCTACTCTTCTGGTTAACTGTTTTAATCAGTCATTTTAATCTGTACTGTTCAATTGATTTGTTGATTTCATTTGAGACATATCTATCTATCTATATATATATATTTACCACTCTGGGACAGAAATTCTGAAGAGCAGCCCAGAAATTTCCTGAATGAAATCCATTTCATTGAGTCAACTAATACACTGGATGAAGGTTGCCTGAAAATAATTTGCATCTATATATCACTTTTTACAAGGAAATTCAAGGAGTTAAGCAATGAAGATATTTTTAAGAAAAATTAAAAGCAACAAAAATAATTCAAAACAATAAAATAACAAAACTTCTGTGACATTTTAAAAGTCCAATTTTTTTTAAAAAAATTATTCTAATAGCATTTCTAAAAACAGTGACTGTAATGACAGACTGCAATTCAGAAGAGAATGCATTCTAGAGTGCGAGAGCATCCATTGTTGACATTATCTTCAGGAGAGCTTCTCCTATAGATCTTGACAATTTGGTTCATTCATAACAAGACAGACAAGCCATTTAAGCTTTTAAAGGTTAGACCCACCAACAGAAAACAACTGGTAACTACTACAGTTCTTTCTGTATTTAAATAATATGATCTCAGATAGCTGCCACATTTTGTATCAACTGAACCTCCTGCACAGTCTTCAAGGGTATCCTGAGTAAAGCACATGGCAGTGCTCCAGACGTGATGTGACTGCAGCACAGATGACTGTTGCCAAATCAGACTGACTCAGTCAAGTCAGCAAAAAAGGTTTACTGTGCATTCATCCTGGTGATGGCACTGGGATAAAACTGCCTGGGGCAGTGACATAGATTGTCACTGGAATTACAAAAGCACACCGCTCGGCTTACCTTGCTGAGCACCGCCATTTGCAAGGCGGGGCTAGGGAGTGGAATGACGTCTGCTCCGGGTGAGGGGTGGGCAGTAGTGGTCATTTTCAGGGCTACATGGTCCCCGCGGTCCCTGGATGCCCACAAATTGGCAGCCAATGGGAGTGGGCTAGCCTTGTTCCCATTGGCTGGCAGGCTTTGGCTGGGCGGGACCGCTCAGGCCTTAATTGGGCTGGGAGAGGGAATTTAAATTCCTCTGCTGTAGTTTCCTTCTCCTCTTTCCTCCTCCTTATTCCTTGGTCCAACTGCTTAGACTATCCACTCACCCTGCTTTCATGCTTTGATAATTTTGTTCTTTCGTCACAACTTGCAGGGCAGTCACATGGATCGCGGATCCAGGTCGGTGGGTACCAATGGGGCTGCTGGCATTGGTACAAGCTATTTTGTGGTTTCAGGGGGTGCAAGGTGGTTTAAGTGTGCCCGGCTACGAGGTCACGAGTTACTTGTACCCCCTGGTGGCAGAGGATCCCCAGCTGGTGGGACATCCCCTGCCATTCCTCAGGATTCCAGCAGTGGGCTGGAAGCTGGGAGAATCAATCAACAGGTGGGTTGGTCAAAGATGGGATCCAGACCCATGCTGGCACCAACCCAGTTTGTATTCTGTAGCCAATAAAGTTGTTGCCTTTTTCCTTCCAAACAGTGGTCTTTGCCTTCTTTCACATCACCTTGGCCCCTGCTCTCACAAATGTTTTTTCTTATCACAGAACATATGGTTGCAAAGGCTGTTTCCGCATCCTACCTCTTCTTGGCACTGGGGTGTGGTGCTCACACAAGCAGCCTCTTGTGAGAGGCCCTCGCGTCCAGGTTTCTTCAGCTCCGCATGAGCAACCTTCCCAGGCTGCACTGAGACAGGAAGCACGACCAGCCCTGCTTCTGAGGCTCTCCACGGCAGGTAAATGCGCGCGGGGCCCGGGAGCAATGAGCGATTGCACAGCATTTTCAGCTTAAAGCCAAAAATGCAAAGGTGCGCGAGCATTGCCTGCTGGCCCCTGGAGCCTTGCACAATTGTGAGGGCATCATGCAGATCACTCCTTGCAGTTGCACAAGGCTCCAGGCCCTCTTTCGCATGACAGATGCAGTGCAAAAAGGGCCAAAGTCTACATTAAGAGTAAAGTCCAACTATCAATTGGAATCATGATAGTTCCTTAGTAAGAACTGATTATTCTTCAGAAGGTAGTGGAAAACTTCTATATGAGGTACCAATGGTGTTTTCATCCTAAAGGCCCATATCTATTATTAGCTGTTTATCCCATGGACTGGAGATTCAGATCTGTTTTATCTGAATACTGGTTAATAGGATCCATATACCTACAGGTCTCCTGCAATAATCCATGCAAAAGGAAATGAATTGCATTGCATTTTTCATTTCCTGAGGGACTGTGAAGGGAAATGAAGACCATAGATGTGCTTTGGAAACTTTTGTAGAGGATTTAGTAGAGTGTGAAAAAAAAAAAAGGAAAAGGAAGAAAAAGGTTAAAGAGTTCTTGACCTTTCCTATGGCCACTATTTTCATGGTGATGTAACTGACTTCCTGGATTGTCCTCTGAGGTTTTCTGTACATTTTTATAGCACAAATCATGCTTATGACAGTAGTATTTCATCTGTCAGGGGAGAGTTTTGCTTCAACCTCTCTTGTGAGCTTTCCGTCTCTGCAAGTTCAGGCTTGAGCATCTGTCACTGAGATTGTTTCTTGATTCACATGGGGTGTGTTGCTGGGATCAGCCATGGATGCCAAGGTGATAGTCATGTGTAAACAAATGAAACTTTACTGTTTATATTTTGATCAAGAGACTTCATGGTTTAGCTGTAGCTGTGTCAGCAGTTGTCATGTAAGCTCTGTTATGTTTGAAGAGGTCTTAGCAAAATTCTGAAAGGGGTGTGGAAAGTTGGCTTTGAACTACAGCACACCCCTCCCAGACCTTGAGGCAGTAATGAACTCCAGACTGGTTCCTAGCTGCCAGTCACCTCAACAATCTATTCAGTTTGTTAAGAAGCAGCCTGAGTTTCTGAGAACTTTTGCTACTAACACCATTCTCTGTTTTTATAGTTAGAAAGAACAGAAAGATGGCAAGGCAAAAGACAGTCTTTCTCAGAGTCTACGGGTTTAAGATTGATTACCTCTGAGATATGAAACATGCTGGACCAAGCACTGCTACAACATGGCCCATTACACTCACCAATCTACTCACTCTGGCCATTTCCACACCACACTGTTATAGTACTATTATTCCACTTTCAACACCCTATGGAATCCTGGAATTTGACGTTTAGGGAGGAACATTTAGAATTCTCAACCAGAGAGCTCTTTGGCCTCAGTAAACTACAAACCCCAGAATTCCAGAGAAGACTGAAAGTGGAATAATAGCATTATAATAGTATATTGCAGAAAGGCCCTCTGTTTCAGCAGGATCCCCAGCTTTCCCACAGAGAGAGAGAGAGAGACCATGTTGCTTCCTTTCACTTTGGTACACCCTCCCACACACCCACTGCCACCATGACTTTGAAACTGAGATAACAAATGAATGCCATGGATGATCTTCCAAGGTTTTCTGCCCCAGATTCCTAAAAATGCCCTGCCCAAATTGCCTGGCTTTAAGGATGGCACAAAGCCAGGCATTGGGAATGGGGCCGGCTTTGTGAAGAGCAGCTTTGGCTATTTTGTCCTAGCATAGAAATCTGTAGACTGCCCCCACCTCCCGTGCTGGGTCTTAAAGCAGCAGAGAAACAAACAGCAAGCACCATTTTTAAACCACTTTCATATATTTTCATACTAGACTTTCCAGATTTTAGGGCCTGTCCTGAATCTCTGGATTGGAAAGGCATATATGCATGCACTCATATGCATGTGTGCCCACAGAAACACACACACGCCTACAGGCTCCCTGAGGTTACTGCAGACTATTTTCTGCTCAAAATAGAACTTGGGAAACTTTATTTTACTGTACTATCACTTCTTTGTATTCTTAAAATCAGTTTTTGCATAATTGTTAAAAACAGAGCTGCGAAAAGTGTTTTTTCTCCTTGTTCATCACAGAACTTAGGCCATTTCTGCACTAGCCTGTTATAGCTCGACGATTCCACTTTCAATCTCTGGAATCCTGGGGTTTGCAGTTTCGGGAGGGGCCCCTCCCCAAACTGCAAACCCCGGGATTCCAGAAGATGTTGAAAGTGAAATCGTTGCGCTATAACAAGCTAGTGCGGAAGTGGCCTTAGAAAACTGAGGCCATTTCTGCACGTTATCTGATCCCATTGTCCTCCAGTTGCAATTGCGGCAGCACCTTTGGCGGGAAGAGAATGAGACGGGAATGCTCCCCTCCACAGCCAGCTGGCTACCTGCAGAAGGAAGTGTGAGCAACATGCACCTGCCTTCTGCAGTGTAGCCAGGCTCTTTCTGATGCTGCACTGGGGCAGGAAGTGCCTCCATAGCATGCTATGGACAAGTACAGGACCCTTGAGCGATCCGGGGTCATTAATGGAGAAACTCTGTCAATGATTTATCCTGTGATCGTACCAGCTGGTGATGGGAGAAGGGCAAGACTGTGACAATATCATGCAGAAGCACCACTGCGGTCCCGCTCCACTCACCTCCCCATGCCAGGATGCAGTTGGTGTGCAGAAAGAACCTGAATGTCACCATGAGAAAGCTTTTCTTATTTGTGTGACACTTGGCATTTATTATTTGGAGGGCATGCTCTGAACAACTGTGGTTGATGCATAATGGATCTTGTGTAATAACCCCATCAGGGCCTGCTCCCATGGTGAAAAAAAATTCTAAGTCATGAACAGAGATAAGTATTGAGTCATTAAACTCAATTAAGTTATCAGTGCATCAGGAAATGTTCTATTGAAAACACATAATGGCTGGCATTCAGCGTTAAACTGCAAACCACAGGATTCCATAGGATGTTGAAAGTGGAATAACAGCACTATATCAGTCCAGGGTGGAAATGGGCCTAGAGTTATGGATACATAAGAGCTCTGTATTCACTAAGATTACATATATTACCACACACACACACACACCTGCAGCCCACCTTAAGACGCATCAGTCAAATCAGAAGGAGGTCCTTTCAGTCAACACCATGTTGAGGAACAAGGAGAATGGTGTTTCTGGCCCCTCCCACCAGTAAATTAGGCTGCAAAAATCAGAAGTAGGACCACTGTCACAATTTTTTTTCACAGCTGTGCTTGATAGCGGGAGGATCCCCTACCACCTCCTTATGTCTTGATCAGCAGCTGAACAGATCTCCTTTGCTTGATTTGGCTGACGGCTCTTAAGGTGGGCTGGGATGGTTCAGGCCAGGAGACATTTCTGCAGCTTACCTGATTCCAGCGTGGGCACACGGGGATCATGTGAGCAGCCTCTTGTGAGAGGCACTCGTGTCCCCATTGTTTCTTTTCTGCAGCAGCTCCCTGCTGGCCAGCAGGAAGCGTGAGGGCTCTGCCCCTTCCTTTTGCAGTGCAGCCGTGTACTATCCCAGGCTGCGCTGGGGAAGGAAGCAAGAGGGCCGCGTCTCCAGAGGCTCCATACTCAAGGTAAGTGCATGTGGGGCCCCAGAGCGACGTGCGATAGTGCATCATTTTCAGCAAGAAGCCAAAAATTATATATTGCATGATCGGTGCCTGCTGGGCCCAGCAGCATCGCGCAATTGCGAGGATGTCATGTGGAACGGTCCTTGCAATTGCGCAACACTCTGGAGGCCCTTTTGCATGAGAAATGGCATGTGAAAAGGGCCTGAGATACACATAAGTAGCCTATATACAATATTGGCTCAAGTTATTATTTTTTTAACTGAAATGGTTGACTTCAGTTGGAATTTCAGCATTAACAGTTTCAGAGTTGAGTATGCGTTAAGCTAATTAATTAATTAAGTAAGTAAATAAAGAGGAAAGAGTGGGGAAGAGCGCAGATCTTTTGTTTCCCATTTGTTTCTTCATCTGAAGCCTACTCTCCTGGATTTTTGCAAAGCTACTTTTAAATATTGCGGAGAAGGAGAAGGAGAAGGAAGGAAGGAAGGAAGGAAGGAAGGAAGGAAGGAAAAGACTCACATTGGCCAGACAATGCTTCCTTATCCCAAAGTGACAAATCAAAGCAACTTGAAACTGCATTCATTACTCAAATCCTTACATTGTTGCCATTATAATAATTTAAACAATCAAGTGTAAGATAGTTTTTATGGAGGATAGGCAATTATCAGGAACAGCTGATTGGAGGGAAATGTCTTATCCTCTTCTTCATAGCCCTTCTTACTTTGTTCTTCTTATTTTTATTCTATTTTATTTAAAGACATTTATATCCCATCTTACCTCTGAGACATCTTACAACAAAATCAATATTGTAAGAATTAAACATTCCCACTACATACCATAAAATGCAAAAGCAAGCCTCAGGAAAGAGCAATGTGAGTGGATTCAGAAGAAAAAGAAGTAATAGTAGTAGTTATTAAAACAGCATATTAAAATTTCAAAAGGCAGATCTTCCAGAACATTGGTAATATTCCAGAACATCATTAAAGGGAAGAAATGGTGGTGTTACAATAATGTTAAGCCCCCTGCATTTACAGTTTCTTTCTCCTCAAAGCCATGTGTCTTTTTCTTGCAGGCAATTCATGTCAGGAAAAGTTCTACATGTAGGTTGAAAGGGTTGCAGGGAGGGAGAAGCAAAATTATAGTAGGTTATTTGAAGGTTTGTATTTTCTCATACAAAACTTCCAGTGTCTGTGATCCTGTGGGGAGGCCATCCCTCCACCATCACAGGTACATTTAGAGGGAACATGGGAGAGGAACTTCTGAGTGGCTGCCCCTCATCTTTGGAACTCCCTTCCCAGAGAAGTTAGACTGTCATCGTCCTTGCTGTCTTTCTGCTCACAGGGACACACTTTTATTTATTTTGGCAGGTCTTGGAAGATTGATTGCTCAAGGGGAAAGGGCCTTGCATAACGTGCTGGATTTTCTATTTGCTGTTTTCTTTTTAATGCTTTTAACAAGTTTTAATTTTTTTGATAGTTTAATTACATTTCAAGCTTTTGTATGTTTTTAATTGTTAGTTATGTTTGTTTCAACTGTGATAAGTCAAGAAGAAGAATAAGTTGAGCCACTGTCACAGAGAGGCAAATAACATTTCCATGTCCAAATAATGCAAACATTTTCTGGTCTATGATCAGATCTCTGGGACCCCAGAGTACGTTTTAACATCTGCATATAAAGACTCTGGTTTAATGCATGGTTGGAAAATAATAAATGTGTCAGAAACACATTTCTGAAAATGAACTTATTCCTTTGTGCATAGCTGAATTTATCAATGGAACTGCAGTGTATTCAAGCCTGAAAAGGTAGCAGTATCAGCTATTGACCTGGAATATCTAAAAGACTTTATTGATTTTGGATTTTGTACAACAAACTACTCCAGACATTTTAAGAAATGTGTGTGTATCTGATTTTAGTCACTTAGTAACCTTGTTACAAGAATGCCTTATCTCCCTTCGAAATGAATCATTGGAGTTGTATGGGAAGTATTCTGCTTGAACCATGTCTAAATACAAAAGTATATGGGAGGGGGACAGGCATGATTGCAAAGCTGATTATGTGGGGCGTGTTGCTCTATTCCATATGTCGTAATGCGGGACCAGTAACTCCTCTCTTAGGCACTATTATCTAGTTAATCAAGCAATTAATTTGGCCCTTCTGAAGGCAAGACTAGTTGATCAGCCATGATGAACAAGCAAAGCTGCAGAAAGAACAGGGAGGTTTTGAAAAGCACGCAACTACATAGGCCCCTCTGAGCTACAAATTATGGGTTCAAGACGTAGCTGCAACCAATTATATATTCCACTGAGGAGGTCTCCAATGGATGTGATGAGAATGACTGTTTTATGCATTTTACCACAGTCACCCATGAAGGCAGATCTTGGTATCTGCTGAGCCAATCCTGAATATCAGGGCCAAAAATGTAAAAATGTACAACTTCAGTTCATCAACTAGCCTTGCATTTCATAGAAACATAGAGCTGGAAGAGAAATATACTCACTTCTCCTCTGTATTAATCCATGAGCCTAGTCATAGAAAACTGCACATAGGTTTGAAAAGTTAGTTTTGGTCATCAACTTCTAGAATGGCCATGGGGATTCTAGCATTTGCAGTCCAAACCAGTAACTTTTCCAACCTCTGTATCTCCACAAACTCCCTTATTACAGTAATATAAATACTGCTCTTCCTTTCACTTTGTATCAGTTTTCAGGATGAAATGAGGGTGGGGTCATTTGGCCCAAATTAAATGTTCAGGACATGTGGGAATCTAAGATTTTCTATTTTAGTCCAATTCAGATGTGTTCAGTGAAAACAAATCTTGCTTCTGAATGTTAAAAGTCAAAGTAGGCATTATAACTTGTGTGGAAAGGGAAGTCAATAAACTGAAACTCCGTCCATATAAATCAGAAGTCTTGTTCATGAATCTGTTCAAGTTTCTGGTGCATTACTCTACCATGGATGAACATACTCATATATTCACAACCTAGGAACAGTATCTAGTCTTGAGAGACAGAGTTTAGAACAGTCACTTCTTTTGGACTTCAGCTCCCACAATAATTCCTTCAGACAGTTGAAAGTTCCAGTCTAAAAATGTACCTTTCTAAAATTCTGGAGGTACAAAATACCCCTATGGCTTAGGCTGTGATTCTTTCTGAACAGACCCATAGCCGTTCCCAGAAGGCTCAAGCAAAAGCAAACTGCTGCAACCTTTCCTAGTGCATTCTTCGGCATTAATAACTTCTGCCATCTCAACCACATTCTGATGGGCTCACCCACGTGTGTCCCAGTTTTTATCTGTGAAATGTTGGAAGGTCTGGAAAAGGCATCAAATGCCCCTTCCAGAGAGGTTTTCCTGGTCCTTTTAATTTTCCCAGGCTTTTAAATCTTCTAGCATTTATTTTATGCAGTGGCAGAGCTTGGAGTGTGTGGAGGGGGGGCAGGGGGGCAGGGCTATAGCGCACAGTGCATGGCTGTGGTGCATGCACAGGCCAGAACACCCAAAAAACATTGCCACCAGGGGCGAACCACACCCCAAGCGACTGATTTTATGCTGCTTGGTGTTTGCTTTTAATTCCACTGACAGCATTTTATATGGCTCTTTCTTACTGTAGTGTTTGAATGTACTTGTTTTAAGTCAAGATCCTACATCTGCCTGTAGATGTGCAATTCCATGTCCTCCCATTGCCTAAAAACTGCCAAGTCCTGCTGCTGTTGCTTACTGGTGGGAAGGTGAGAGAGAAAGAAAGGATTCAGACCATGGAGAACCATCTCTTTTCATCTTGGTTGGGGAGAAGAAATGAGGGTGCAAATGGAGTGCACCCATCTTTTCCATCCCCAAGATCTCAGAGCAGCCAGGTTTTTCAAATAAATGAACAATTCCCCTTGCCTCTTCTCTATACATCTACTATAGATCCTGGCTATTTTATGATCTTTCATTTACCTACTTGGCTGCTTCAAGTCATTTCAGAGTTATGGTGACCCTAAGGTGAACCTATCACTGGGTTTTCTTGGTTGAATTGGTTTAGAAGCAGGGCATCTTTGCCTTTCTCTGCAGCTGAGAGTGTGTGACTTGCCCACAGTCACCCGTTGGGTTTCTATGACTGAGCGGAGATCTGAACCCTGTTCACCCAGTGTCCTAGTCCAACATTCAAATGACTACATCATGGTGGCTCTCCATTTTCCTACCATATATTCTGAAATTATTTCCAGCTTCATTTATAGCAAAATTGTTTAGTTTCTCTCCACTTCTATCTCCCACCACCCAAGGATAGAGATGGTTCTGAGTAACAGCAAGATTTTACATTTCCAAAAACAGGTGATCAGCTTCTTCATAGAAACCACCGGGACAACTTGAAGCCACTTCAGCACCTGGCAGAGCTGAATCTGAATGACTACAGCTTCTTCCCACCAGTGGTGTTATAAATCTTGAAAGGCAGGAACTCAGCATGACAGTCCCCATAGCCACTGCCCAAGGAGAGTCCACAACTGGAGACAGCTGTGGTGATCTAGACCAAAAAAACCAGTTCTAGTAGTTTTCATTTCCATGAGGAGCAGATTTTTTTTTAAGGTAAGTGGGTCTGAATTACCCATTTAAAACCAAGCTACTCTAATGTTGTATGGCAACAGGAACAGTTCACAATCATAGAATGTTGCTGGGAAAATTGATTTCTCCCCAGCTACAAGGAAGATTGTAGCTAAAGTCTGAGAAAACAGAAAATCTGATGTGGATAGCAGAAGATGTCATGAAACCTGATCTACATTCGTGGAGATTTGGAGTCTGTTGGACTGGGCTTAACTACAGCAGGGCTTCTCATTTTTCATATTAAGATTGTATGACTCAATGATTTGAACATTATCAGCCAAAATTCTGCTCCCTTTCCTTTTTTTCCTTTGCTTGGTTGGTTCTATAGAACTCAGAAGAGAGATAGTTTTGGAGATTTTGAGTTGGCCTAGTAAGGGAAAGGCTGGACCAAAGTGAGGTGGCCATTTCAGGAGGTCAATGGCCAGGAATGATGAATTCACCACTTCTCTCTGTCCTCTACTACTCTGGTGACTGCTTGGGACAGCCCTCCATATTTGGCTATTTAAAAAAGCAAGTTCTGCAAGGAACCCTCAAGACTGTTCAGGCCTGCATTTTGAAAATAGCCACATTCCTTTTAACATTATACAATTATAGCACTATGATTCTTCTTTAACTGGCACTACTGTACCACAGAGAATCCTGCGATCGACAATTTTGTGAGATATACTTTCTGTCAGAGAGCTCCGTTGCTTCATAAAACTACAAATCCTATGATTTCATAGGATGAAACTGCAATTGTTCAAGTGATACCACACTGCTACAATTGTGAAGGGCCCAGCTCTTTGGAGAGCAGGACATGTGCTGTTGTTCTTCATAATACCCTTCAAACACCCCAGGAGTAAATGAGGGCACCAAGAGGAACAGAAGGAGGGGAAACAGATAGGAAGGGCTAGCAGCAAAATTGTGTTGCCTGCAATTCTCTTCTCCATCTCATACTGTGGATGGCTTATCCCAGAATTGATTTGGCTGCTGTTGTTGCCACTGTTGATATTTGTTGTTACCACCATCATTTTTCATTGTCTTTACTTTGATTATTAGCCAATATATCTAGTTTTGCCATTTGTGTTACCTGGATTGCAAATCCTCCTGAAAGGAGGACTGGAGTTTCCCAACTGTCCTCATCCTGCTATGCCAAGTGTAGCTGCCAATTTTCAGCTCAGGAGGAGGATGAGAAGTGCATTGTTTTCTTCTCCTCTCTTTCACATCAAGATGTTGCCTTCATTTATTTAGTCACTTTCTCAAGAAACTCATGAATCTGGTTCTGAAGGCATAATGGCATTTTTTAAAAAATCATGTCCAAGGGTCTGGGGAACATCTTAGAGCAGCTCTGATAGCTATATGTCTGGGACCTTTCCAGTTTAGATCACTTTATTACATTTGCAGCCTTTTAAAGCTGAGAAATTGACCCACATTTTCCACTTTTACCACTCTTCTGGTCTTGTACACAATAATTGTCAAATAAAAGGCAACCAGCTGTTTTATAGCAAATGCCAGCAAGGGAAATACCCCTTTCCCAGACATTTGCTAGCCTTGGTGTTAAGAGAGGAAAAGATTGCCAGAGCTTTAGTATATCTGAAGGAGATTTGTTCCATTCAAATTCACACTAGCTGACAGCTTTTCTATTTTTTCTTAATATACATATTAACACTGATATACATACAAAAAAAAATTCCAACAATTAATACAAAATGATTAGCGCTCTGCCCACATGCAACAAATTAATTTTCCCAAAAAATATAATAAATCATCCTTCCATCCCTCCCACTCCCTCCACAAAGAACAAAGTCAATTTTTATTTAAAACCCCTTTCCTTTGATGTAGAGAATCATATTAATTGTATCTTTTATAACTGTGTACTCCTTTTCTTTAATTGTTTCTATTAATTTGTTCCACTTCCTTCACCAATCACCTTCATTCGACTGACCCATATGCCCAATTCTTCTTTCTAATATAAAATCAAACATTCTAAATTTGAAAATATAAGATAGCATTTCTATTTAACATGTAGCTCATGCTTGAGATAGAATTTGAGTTACTAGCTACACTGCTATATGCATTTCTACTTAGCAGTAGTCTCACTGAGTTTCATAGGACTTGCCTTCAGGTAACTGTGTATAGGGACTGTGGCTTTGATCTATAAATTTCTGAATGAGCTCACCTCTAAATATCAATAACAATCACTGTAATCAGCCCAAAGCCTGTTGTTGAATTCCGTATGTGCCACAGAGGTACCGAGAAAAAACTCACCTGAAGTGAGTGCAACTGAAGTGTTCTTCACTTTCTGGGCCATCCTCAGAGAGCTAGGCAACTTCATGGGAGAGCAGAGATTAAGTTTCTGATGTCCATGTGTAGAATTGCATTGGTTTCATTTTCAGATGCCATGTTCCACTGTGAAATCTAACCTAGTCACACTGATCAGTTTTAAAAACACAAACCATCTTAAAACAGTTCTGAGTCTGACAAACATCTATTGCCAAGGAAAATCTTTATCCTAGAACATCTGAACTATGAATTAAGTCAAGACCAGGCAACATCTATTGATAGATGAGCTGATTTTAATGCCCCTTAAACTCACCTATAACTGTATCTCCTGCTCATACCTTGCCAATTTTTGGTACTATAGTGATGCGGAAAAAGCTGTGATTTGCTCTTAAAACAAGGTATGTTTATGTGGAGAGTGTGCATCTTATTTTCCAGCTGTTAGCACTAATTAGGTGGAAAAAGAAGTGTACAACCTGCGTGCCTTGTTCTGAAGTGCAGTTTATGGGCCACAGCCATACTTTCAAATATCAACAGGAAACATCAGGAGGCATAAAAACAGAGGGCCTCTGAGAGCATATGGTCCACTTTGAATTGAGATGTTATATTTCAGACTAGTGGTTCCCATTCTTTGGTTCTCTGGATTTTTTGACTTCAGGCTCCCAGATTCCTTGACCATTAACCAATCTGAGTGGCACCTCTGAAAGGTAAAGTTCAAAACATCTGGAAGATCAAAGATTGAGAGCTTCTGCTTTAATTCACTGTTTGTGCTTATGTTGGTTTTCTCCCCAAGTAGTTCGCCATCCTATAGCTTAGTTAGCAGGTGCTGAACACAACAGTGCCACCTAATACAATGTTGCCAGTATTATAATGACCAAGAAATTAGCTGACTGAGGTGATATGTATATGAATTCAATTCTCTTATAAGACAACCACATTAATAGTGATTATGTAAACTAAGCCAAACTCAGTTACTACAGCAGTACTTTGGAACTTTCACTTCCTGTTCCCCAGAGCAGATCGTAGTGATGATGGTGATGGTCCTAAATGGTTTAAACCAGTAGTCCTAAATCTCTTCAGACTCACAGCCCACATGTAATTTCAACATATAATATCTGTCCCATTTTACTTATTTTTTAAATTGTATATGCACATAAATATGCATCTCTCTGTCTTTTGAAACACATAGCAAGCAAAAGAATAACTTCCCAAAAAGTAAATCAACACAGGGATGAGAAAGAGCAACAGAGTATAAGAAATAATTAAGAGAGCTGCAAAGCAAAATTATTTGTATCGTCATGGTATATCAGCCATATCCATGTGACGGGTATAAGCAATTTCACTTACCTACATCTGAAAATATTAATTTGAAACTCTTTTTGACTAGATATGTTTCTAATTTTTATCTGTTGTGCACTAGCTTTGGACTAGATTTTATACAGACTTCTTTTTTCCCCTAAAGTTCTGTTTAGTTACAGGACCTCCTCTCCAAGCTGCATACTTGTCTCAATACTTAAATCCTGCGTCTCACTGGAAAAAAATTAAGTATTCACTATTATCTGAGGTTTTGGTTATCCAGAATAAGGCCCTTTCCACATGGGGGAAAACACGGGGTAGGACGACCTCACCCAGAGGTCGTCCACACCGTGGAGTGCACTAGGGCAGCTAGAAATGTGGGGGTTCCACACCTCAAACTGCCCTTGCGTGGCCGCAGGGGTGGCGCCGCTTGTTTTATAAAGACCGTCGCAGCGCCCTGTGTGGAATTGCAGGGGCGCGCAAGCGCGACCCTGCAGAGATGCCCAGGGGCGGGCTTCTGGCTGGCGTGCTTCTCCGATTGGTGGAGAGCAGCCAGAAGCCGCCAGCCGCCATTTTGGGCGCTGCCGGATGCCACTGCTGTGTAGAGCGGCGAATGCACGCTGCTCCCCGTGGCGACGGAGCTACCCGCATCGAGGTAAGCTCCGTTTCCGCGTGCGCTGCCCCGTTTCCCCCGTTTCACGCCCCCCGTGTGGAAAGGGCCTTAGTCTGGAAAGTGTTCCCTGCAGATATGGAGCACACACTGTATATCTGTTTTGGCATTCTTCTTCCAATAATCCAAAACAGAAGATTGCCACTTTTGCTTCAAAACAGGTTATCCTCAAGAATTAGGACTATTTTTTCTAGGCCCAGTGGTGAGTTATGGGCAAGGAACAAACCCATAGACATAACAAGAGCAGAGAAAATAAGGCCATCTCTCTATTAATTGCAGTTCTACAAGTGTGATCCGGCCTGAAGCAACAGTTCCAGGTATTAGACAACCTGGCCTTTATTCACTATACCCAGTAACCCCAACACACCGGCTGAGGAGCAATCCTGCAATGTTCTTGTTGTTGCCATGTGCTATCAAATCAACTGTGGCTTATGGCAACTCTATCCTAGGTTTTTCTTGGCCAGAATTATCCAGAGGAAGTTTACCATTGTCTTCCTCTTAGGCTGAGAGAGTATGACTTGCTGTGAGGGAAGGGGGGTTATTTTCCCTCTCAATGCTGTCTCCTGCCCTCGAGCAGGAGATGGGAACCCCCTTTTGCCTTTGTAAACCTTGCTGCCACCACCTACTGATTTTTACTCCCCTTTCTTGTGACTCAGTAGGAAGCCACTGGTAAAGACCATCTGATTCAAAGGCTGAATTCTGTCTACAAGTGTAACCAATAGGCATGTGAGGGAAGAGCGTGTGGACAGAAAGTTATTTAAGGAAAGCTTTTATTCTAAGCAGGCAGTATAATGACGAAAGGTATCTTATATATGAAGACTTCTTCCTTTAGGCATTACTTAGCAGTTACAAAGTTACAGATAAGCCTAGATCATTCCAGCCAGAGTTCTAAAAGAACAAAAACCCCTATGTGACTAGCTGAGAACATTCCTAATCTACTCACATTATTATCCAGATACTGAGAGAGGAAGCCAGGAGGCTGGGCCTAGCATTGCCTCAGCTTACTACTGGCCCTCTGTCTCTGGTAGATGGTCCTTTCTCTCTCTCTCTCTCTCTGCCTTGTGGTGTCTGAGACCTTTTTAAAACTTTTTGACCAAAGCATCTTGAAGCTTCTCATCTTTCCCCTATCTGGTCTACTTGATTCAGCAATTGTCTCTAGTGAGTTCTGATGTCCTTCTGTGATGCTGACCCCTAATAAATGTAACTTAAACCCGATAAACCTTTGTTTACCTGGAGTGAGAACTATCCCCTTTCAGCTATGTTGCCTAGATCATGGGAAGAGTGCATTATCACACTTGCCCATGGTCACCCAGTGGGTTTCCAGGGCTAAGTGGATATTAAAACTTTAGTATTCTAGAATCCTAGTCCTACATGACACTACACCACACTGGCTTGCACATCACAGAGTAACTTCTATGGAATCCACATGTGTTGTTTCTTTGCCAACTAAGGGTAAGATAAACCCATTAGTCTCCAAGATGAGCTTGATCTTGGTACTCTGTACATCCCAAAGTCCCTTAAGGAGACCCTCCCAAAAGAGTAAGAGGATGGGGCCCTATTTTCTTCAAAACTAGATTCAGTCCCTTACCATAGTGTTAAAGATGTGATAGAAGTCAGAGAAAAATTAAGAGGTTAAGCATTCAGACAAGATTTAAATGTGACAGTTAACCACCATAAACAAAGGGGTGGAGTAGGTGACCAAATTCCAAATGTAAGAGGAATGCTGAACAATCTTCTTTGAAGTATTTCTATTAATTAAGCCATCTATACAATTTCAAGGACTTCCACAAGGCATTTTGATATGTTGGAAGAACACTTGGGGATTTCCAACAGTGAACATTAATGACATTCACAGAAATTAACCAGTTCATAATTAAGAGTCAGGTTGTCTTCAATCTGTCATCTTCTGAATAATTATAGAGAACGGCTAAATTGTCATTCACTATTACTTCAGTTATCTGCTGAACCTCTGTTATCTAAAGCCAATAAACTTGAGCCTAGGGTTATAATCGAAGATCATGGTGTAAGTCTGCCAAGTGAGTATTATATTTCCAACACTGGAACATTTTGATTTTAGCCTACATATGATCCAATTTATTTATTTTGTTACTGTTTACGCCTGCATTTTCCCCTGTGGGTTTCTCCTTACTCTACCATCTTTTGTCTGTGTTTTTAAAAACAATGTTAAAACAAAATGTTTGTGCACATGCTCCATTTTGTCGTGGTTCAATTTGTGCCCAATTCTGGGCCCCACTGGGTAAAACAAGAGGAACAGACACACCACCAAAATGTTCATTGGGCCAACTGTTTGGGGACAAAAAATCAGGTTGAGTGAATCTATCCATGTTGGTTTCATTTCTTTTTTGCCCATTTAAGTTTGTTCAATGTCTTTTCCTCCAGTTTGAAAATAAATAAGTCCACATGAAAATCTGTATGCATTTTCACACGTACTTCTGTCAAAATATGTGATTTTTTAAAAATAAAATACACCCTTCTATAATGCACACATTTTTTGTTTGTTTGTTTGCAGCGTGCTTTGTTCTAAGGGCTAGACAACAGGATATCTGAAACACTGTCTTTCTCATCCCTGTGTTGAGCCTTATCAAAATTTGGGACTCTCCATTTTGGTACACACATGTATTTGTATATGTATTTTTGTATGCATATTTTTACTGAAGAGTTTGAAAAAGTCCAAATATCAACACATAAAGCTCTGTTTGGGACCACCTATTGACTGGTGAAGCACAAATTAAGTAAGATCACATTAAAATGCAAACTGAAGGAATTACTTCCATGTCCCTAACTAAGAAACAACATATTACTGTATACAGAACTTCACTTAGATTTTTTTGGAACAAGTGAGCTAAAGATGGCAGCCAAAGTTCTAGAAAAGTAAATATGATGGACAAAAATATTTAATTAACAAACAGAGACATTATGGGAAATGCTTATTTAGCATCAGATCACATGATAATGAAAATCACGTTTGAATTCTATTTGTCCGTTTCCTACGATGGTTGCTTATTCTAAATCACATCAACACAGAGAACAGGAAATTAGTAATATTGGCACTTCACACTTCACCACATATCCTGTGATGAATGGAGGCACTGTATAATACCAATGTGCTCATTAGTTGCTGATGTGATTTATATTCAGTGACAGTATCCATACATGAGGAAATGATTGTCTCTAATATGAGTAATGAGAATTTTAGTGAGAACACAGGGAGCTACCCCATATTAGACTGAGCCATTTAGCCTAGTGCCCACTATTGTTTATTCTATCTGGGAGTGGTTATCCAAGGAGTTGGGTGGTATTTAAAATTACTATATGTAATTAAAGTCTGAAACCCTTTAGAAATGCCAAGACCTGAAGCTAGAACATTTGGCATTCAAGAGGTGTTCCACCACTGAATTCCCTATTTGTAACCACCTCCCCTCAAAGATATGCTAGATGGATTTGCTTCCTTGTCTATGGAAGAAAAAAGTAGAATTTGCATTTTTCTTGAAACCCAATAAGTATGCTTAATATGGCCACAGTTCCTTGAACAGTCATATTCAGTGACAGATGTAAAAGAGGAAGAATCAGAAATCTGAGGGATCTAAGATTGTTAGAGGCACCAAAAACACCTGAGTCCATGATAACTTAAACACTGGTGATTTTATAATGATTTTGTAATTGTCTTATAATTTAATATACAAAAGACAAAGTCTGTGTGTTTGCCTGTGTCAGGCGAAAACCTCATATGATTGGCTGCAGGTAAAGACCTCATATGATTGGCTGCCTAAGAAGATTCTATGGAATCCTGAGGTTTGCAGTTTAGGGAGGGGCCTTTAGAATTCTCAGCCAGAGAGCTCTTGTGCCTCAATCTCTTGAATAGGCCGGTTGCTATGGACACATGGCCTAGCAGCAAGGAGGAGGGCAGTGTATTTCCATCAGGACCCCAACCTCTGTATGTTAAATAATTCTGAATACAAATTGGATTGGGGAATATGGGGGAAAGTTACAGGTATTGGACAAGACAGTTTGGAGAATTAGAGACACAGGATCTCAATGCTGGGTATATATGCTAGTGATTTAATAATTGTAATAAGCTTCTAGCTTGCCACCATCCCATTCATTCCTACAGCTCCATTTTTTTCTCTGTGCTGTTTATGAGCAGACAGCAGAATAGGACCCCTCTCCAAAAAACTGCAACATTTCCTTGAAGAAAAGATGTGTTGTTCTACAATATCAAATGCTATGAACCTTGAAAATGTCATAGTTGTGAGACTTCACCTCTTGGCTAAAGATGCTGAAAAGTAATACCAGGTTCATTTCTTTCAAATAATTGGATAAAACAAGAGCTACACATTTTCCCTCACATCTTCTCTTTTATTTTGTTATGTTGTTTTTCTAGCAAGTTACTTTTTAAACATGATATCTGGAAATCCAGGCCAGCTAATGGTGTAAACAGGAAAGATGGTATGGCTACAATTCAAGTAAAACCTACCTAACAAGGCAATATCATAACCCTATGCGTAAGACAAAAAGAAAGTGCTCCTTGTCATGCCACCTCCAGAAGCTGACTAGATTGGCAGGTGACTCTTACTTCAGTACTGATGATGGCAAGGCATTCTCCCATTCAACCCAGCGATGTCACTTAAAAAAGATGGCAGAGGCTGCCTGGAACCCGCAAGGCTTTCTTTCACTGAAGCAGAGCGATCAAAGGTTGCCATTGCTCAATCTCTGAGCAATCTCTTGAAACAACTGTCTCACTTTGCTCAATGATAAATCCAGCCTGGAGTGTTTATCTGCTCTGTAGAGGTATATAGATTTCATACCACTTAAATAGTCATGTCTCCATCTTAAAGCATCCTGGAATATGTACTTTAGTGAGTCACTGACTAATTCTGTATGCTAGAGAACTCTAACCCACTCCGATGAACTATAGTTCTCAAGGTGTCTTGAATGTCTCTCCACACAACAAAATTAAACTGAATTAATCCTCAGCCAGTGAGGTGTAGTGGTTTGAGTGTTAGACTACAACCATGGAGACCAGGTTTTGATTCCCTGCTTGACCATGGAATCCCACAGAGTGACCTTGGGTGTGCCACACACTCTCAGCCCCCAGAAACCTCCCTGATAGGTTTGCGCTATGGTCTCCATAAGTCAGAAATGACTTGAAGGCACACAACAGCAACAATAACAACTTCTCATTTCAAGGTACCTTATAATTAAACGGATATGTGCAGATAACCTTTATATTTAACTGAGGTCGTTTCTGCACTAGACTGTTATAGCGCTGGTATTCCACTTTCAACATCCTATGGAATCCTGGGGTTTGCAGTTTAGGGAAGCGGCATTTAGAATTCTCAACCAGAGAGTTCTTTGGCCTTAGCAAATTGCAAATCTCAGAATTCCACAGGATGTTGAAAGTGCAACAATAGCACTATAACAGTATAGGGCAGAAATGGCCTGAGTTTCATTAAATTTATGCAATAATATGAAAGGACAAACAAGGAAAAAAGTTTTAATTCCTAAGTTGATAGTAAGTAGACTGATCAGTTGGTCAGTGTTTGTGTGTGTGTGTGTGCTTGGCTTTTCCCCTTTGGACTTCTATCAGAGAGACCTAAGACACTCACTACCACTGGAAGTTTGTCCTCCTTGCGTCATTGTCTACTGTATTGTGATTTGTTTGTATCTATGGAATGAATGGCAACAGAGTCACACTTACATGGGAGAAAGAGATATTCAGAAATAGAGGTATGGCGTAGATCTATTAGGTCCCACATGTAGATCTATTAGGTCCCAAGACTTGTCCCACATGCATAGTCTCATTCTGGGCTCTGTTTCTTGAAGCCCTTTTCACAATATAAAGCACTATGATACAAGTTCAACTACCATGGAAGGAATTGGTGAGCTACCAGAGTTCTCTGGATCAGAATTATATATATTTCTTCCTAAACTTCAAATGCCAAAATTCCATAGGATGAAACAATGACAGTTACAATTGAGTTACGGTTCTATAATTGTGTAGTGTGAAAGCACCCTCGGTCACACTACTTTTGTGGTGGCATGTTCAGATTAAAGAAAAGTGAACAGTGTAAATTTGGCATGTCTCAGGCTAACAGGATTCTAAGCCTGCTTGGAAGTAAGCCCCATTGTATTCAGTCCTGAGTGGACATGCATAGGTTGGTGCCATAGGAATTTTAAAAAGCAATTTCCCCCCTTCTCAAACACTCTCAGTAGACTTTGGCAAGTCCTAACACGGAAGAGAAGCCAAATGTCTTGCTGTAGATTAGGCAGAGAAGCTTCATGTTCATGCAGTGCTGTTGTTCTAGCATGGTGCTTGTCGTCATACTCTTAGGGTAGTGCCAGCTTCTCCATTAGGAACCATCCCTCTCTCCACCAGCCCTTTCTGTGGGGTTTATAACTGGGCTATAACTTAGAGTTTCCTCTTGGTTGAAACTTGTCATGCAGAAATCTCAGCCCAAGGGATAATTTTCTTTCTTTTCTCTCCAAAAAAGTATTTTACATTTCTGAATATATTAATAAAAACAGAAACAGTTTTTCAGCACAAGGGCTCAAAGGCTGGGCTGGTTTCTGTTCACAGTATATTTGTCACTCTGAAATTTGCTGTGGCCGGGCAGTGTCATCTGGTGCAAAATGATGAGAAGTGTGGCTCTCCAAATGTTATTGGACTGCAACTCCCATCAGTTCTAGCCAGCATAGTCACTGGTGGGGAGAGGGGGGGGTAGAGAAGTTATAGTTTAACAATGTCTGGAGGGCCACATATTCATAGAATCATAGTGTGGTAGAGCTTGAAGTTTCCCAAGGGTTTAACTGAGGCCATTTCCACGCTAGACTGTTATAGTGCTATTATTCCACTTTTAACATCTTATGGAATTCTGAGGTTTGTAGTTTACTGAGGTCAAAGAGCTCTCTGGCTGAGAATTCTAAATACCCCTCCCTAACCTGCAAACTCCAAGACTCCATGGGATGTTGAAAGTAGAATAATAGCACTATAACAGTCTAGTGCAGAAATGGCCCAAGTTTTCAGGAAAGAAAGAAATAATTGGAGCCATGGGCACAGATATGATGCTAGTCCTTGGGACATTTTTTTTTAAATAGTGGTTTCCCACATCTAATAGTTTGGGAAGCCCTGCTTTAGATTTGCTCAGATCCAGGTTATCTGACGGAATGTATACTCCCATATGAACTTGCCCATGTTCTAAGAACTTCTGGAGAGGCCCATCTCCCTGTCCCACCACTCTCACAGGTACATCAGGTGGGAACAAAGGAGATGCTTTTCTCAGGGGCCACTCCCAGGCTCTGCAACTACCTTCCCATAAAGCTTAGGCTGGCACCCTCCTGACTATACTTCGATAGGCAGGAGAAGAATTTGCTTTTAACAGGAATTTGATGACTAATTGCGCAAAAGAAAAGAATCTTGCACCATGTATTGTACTGTCTATTTGTTGTATTTTTGTTAATAGATGTGTTTTTAACTGGTTTTAATGTTATTGATAGTTTTGTATGATGTACCTTTTTAGCTGTATCTAACTTTTGTATGCTACCTTGAGCCAGTGTGGTATAGTGGTTTGAGAGCTGTACTACCTACAACCCTGGCAATCAGGGTTCACTTCCCAGCTTTGCCCCAGAATATGCTGTGATAGATTCACCTAAGGATTGCCG
This sequence comes from Iguana delicatissima, assembly GCA_948472985.1. Taxonomy (NCBI): domain Eukaryota; kingdom Metazoa; phylum Chordata; class Lepidosauria; order Squamata; family Iguanidae; genus Iguana; species Iguana delicatissima. The sequence continues at coordinate 45,075 of CAOKZL010001626.1, read as the reverse complement.
TAAGATGGAAATAACTTGAAGATAAACAACAACAACAACAACAACAACAACAACAACAACAACAGGCCATTTTGAATCCTGAACTGGGAATAATAGGTGTCACAGTCTACCAGGTGTTACCAACTGGAGTTTTCGACCACCAGTGATGTGGTTTTTATCCCAGAATCCTGGAATCATTGAGGTGTCACTGGATAATGCGGCATATTCCAAGCAGTGTTGCTTTTTGTAAATGTGCTATTGTGGCCTGATCTATGGAAATTTCATTCAGATGTGCATGAATGGAAGCTTGCTTGCATAACATTGGGTTTCATACATAGTGAGCTGTGAGATACAATTGTGTAATTTTTAATAACACTTTGAATCTTTCTGAATTTTTGGAAAGGTGATCAAGAATGTATAGTTTTTAAGGCTCTGATAAATATCAGGCTACACTGTATAGAACTGCAGAAAAGAAAAGAAAAAACTTCAGTCCTTGATTATGATGATGGGCAATCAAATAAACTTGTCAAGTCCCTCTTCATTACCTGGCATATTTAGTGCAGGCAATTTCTCACCCATCAACAGAGATAAGAACTGACTAGTTAAAATTAATTAGGTTATAAGTTGTGCAGGGGTGTTTTTTCAGTTAAGAGATAATGGCTGGGATTCAGTTTTGCAATTATGGTTTTGCAACCTAGAGGTGTGGATGAATAACTGCTCTACATAACGACATAAATGCCACCCCAACCCACCTTAACAGCCAGCAGCTCGATAGGGCAAAGAAGGACAGTTCAGCTTCCAATCAAAGCATAAGAAGGATGACATTTCTGCCACCCTCCCACAAGAAAGCAAGGCTACAACAATCAAAAGTAGGACCGCATCACAAGTCCTTGTCCCAGTCCAACTCATTGTGAAAGTGGGGTGAAAACGTTATCCTTCATATGTCCCGAGGTGCAGCCAAGATGGTGACATAGCCAGACATGCTTCTCTATTGCTCTCTGTTTTGTTTTGTTTTGTTTTTTTATTTTCTTCTCTTTGAAACAGAACCATTGGGGAGTGCATGTGGCCACAGGAAGCTGATTTACAGCAAGTAGAGAGTCTTTTAATTATAGTTTTGGAAGCAAATGAAATAAGACCAAGGTTCCTGTAAGATAATATGAAATAACAAGAAACAAGACCTCCAGCCCCCTGCACCAAGTCTTGAGAAGTTAATAGAGAATATAATACCACCACATTGACTGCAGAATTCATTTGACTCTGGCAGAGAGGAGAGACCTTGTGCTGGTAAGATGGTGGTGATGACTAGAAGGGGTTATAAAAATCAAGGAGTTTTGACTTTAGCGCCACATTCCCCTTTAAGGCGATGGAGAATTCGAACGAAAATTACTCAGTTTTTTTCCTGGAGCAAGTAATGAAAGGGGAATTAATAACAGGGAACAGTGTAACACTCCTTCGAGTTTAGATTGGACTTTGGATATTAAAGGTAGCTTCAGTGATTAGAAAGAGGAGTTTGACTACCTTAATCTGGCCACTGAACTGTCTCTTGCTGAGAATTTGCCTCCTCAGTCTCCTGATAAAACTAACATGTTGGGGGAGTTGGAGATGAATCAGCCTTTACAGCTGGCCCCAAGTAGAGGCAATGTAGTTAAGGATGAAGGCTCCGGTTTCCATTAGAGATGATTTATCACTTGGAAGTTGGCTTTTCCACCAAACAGAGGATATTCAGAATATGAAATCCTTTCTAAGTGTATCCAACAAACTTCTAACAAGTAGATATTTGCAAAAGATATGGTTCTTATATCCCAGTTGGAAGCTGACTAAACCTCCTTTGTCTAATCTGGCTGCTAGCTATTAAAATGGTCTAGGAGCTGGCAGTTGGGCCTGGAGATGATACTCAGGTCATTTCCTCACTACACTGTTATAGTGCTATTATTCCACTTTCATCATCCTGTGGAATTCTGGGGCTTGTAGTTTACTGTGGCCAAAGATGCCCCTTCCTAAACTGCAAACCCCAGGATTTGTGGAATAATAGCACTATAACAATGTAGTGCAGAAATTATGCAGGTCTAAGTAAATGCCAATATATAGTATAGGCAATCATAATTATGTTATTGTGAAGTTGTATAAATGATCTTGCTTTGAATAAAAACAGCTTTGTAAGTGGGAACATAGGTGAAAATTTAAAAAAAAAACTTTCAAGAAATTAATATGCTGGGTTCAAATATAATATGAATGCATTATTACTTGGGGAAAAAAGAACAAAGATGTATTTGTCTGACTCAGTTTGAACTGAATGCATATTTAATACAAGGTCTATATCTACTTGAAATACCACTTTTTAAAAAAGTTCAAAATAACATTCCCATTAAAGGATGGTGTAATTTTTGCCCACAGTGTGACACAAGGATGTGTTTTCTACCACAATTGCCAAGTATACTGGAACATGCTAATTGCTTTAGCTCAGTTGTATAAAATGACTGTGTTTTCTTGCCCTCTGTGACACAGGTACTTTTGAGGTAGTCAAGAAGGAAGGAAGGAAGGAAGGAAGGAAGGAAGGAAGGAAGGAAGGAAGGAAGGAAGGAAAGAAAGAAAGAAAGAAAGAAAGAAAGAAAGAAAGAAAGAAAGAAAGAAAGAAAGAAAGAAAGAAAGAAAGAAACGAAAAGTATTTTAAAAACCCTATTGTTAATCCTTCTATATCTCAGTCAGCTCTCCCCAAAACTGCTGAAACACTGGAGCCCTGTGCATTCTTTTCTATAATATAAACTATTACTCCTTTCAAAAACTAACTTTTAATGCAGTCAATTGTAGTGGAAGACAAGAAGAAATTATAACCTCCCTTTACTCATACCATTCCCCCCCCTCGCCACTTTTTTAACATATTAAGCTCTGTTGGTACTCTAATGTTCAAATGTCCGTAGATGAAGAAGATAGGTCCTCTGAGGCTTATTCTACACCTAAGTAGAAAGAGATGATGAGCATCATGAGGTGGGAGAATGGATTGGGTGCCATTTGAGATTTTAAATCATTGGTTTTGAAATAAGCCTTTTCCTGAAAATAAAAATGACAAGCCATGGATCTCAGAACATTGTGCATAATTTGGGAGAGTACTCTTTTGATATACATGAACACATATTTTGGAACAGGAATCCTTGTGTCATAACCAGAACTTGGCCACATTGGTTGCAGGATGCTAGGTGTTAGCATTTTTTTTAAAGAACCTTTCCAAATTCTCCTGGCAACAATGGATATGTTTGTTCCCTCTCTCTAATAACGACCATGTGTTTCTGTTGCTCCCCCCACAGTCCATTCATAAGACATCAAAATGCAAAGAAGAGCTTGCACCTGCATATGAACCATGTTTTGGACCACAATTAACTGTAGGTTCAAGACAGGGTCAGCGTATGAGATAAAAAGAGCACACTGTGCAAATAGGTAACACCATTATAGCATATAGGCCACAGCCAAGGCAAACAATCACTCAAATAACTGCCTAGGGAAGTCATCTGTGTGCTTAAATACCTGCACACAGAATTATGCAAGGCATTTGCTTTTGCTGAAATAAGAAAGGGGCAGGAAATCATCTCCATATTTATCTTTTGGCTGTTTTCTTCCTTGTCTCTTTTAGATCTGATCTCTTTCACATTATGCAATTAGAGCACCTTGATAACAGTTTTAACTGCCGCAGCTCCATCCTATGAAATCCTGGGATTTATAGTTTAATGGGGCATTTAGAATCCTCAGCCAGAGAGCCCTAGTGTCACAGTCTTTTGTTCAGTATGATTTTAATCATGCCTCTTTGCTCTGAAGTAAAGCCCCATTGAAATCAGTGGGATTTACTCATAAACTGAGTGCTTTATATTACAGTCATGCTTAACAGCAACAAAAATGTTGTTCACTCAGACTTGAAAATGGACTGAAATACTGACTATGGTGGACTGGATTGTGAAAGTTGCTGAGTTAGCTCAAATTGCCAAACTAACATTGGTTTTAAAGGATAAACCAGTGGATTTTTTTTTTTTTTTGAAAGACTGGAAATCATTTATGGAGCAATAAGAAATCTAATGATGCAATAATTTGTGGCTATAGTTAGTAATAATTCTGATAAGACTATTTAGTTGGATCTGTAATAATAGCATTTTTTTTCTTTTTATGTCACTTTTCTTTCATTACAGTTTGGCTTGTGGAGGGTCAAAGCCCTTTTGTGTTTTAGTGTTTTAGTTTAGGCCATTTCTGCACGGGGCAAGGGAATTGCCCTGTGACGCTACTCACCGGACTTTTGGGCTCCCCAGTCTGGTCCATGCGTGGCTGCTGCTCTGCACTGCTCCAGGGACAAAAATGGCGTCTTCCGGTTGGTCGAGGGTCTCAACCAACTGCTCAAGCTCGCCAGCCTAAAGCCTGCGAATCTGCATAAGGCAGCAAGCTCGCAGTGATGCACTCCATGCTTTTGAAAGACCTGTTTTTAGCAGTCTTTCAAAAGCACACTGGATAACCACTTGGGGTTGTTCCGGAGCCGGCTGGGGTGCGGATCTATGTTAAGTAGGTCCAACCCAGTCTGCTCCCAGGTGCAAATGTCCTCCCTGGAGGACGCTCTGCCCCATGTTAAAAACCCCGTGCGGAAATGGCCTTAGTGTGATAGCATTGCGTTTTACTTTTAGATTTAGCTCTTTTTCTTATTATCGGACATCTATTTCTCTGATTGTGACTATGACTCAAGCTGTGAATTTGTTTATTTTAAAACTAATGAATAAATAATCTTTGGTTAAGAAAAAAAGACATTCCAGATCCCTGTGGCTGGTTAATGGGTTTCCTGGAACTGAGTACAACCTCCCTGCCCAAAGGGGAGGCAAGTGGAAGATGAGTGCATAGATAGAAGAGAAACAAAGAAAGCTGAACTATGTATATGTGGTTTATCATTCTAATAGTTACATATATTCCAACATTTCATGAATGATAATTTGGATATGTGCAGCCAAGCAACATCTGAGTGTGGTCAAGGTGGCAAACATTATTAATGAATAGACAAGCCAGAAGAGACTGCAGCAGTTTGCTTTTGCTGAACCTACTGGGAAGATTCAACCTCCTCCTCTCCTCTCCCCACTGCTGAGTTAACTGAGTGCAAACTACTTTTGCACTTTGAACTGAGATTACAGCAATTGAAATAAGCTGAGGACAAAGGGGGAAAGTGGGAGGAAAAAAGAGAAACAACAACATTTTAAAAACAGCTGAAAAAACAGAATGATAGAGGATCAGTTGAGAGTGCGCCTACCAAATGAGGACAATTGGAGGGTATGTACAAACAAACAGTACAAGCAAGTTGCTAAAAGGGAAACTTTACTCCTGCAGTTCACTGCTGGTTGCCAGGCTATTCCCAACTTGAGCTGCCAGGAAACTATCTAGCAAGTGAAAGTATCTAGTGAGGCCAAACAAACAAAAAAGTGCCCTCCCAATGCCAGTAGAGAGTTGGTAATGTTTGGTCATGATGCTGAGAAATACTCTAGAATCCATATGGCTATTGGCATGGGCACAACAGTATGGCTGCTCATAGGATCAGATCAAAATTCTTCCCATTCAACCGCCTGTCCCAGTTCAAATATAAAGTTCATCCCTTCCTTAAAAATCATCATTCATCTGAAATCCCTCTCATAGCAAATCCATTGTTGGCACTGATAGACAGAGGGGGAAAAGGGGTTCATTTTTTTTTTTCTCATGGAGAGCCAGAGCTGCTTGATCCAGGAGGGTTACACATGTTATAGTTCTATAAATAAAATAAGCTTGAGAACATTAAAAAAAACCCTAGCTTTGCTTTGGCTTCTGTCAAAGACTACCACTGCTCCTTTAACCCAACAATAAGGTGGCCTCCAGGGGCCCATTTATTTTTAAAAGAGAGTATGTTATAGTGTTTCATAGTGCTAAGTCCAGGCACAATAAAATAATCATAAAATTATAATGTGCTGACACGTGTGGGTTTCTTAACAGAAAGCCTGAAATCTCATTAGCATTTTGCATCTGGAAACAAAGATGTTTAGTTTTGTTTTGTTTTCTGTACAATTAATTTCTCTCCCAGAATGTGCAGTCTCTTTCTCAGTGGCAAAACATAATTATCTGTAATTATTTTGTTTATAATATTAATTGCTAAGGAATTTAGGATCCCATGCTATAACAGCTGAATCATGATCTAAACCTTTGAAACATCTGCATAGGCCAGTGCTGTTCAAATGGCCCCAGGCAGGGACAGGAAACAGGCTGAAAGAAATCTACTGATGGACCTTCAGGATTACTTCTAGTAGATTGATGAGGATTTCCCACTCTTGGCTGCTTAACTATAGTAGGTAAAATCCGTTTGTAAAAAATCTTTTGGTCTAATGCTGATTGCTTATTTTTTTAGCCTTACTAATTTCTGCCCTACACCATTACAGTGCTATTATTCCACTTTCAACATCCTGTGGAATTCTGGGGTTTGTAGTTTCCTGAGGCCCAAGAGCTCTCTGGCTGAGAATTCTTAATGCCCCTTCCTAAACTGCAAATCCCAGGATTCCTAAACTGCACATCCCAGGTTGAAAGTGGAATATTAGCACTATAACAGTGTAGGGTAGAGATCGCCTAAGAGAAAGATCTTCAAACTCAGGTTGATATTAGGAGCCAAATTCTTCTGTATAGTCAGAGCACAAGCTGTATAGTGCTTTAAAGGACTAACCAGGACTTTGAATTCTGCTTGGAAATAGACTGGCAGCCAAGGGAGCCACTGCAACAAGGCAATTATGTGTCCCCTATACTGTTGTTATTGTTGTTGTGTGCCTTCACATCATTCACAACCTATGGTGACTCTAAGGTGAACCAATCACAGGGTTTTCTGAGGCTACTACATCCACAACCTTGATCTACAGTTAATGTTGTTACTGTATGCCTTCAAGTGATCACCAAGTTATGGTGACCAAAAGCCAAACTTATCATGTTTTTTTTTTTTACTTTAAGATGTGTTAAGAAGGTCTTTGCCATTGCCTTCCTCTGAGACTGAGAGAGTGTGATGTGTCCAAGGTGGCTTTCCATGGCCAAGTGGGATTCAAACCTGGGCTTCCGGTGATCTTGTTCAACGCTCACCACACTGGCTCAAATTTAGGATACTATACTTTTTTTAAAAAAAAGACATCATTCAATAACCTTAAAGCATAGCTAAATCCTGTAGATTTTCACTGGAGATATAACCTACATGCTTAACTCTGGGCTCCTCCAGACAGTGCAAATGTAATCAGGAGTTCACAACGGTTGTTGCTGTAGTTGTCAAGTTTTTTTAAAACAAATATCCAAATGACATTTCTGTGATGTCGGATTATTTGATGGCAAATCCTGTAATCAGCTGCAATATTTTATTTCTCCTGAATAGGTTTGTTTTTTGTTTTTTTCATTTCAAGACATGTCAGAACAACAACAAAAGCATTGTTCTCTCTTTTCTCCTTTTAATATTTTTAGTTATGACAATGAAATAGCATCTCTGCACTACAGCTCTACAACTCTTTTAATAAAAGTGAGAGAGGAGAAAATATTCCCTTCAAACCACAGATTGTTGTTGTTGTTATTGTGTGCCTTCAAGTTATTTCCAACTTATTGTTACCCTGTGAATTGGGGGTCCTGGGAGGGGCACCCAGACAACAAACCAAACCTAAGCAAAGATGGGGAAATTAGCTGGAGCACTCTCTTGGCTAACGAGAGGCAGGGCAACGCAGCGGGATCTTTTACCCTATGTCTACAGCGTCAGGTCAGTGAGCAGGCAAATGGTTCAAATAGCAATTAGATTTATTAAACAGTTACTAAAGAAAAGCACAAACACACTCCTAACTAGAAAAGGAAAAGAGAGTTTCAAGGGGAATGGGTGATACACCACCTGTCCTGCAGTCCTGGAGAAGCCAACTGTAGAAGAGGAAACCCGGCGTGGCGGCCGAGGGGAATCTGCTGAACCGAGTGGCAGCAAGGCAGAGTAGAAGTCCAGAGCGATCCGGCGAGAGTTCCGAAGAGCTCTCAGAGTGGGGGATTTTTACAGGGGAAAGAACAACCGCAGGCTAGTCTGGTCTCGGGTGAAAACAATAAGTTTTGGTTTGGAGACAAAGCCTCCGAAAGGTCAGAATTTGCATGATTGAGTTAAAGTCCGAATTGACAATGGTATGGCCGGTATGTAGATGTGGCTAGCTCGGCAGTTAAGTACCTAGCTCGCCAGGGTGCCCTCTCAGGGCAGAGGATCTCTTTGTGGTAGCGTGCATTTGTAATGAAAGTGTTTATTTTGGGAGGTCCCCTAAAGCAGATCTGGCAATATCTGTCTCGGTTTGGTGGGAGCAGCAAGTAATAGCCATGCCTAGCTTCGCGCTTGTTCGGCGGGCCTCACAAACACTTGGCTGGTGGCAGAGTAGGGCCGAATTGCGATATCAAAATGATATCTTTGGTTCACCAAAGGCCAGGCCAGAACACGGTGGTAACATTATGTTGACCCTAAGGCAAACCTATTACGTGGTTTTCAGGGGCGGAGTGTGTATGACGTGCTCAAGGTCATCCAATGGGTTTTCATGGACAAGCAGGGAATTGAACTTTGGTCTCCAGGGTTGTAGTCCAGTTGCTCAGACTACTACACCATGCTGGGTCCCTCTGGGTCACTTCAGAAAACTATGCTTCAGTTTTGCTGTTTTTGTTTTTTAAAAAACTTAGGGAAAGCCCTAGTGCAAATCCAAGAAATTACTGCAAACATTCCACAAAAAGGAAGGAATCAGTGGCCCTATAGGTGACAAACACCACCAAAACCCAAGGAATTACATCATGAGAAGTCACACTTCACTAGACCAGCCTGGAAGAGCCCTTTGTCCCACTGATATTGATAGGATTTTTCAAAAGGGTCAATATTGCTTGCCTGATGCCCAAGAATTTCCTCAAACAAAATCAAGTTGTGATGGGAGAAGAAAGGAGGCACAAATAGTCTGAGATGCTTGGACAGCTAAACCTTTTCACCTATCCTGGGTGAGAGGTGCCATCTTTTCGGTTGGATGGCCTTGATTTTTTGGCCCTTGCATGCTGCTGTTAAATGGCATAGGAGCAAGGCTGGTAAGAAAAGATGTCAAAAACCTAGGTCAGCCCATAAAAAATAATGAGCTCATTAAGGCTTTCTGTGCAGCACTTGAGCAGAAATACCACTGTGATGACTTTTTTTTTTTAAAGCTCTGCTGATACTTCCCTTCCTTCCAGCTTGCTGCAGCTGGCAGAAGCTTCTGTTTCCCTTCTGTGCAGCCAAAGGGGAGAGGGTGGGTTTGTTCTCACCTGTAAAACTGGGCTCAGAATGTGGTTTTCCATGCCAAGCCACAGGGGATTGGAGTGTAAGTCATAGGGTCCAATCCATGATCCCCTATTTTCCCTTCATGGGTGGGAAATTCCAGAACAGGCAAGGCAAGTTTTGCATCCCGATGCAAATTCTGACAGACAGCTGGAGCTGAATGTCCCTCCAAATCATAAACTTTAGATGTTTCACATCAATGCTAACTAAGATGAGCAACTAATCTGAGAGGATTTTCTGCTACCTGAGATGTCTTCTGTTTAAACAGAGAAACTTTCTTCCTTGCAGCTAACCACAGGCAACAGCCATGTGAGTTAAAGTTCTTATCTTTTTATTTTTCACTAACAAAGTTTCTGGTTTTTGCCATTGAGATATTCCACGTGCGAAGCTTAACCCCAAGAAGGATGGGGTGGTGACATCCTGTTTCATCTATTGAGAATGCAATTAAAAGATACTAGAGATTTCAACTGAGCCATTCACATAAGCAAACAAACCCAAACTGTGCTACTTGGCAGAATCAAGGAAAGTAACTTTTTGTTCTACATATGTCAAAATCATCACCATCCCACCAGCATGGCTTCTACCTGTGGTTGATGAAACCTATAGGCAAACACATTTGGAGACAGCAGGTTGGAGAAGCCTTAAAATAAACGGATGATGGGTGTCATCCATTTAGATGAAATGTGACACTTTGCATTGCCCTTGGAAGCTATTAGGAGTCGGTACAACACGATACTAAGAGGAGAGCTTTTGATAGTTCTCCTTACTACAACACTTTAGCAGTTCTGTTTTTTTAATTTAAAAATGCAAGCTTCCTCTGCCTAAATATCCTTTTCTATACAACTGTACAAGAACCCTATACATGCCTTTGCTTCTGTTCATCCTATTTGAAAATGATAAAGGTCATGATTTTGAAATAAAGACAATGGGTGGGGTCAAACTTAGGCCATTTCCACATACTGTCACAGTCCTGCTATGGGGATAGGATGGCAGTGGTCCCTGGGTTGTGCTTCTGCACAACGTTATCATGGTCCTGCTGCCATCCCGCCCCCCTCCCCTGTTGTGATTATGGGATATTTGCTTAACGGAATAAATCCATTAAGTGCCCTCCATCTCATGATGCTTCCATCCTTACTTGTCTTGTGGAAAGGTGGGAAGTGCAGCGGAAGTGCTTCCTTCCCCAGGATAGCATGAGAAATAACCTGGATGTACTGCGGAAGGCAGGCATGCGTCGCTCATGCTGCCTTCCGCAGGGAACCAGGCAGGTGTGGAGGGGAGTATTCTTGTCACCCATACTTCCTGGCAAAGGTGCTGCCAGGATTGCAATGGGAGGATGACAGGATCAGGTGGGGTGTGGAAATGGCCTTAGTCTTCCTACAGTAGACCCACTGGAGTCACTGGAACAAGGCAGACCTAATGATTTTTATAGATCAACTGTGAGCATGATTACATTTTAACACAAGCTAATGATTTTTTAAAAAAATCTATTTAGAACCCATATTCCTGGGTCCATTTAGTATTGTTTTGCCAGAGTTTTACACTAGATGTCTATGGGTCCCCACTCCTGGCTTGATTACTGAGTAGGAACATGAGTTCAGTGCTTAAACACTCCAGTTTCTCTGTTCTAACTTATAAAAGAGACCTCAACTCTTGGTGGCTGTACCTTTTAGTACTGGGTCACTGGCTATAGAATCTCTTATTAACAGGGCACTACTGTTAACTGTTTAGTCATTTGGTGTGGCTTTTGTTTTGTAACCTGTTCCATTTTCTGTGTGCTTAATGAGCTTAAGGCTAATGCAGTGCACAGACACTTAATTTCCTTCTTTGTTTTTCCTTACAGGCCTCCTACTCTTTATGTATTTCAGGCAGATATTAAACAATGGTGTAAAGCTTCCCTCAGGATTTTTCAATGGTTGTGGTGCCATTCTGCCAAAGAAAATATGTTCACAAAATCAGGTGCCACTTTGAAAAAAGTGCTCATGGCTAAAAATGCACATTGATGAAAATTAGGGTTGCCAGATCTCAGGACCCGGCCTTGAGTCTCCAGTTTTCATGGGTGGGAGATGAGGAGGTACATTCTTCAGTTTGAGGGGATTCAGCTCCAAGGCAAGAGAAAAGGTGCAAATCTCCAACACAGCTAGTAGAGCAGCAGTTTGCTACCATTTTGCAAGGCCCAACTGATTTGTCACTGTAGCTTGCGAAGACTTGCCAGGGAGTTCTATGAGCAGTCAACCTTCCACATTTGTGGATCTCAATTTCACAGATTTGATATTATTTGTGAGTTTCTCCAATCTCTGCCCCCCGCACTTCAGAAGTTTCTTTTCCATGAGAACCTTCCCTTTCAGCAGCTCTGATCAGGCTACTCAGCTCTTTAAAAACCCACCTCTGGTCCTCTTCCTTCTCCTCCACCCCCACTAGCCACTGTCTGGCCAGCTAAGGACAGCACACAGCCCAGTTTCTCAGCACCACAAACCCTCTTCTGATCCCCCCCCTACACACACACACACACAACCAAGGAAGGAGATGGGTGTGAGAGGAGATATAGGGCCATCATGGTGACCATCCCTTTCCTTCTCCTTTCCTTGACCTGATTTAGATCCTGGGTACCAGTCCCCCCCCCACACACGCCTTGGCACCCTTCCCATAGACACACACACACACACATTTTGACAGTTAAGATTTTCCCACTTTTGCAGAACTCCTACACCCTAACCCTAGCGAATGTGGAGGGCTGACTGCACAGTAGCCCCTTCACTTTTGTGAGGGTTTGGCATGCAGAACGCTTGTGAAAGTGGAAAAACTGCAAATAACTCCCTCATGACCCCCTCCCATTCCCTTCTGGGCCTCTCCCTTCCCATTCCCTTGCCTTTTGTGCGAGGGCCAGAGGCCAGAGAATGGGAAGGGATTGCTCCGAAGAGGAGAAGGAAGGTTCACGTATGCCTCCCTCCCATTTCCTTGCTTTTTGTCCAGGTGCTTGCCTTCCTTCTCTTGCAAAATGCAAGGGAATGGGAGGAGGATAATGGCAGGGGGGAGGCATGTGCATACCTCATAAATGATCAAATTGGCAAAGGTCACATCCACATATGTGTAGGGCTGACTGTAGTTACTTAGTTAGCTTCCTCCTTTCCTCCCAGTCCTTGTGGCACCAGGGTGCATCCTCTGCTCTGTTCTGCATCCACCTTCTGGCTAGAAGCAAGCAGATTAGATTAAGTGTTCCTTATTCTGTCTGAAAAGGAATATACCTCTCACCATACCTTGATCTGGAAACAGCTGAGAATTCTATTTTAATTTCCAAACTGGAAAATATAGGGGGGTATGCGTGTTTGTATGACAAGCTGTGAACAACTATGGTTTGTACTTAATGCTTAGTGCTTAAAGTCATCCCTAGGGGTTGCCTGTACCTCTCAGCGTTTGGCCTGGAAACCTCAGGTCTGAGATGAATATGAAATGGCAACCCTATGGAAAAAGCATTTTTATTGATGAGCCAAATGTGTACAAAAATGTGGACATTTTGAGAGGGGAAAAAAAGAATCCACCCAAATATGCACAAATTGTTATGTGGGCAGAAGAGAAGAAGTTTAATAACCCAACAGGGAACTGGAATGGGGGTAAAATGCTGGCGAGATTCTGAGAAATGTAATGGAAATGAGACTTGGTTTTCACATCTCTAGATGATGGCTGAGTAACTATTCCATGAAGATTTACAGCCAGCTGACGCTAGTAACATGCACTCCTAACCATAGCTCCCTAATGTACTTCCAAAAGTTGCAGAATCCAGGATAATATTAGCCGCTCAGCTGTATTGTGACTCAAGCATACTTTCCCACAATGTCTTTTCTGGATCAGAATACTAAATCAGATCCTCGACAGCTATGGCCACAGTGCTCAGCAACCCAAATGCTGCAAGCCAGCTGTGTTTTGGACACATGCACCCAAAGTTCTTTAATGTGAATCTATTATTCCTGATGAAATGCTGATTAATTGTTGTGAAACTTCAGAACTGCAAAGCCAGCTGCATTGGGGCAGGCATTCTTTAAAAATCCCCTGATTCTCAATGAAACGTTTGTTGAGTGCCATGAATTGTGTGACTGCAACAGTGAACCAAGAAGCCTTTCATTTGTTTGTTTGTTTAGTGAGTTTGGGACAATCAGTTCTCTCAATTGTTTCTTTTAAGTCATGCAGATTTAAAACTCAATCCTGTTTACAAGGGTATATCTACACTGTACTATTATAGGACTTTGATAGAATTTTAACTACCATGTCTCTTTCCCATTGAATCCAGGCATTTGTGCTTTGGTGAGGTACTTCAAATTCTTTGCCAGAGTGCTCTAGTAGATCAGGCGAGTGAGCTAGAGAATTCTAAGTATCTCTCCAAACTACATATCCCAGTATTCCATAGAATGGAGACATGATAGTTAACATTTATTTATTTATTGTATTTATATCCCGTCTTTCTCCTAAGAGTGGATTCAAAGCAGCTTGTGGTCTAACTGCTGTAATTGTGCAGATACATCACAGATGAGCTGGTTTGCAAGATTGGTGGGGGATGGGATTCAATCCTCAGCCAGTTAGGATGGGTGGATGGTTAGTGCACAATAGTAAGTACAGTAGCCCCTCCACATTCACAGAATCCTTGCGAAAGTGAAAAAAAAGTGAATAACCCCTCACCATTCCCCTTCAGAGCTCCCCCTCCCATTCCTTTGCCTCTGCCACCAGCATTCCTGGGGACAAAAAAAAGGGGGGGACAAGGTAAAGAGCTTACTGGTACTTTCCCCTCAGATGGAGAAGAGCAGAGTTCTTGTGTTCTATCTGCTTCCGATGGCTATCTTGAGAAAGGAAGGATAGGAGCAAAGAGAGCACCGGCTCAATCAGCAGCCATTCCATAGAAGAATGTGCAGCCATAGGGCAGAAAGGACATGCCTCCAGCAGTGGGAGAGGGCTTTGCTCACCTAAAAGTTAAAAATGGCTATTTTAAACACAAGCTTCACAAGCATGGGGCGAGGAATGCAAGGAAATGGAAGAAAGAAAAATGGGGGGACAGATGTGGAGATGTGCAGATGTGGAGGCAGAACTGTACTCCAATAATGTGCATGCATTACACCATCAGTAGGTTTGTGGGTGTGTGCCTTCAAGTTGCTTTCCACTCACAAAGTTTTCTCAACACAATTCGTTCAGAGGGGGTTTGCCTTGCCTTCCTCTGGGGCTGAGAGATTGTGAATTGCCCAAGGTCACTCAGTGGGTTTTCATGGTCAAGCAGGGATTCCAACCTTGGCTTCCCAGAGTCCTAGTCCAGCATGCCAGCTCTCTTATCAGTAGCTTGCTTTGTTCATATATGTATATATTCATTTAAAGCATTGGTTTATTACCTCTCAGCCTACTAGGGACCCTAAGGTGATATGCAACACACACAAACATTATTTGGAGCATTAAATGTAAACAACCAAAACAGATTTAAAGCATTATCTAAAAGCAGATTACAACTATGTTAATTTTTTAAAAAAATAAATAAATAGTTAAAGCAACCAGAGCAGTCACATCTGGTTAGAAGGACTGAAGGCCATAGGAAATGATAAAGTCTAAGGGACATTCCGCACTACACTCTTATAGTGCTATTATTCCACTTTCAACATCCTGTGGAATTCTGGGGTTTGTAGTTTACTGAGGCCAAAGAGCTCTCTGGCTGAGAACTTTAAATGCCCCTCCGTAAACTGCAAACCCCAGAATTCCACTGGATGTTGAAAGTGGAATACTAGCACTATAACAGTGTGGTGTGGAAATGGCCTAAGGTACCCACTGAAAGCTCAAGAGGGATGAAACCAGTCTTGTTTCCTATGGGAGGGAGTTTTCCATCTGGAGAGAAAGCCCTGTCATATGTATTCAACAGCCTAGCATCTTGGGATGGTGAGATACACAACAGGGCCAATGATTCAAGCTGAGAAGCAATTATCAGGAAACAGAGGAGCCTTTTTTTTCTATTTTTTTCTTTTTTGAACACTCATGAAAAGAGTTCATAAGTATTGAGGCAGTTCTGAATTTCTGAAGCAAGAAGAGTAGGGTGGAAAATTCACTGCTTAAAAGAACTCCCAAATCGCAGAGGAGTATCTAGTGTAAATAGAGTCTAGAGCAAGCACGGAAGTTGCCGCTCCCTCCTCCTCTTTCACTAAATCTTCCAGCATGGCTTTTTTTGCACCCTGCCTTCTGACATTGGCACCCCAGGGCACATACCATACTTGCCCTAGCCTATCACGCCTCTGTCAAATGGTAAATGTGGTTCTTTAGAAGCAGTATCCATGAAGCTTAATTGGTAAATTCAGTTGGTTCACCAAAGATTTTGTACACTATTCTGTACCCTGGGGGCCACAACCCAAAGTTGGTCAGGCCATCCTCACTATGAACATGCTGTTACCTTACTGGTAAACCCTGTGGTCTACAATTTTGATATTAAAATATGGTTCAACATGCCTGAGAGGTCACCTGGATGAGCACGGAGGCAGCAACAGTCGAATGATTGAAAACCAGGTCAGGGCAGTACAATCCCCTGTCACGTAGCCCTAGGAGACCTCAAGCTGTTTAAGCCCACCGTAGACAAGGGGCCTCAGCCACTGAGGAGCCATCTTGAGGGGATTAGTGTGTTTTCCCCAAGTTGAGCACCGATAGCAATAAAATCCTATCAGGCAGGGACCATTTACATAAATTCACACCACAACCCAAAGTAACTGAAGATCCTGAAACTTTGGCAACGCCTTATAATCTCATCATGCAAAAGGAGTTGCCATTATGGCTCTTCTTTTCCGTTGCGATACTCTTTGTTCTCCCCGGGAGAGGATTTGCCCTCAAGGTACTTTTTCCCCTACAAATAGTCCCAGTTTTTCAGTGTTTCTTTGGATCACTCCCAGTCATACCAGCAGACTGTTTCTCTGTCCGTTGAGTAATCCCCTCAGCCCTCTCCATGCTGAGCTCCACTTCTTCTCTGTTTTTCCTGGACCAAGAACTTCAGGAAAAGGTACAGTATTACCCCAGCTACAATCCCTTCAATATTTCCCCTATCCAATTTCCTCTCTTTTGCCTCTTAATAGGTCTTGAGTGAGTGTGTGAGTGCTTGCGTTGGTGCGTAAGACTTTCATTCAATAAAATCATTTATTCAACATTTTCGTTTGGTTTTTGGCTTGGCCTGACCCCATAAAAACTGGGTAAAAAGACCTCGCGGTTACCCTGCCTCTCGCATAGCTACTGCTCGTGCTCTGGCTAGCTTCCATTCCCTATCACGTGGAGCACATTAAGGCATCCTGCACGGGACCCCAGAAATCAGGATAACAATGCAGCCCTTGACATGCCTACGTGGACTTCATTCTCACAACACATAGCATTCATCCTACACGTGCACACATTAAACCACGGGTGTAACTATGGTGGTGATGGTGGTGGCAAAATGAAGGCATCCCCTTCTCAAGAGTTCTACCCTCCCAAATTTTTTTTTTCCAGTCCCAAATTTCATGCAGTGCAGTAGCCAAAAAGGATTAGGCAAAGTTACAAGGAAATGTAAACACAGCCAAATAAAGAGTTCTAGGTGTGAATGATTTTTAATGTCTCACTTCCTGCAATGCTAGACTTCTTATTTTGGTGGGGCAATGCCATTATTTCTACCCCTCCCCCTGTACCTGTGCCCCTACATTGAATTCTCATTAGTATTACTTCCATTGCCTCTAACTAAGGTTTGTGTGTAGACCTCTCATTCACTACTTTCAGATGCAGGAAGAAAAGCAGGATAAAGAGTTTGTGTAAAATGGAAGTTAGTGTGTGAAGAAGACCACTACCCCTCAATGCTTACCATTACTCACTTAGTTTTCAATATATATTTAGGATGGAGGCTTTTTTTGTGTGTGTTTCTCAGTGTGCATGTGTATATATCATACCAAGAGACGGAGAGAGATTTACTGCATAAATAATCAGAGGAAGACATAAACTTCCTTTATTTAAAAATTCAGTGTACAGCTTGAAGGAAATGTTATTACCACAGGAATTTCAACAAGTTTCAAGATGCAGAGTTTATTCCTAGTGAGATTACTAGTTTGGAGTTTGCTAACCTATCAAAGCGTTTGAGGATTATCACACAAATAACCCCATGTCACAGCGTTAACACTATATGTCAGTCAATTTCAAAGGGGGCTAACATTACCTTTCTGATAGAATGCTTTCAGATGTTCCTTAAGAATCCTTTGAGAGGAAATCTCTAGAGCTCAACTACTGACATTCCCTTACAGGTCTACCAACAGCAATGGTTGCTTAGCAGCCACTACATTTATTATTTTCCTTTTGCTCTGGATAGCTTGAAGTGATAGTGCTATTTCTGATTTTAAAAAGCTAAGTTATTTTAAAGAACTTTATCTCCAACTGAAGTCTTTTGCCTAGGCACCAAGTTTCCTTTGTTGTCTGGCCCTTGTTCAGGCCATTTCCGCACTACATTGATATAGTATTATCATTCCACTTTCAATCTCCTATGGAATCCTGGGGTTTGCAGTCTAGGGAGGGGCATTTAGAATTTTCAGCCAGAGAGCTCTTGGGCCTCAGTAAACTACGAATCCCAGAATTCCCCAGGAGGTTGAAAGTGGAATAATAGCATTATAACAGTGAAGGGCAGAAATAGCCATAGTTTTCTTTCTGAGAATACATAGTTGCCATGATCTAGCTGCAAGTAGGTTACTACTCAGTCCAGAGGTGGCCATTCTGTTAGTGCCATGGTCGCCTCCAAAGCTAGGAAATAACTCATTTTTCTAATGAGATACTTTGGTAACTAGGTTTTTTGTTTGTTTGCAATAACAAGTTGAAACAGTTAATTTTTTTTTTTTTTACTTTCCATGACCATAGCTGAAATTTACTGCTTTTCAGAAGAACAGGAACGAATAATCTACCAGGTACTCAGAACTGTGTGTATCAGCTGACTCTAAGCAAAGGGAAGGTGGAGAAAAAGTCAGATGGTGGCTGCTTCTTCTGGCAAATGCAACGGATTGCTTTGTAATGTTGTTTGTATTTTTTCCCCAAATTTCTAAAATGCAATATCTACATGAAACACTTGAGGGAAACAGAGAAAAATTTCCATATTTTTTCGATGATAAATTGGACAGGAAGCCCCTGCCTTTCAGTGCCCCGTTATCTGACAACTCACTCTTTTGACACTTCCAAATTAAGGTCAAGTTCCATTCATTTGATGGGAAATCTGGTCTTTCATCAGTTCTTCTTGCCAATGGAGGCTTGCTTGTGACTGCTGGCACTTGCATGCTACTTGCAAAAAGAGGTGAGGGGGGAAAAAAGGTGCCAAACTAGCTGAGAGACTTTGCGAACAGCACATGCACCCAAATGAGCCTCCATAAATTCTTCATGATCCCTACAATACATGGGTTCTACTTTTCAACCAATTCCATTTTCTCAACAGTGCTTTGGTCTCTCGCTTGTCAGATAAGTGGGGGAAGCCTGTAACTGTAGCAGTGAGGAGTAACTCTGTGGGCTGCCTTTCTAGACTGTAATAACCTGTTAGGTAATTAGTAGGGATGGGCCAACCGAATCCTTGAATCCTGGGTAAGGATTCGAGATTCCTGAATCCAAATCCTTGTGCAAAATAGGCAAACTGAATCTTTCGAATCCACCAACCAAATAGATTGTTGGAGACAGGGACGCCTGAAAACCTGGGAGACCAGACATACAGAGAAAGATATTAAGTGGGTGAGTTTTATCCTTAGAGTAATAATGGCCTTTGCTAACAATTTCAGAAATTACATATGGGGTTATATTCTAAGATATTTAAACTGAACATTTCGTATTGAAGTTCAGTACTTCACTTGAGGCTTGAGATTTCAAGGACAGCTGAAAAATGCCTTTGCACAGCTCCCTTGCAAACCTCTTACATACACAATTCCGGGGTTTGAAGTTTTACCAGGTGTCACAGCCTTCTCTGCCAAAGTGTTCTGGTGCATCATCAAACTACAAACCTCAGGATGCCAGAAGGAGCTACGCAAAGAAAAGCCAATTTTGACCTGGATTATCTCTCTACTATAGTATGTGGCCCTGTTTACACAGGCAGGAGAACGTGGCATGAATCCACATTTTCCTGCCTATGTAGAAAGGGCCTTCATGTCATTTTCAATCTGGAGAAATCCTGAGGCAAAACTATGACAATTGTCTTGGCCAGATTTCTTCAGAGGGAGGTTTGCTTTTGCCTTTGCCTAGGCTTTTGCTAAGGCTGGGAGAATGTTTCTTGCTCAAGAGTATCCTTCTTTCCCTTGCTTTTTAAACTCTTTTTAAAAAAGGATTCAAAAGATTCGAGATTTGTGGATTCCCAGAACGTTCCAGGGATTCGGATTCAGATTCGGAAAATTCTGGATTCGTCCCATCCCTAGTAATTAGAGTAAAGTAACTGGTTCCTTTTAAAAAGTAATAGATCAAGCTTTGGTTGAGTTAGACAGCAGATGCTGAGGTAGCAGCAAGATGGTAGAGGAGGGAACTGGATAGCCTGCTGCCTAGCGTACACCAGCCACGTCTGAACGCTGCCCTCATCTGTAGTGGAAAATGTTTCCTAACATCAGTGTTTAACAAAGATTCAACTAGTCAATGTAAGTTGATATTTGTGTATCGGATGGGAGGAGGTGTCATTTTGTTCTAAGCCTCAGGCAGCAAAATTTGTTGGGCCGTATCTGACTCAATCAGGAACACCTTCATGAAGCCTGTATGTGACCCCATACTGTGCTGAAAATATAAAATACAGCTAGTCTCTTGGCACTTATGTTTAAAGCTAACACTTGTGGTATTACCTGAAAAATATAGGCATTTATGACCAGAATCATAATGCTGGAAGACATTTGACAGTTGAATACACTGTCCCAATTTAAAACATTAAAGACTCTTCCAGCAGGCCTATCTTGATGATTTCAGATTGTGAATTTTAACAATGAATTTTAAATATGTTTTGTCTGTTTTTAACTATTTATATATTTTTTTCTTTTGAGATGATATGAATTTTAACTACTATTTTAATTGATCTGTTTTTAACTGTTATATGTTATTAATCTACTGTTGTCCCCCACAGCAACCCATGGGGAGAGGTGGGTAGGAAATTCTTACTCTTATTATCATTATAATTATTATCTTCAGAAATGTCAGCACTGATTTATGTGAGCCACATATCAAACGATATCAAAATCAATTTTCCATTTGTGTACTGTCATCAATGAAAGTGAATATTTTCTGAGTATGTTATATTCACAGATATTTATATGTTTTTACCTTCAGGACCACTATTTTTTTACTACTGTAGGAGAGGAAAATTCTGTATAGATTTTTTTTCCTGATGCCACTTGAAAATTCTGTTGTCAAAGTAGTGAGAAACGGGGACTAGAAAAGATAGGATATGGAATGTTACATATTAGGCTGAACTTTAATCAATTTCAACTGGGGTATTCCTGTTAGTGGAGTAGTTGACACTCTCTGGGCTTTAGTCCGAAATTTAAAAGAGCTGTATGAGGTGCTGAACCTATTTTGGGGACAGAATCTAACAAGGTAACTTCCTTAAAGTTCCTTCTAAAATCAAGAGTAGAGGCTATGCTACCAACCACTACTGACTAATTGCTATTTGTTGAGAAGCCTGTTTAATCATGGACTATGATGTCACAGAATGGACTTTAATGATTAACTTCTGTTACTGTTGTTGGGTGCCTTTGAGTGATTTCCTAAGGCGAACCTATCGCCAGGGTTATTTGGCAAGATTTATTCAGAGGAGGTTTACCTTTGCCTTCCTCTGAGGCTCAGAGGGTGTGACTTGCCCAAGGTCACCCAGTGGGTTTTCATGGCTGAGCAGGGATTCGAACCCTGGTCTCCATAGTTGTAGTCCAACACTCATACCATAACAACATACTGACTCTCCTAATTGCTGTATGGATGGTCAATCAAAGGATTTTATAAACCAGTTTAGTTGCACTGGGGCTAGAAAGTTGATTTGGGGATGGGAAACCTCCCACAGGGTTTAAGAAAGAGAGAACTGTGTGCTATTGATGGGAAGAGGTACATCAAGGTGGGAAAACTAGATTTTATGTATTGATTTATATCATCAACTAACCCAAACCTTAGTCTTTCATCTTTATACAATTTTGTGAGGAAGCACTTCCTCGCAATGTATTGAATGCTCGTAGTGAAATCTGATTATAACGATAACCCAGTATTTCAGTAGGATTATTGTTTTCACAGAAAGTCACTGTCAGCCTGCATTTATCTTGCCTCATTGTGGTTTTGGGAAATGTGTTTCCAAACCAGAACGCCATAAGCAAAATTTGCTGACATCTTAATATGTCAGAGAGGCAATTTAAATTGCTTCAGATATGTTTTGGGGAAAACAGACTGCAGAGATTTGTCAAATCCTGGAATTAGCACAACTACAAAGAACTTTGGGAACTGTAAATAGGAAATTAACCTTTCAGGTCTCTTTGCTGATGCATAGCTATTATGCTGTAGATGTTATTACATTGATCAATGTAACTTGGAACTTCAGCTGTGATTTAGTTTTGCCTGTAGATTAATTTTCTGCACATAAACAGGATAGAAAACTCATTATGAGTGTTATTGTTTGTTGAGAGGAATATGCTGGGACAAGAGCAGACAAACAAAATTTGGACCTGGCAGGAATTATGGAGATGGTTTGCTGGTTGAACTGGCAGTCAATTTTATGGTCAAAATGGTTCAAACCTGCAAAGCAATAAAGACAGTCGTTAGCAATAATAGAACTGGCACAATTTCAAAGGTATACACTAGTCAAACAGACTTTTTTTTTAAATACATCAGAGTTAGTTCCTGTCTTAGTCATGCTTGATTTAGAATGGTTAAAATCAATAGGAATTCATGACTGATGTGTCTCATTGATTTCAGTGGGTCACCTGTAAGGATGTCTGAATACACCTTTAGATTTTGGAAGATGAATATTCCTCTCATATCCTCTTTCTTTGCTTCCTTAACCACTATCTGCTGTGAGAAAGACAAACAAAGCAGATTGGGTTAATGTTCTGTAGTAGTTGCAGAGCCTAATACTGCTCCACCTTAAAGAGAAGACAATATTCGCCCCAGACTAAGTGCTTTCATTTATTTGTTTCTTTTGAGCCCTGAAAAGCTACCTTGAATAGCAAGAAAGGAAAGGAAAATAAATAAATAAAGGCAAATACCACACTTGGGCAAAACCTTTATGAAGACTAAGAAAAGTGCTACAAGAATATGCAAGATTTTGAGTTCTGAAGAACACTTTATCAACCTCGATGATTAAAAAAATGGCAGATGACAATAGTGCCTGAAGCAAAATTTAAACCCAAGATGAAGACTGCAGACTATGGTAGGCATCTATATATGAGCAGGAGACATTTAAAAATGTGTACCAGCATGGAGAATCAATGACCATTTTCGATTTCTGAGAGAAAAGAGATGGTTGAAACTCAGAAGTATGTCCATTACCTTGGGCTAAAGATACTGTCCCCTCAATTTCCATAGAGTAAAAACGAAGAATAACACATGAGTCCTTAAAGTTGTTTTTTTTAAAATTAACCTAATGTTAATTAAATACTTTTGGGAGTCTTAGAACTGGTAACCAATTACTTTTAAAAAGTAATTTTTCAAGATCTGCAGTAATATAGAATAAAATACGGTGGAGGAAGGGTGATATATTTGAATCACCTTTGCCTAATTCTGCAGAAGCCATGGTCTGTATATAGCACATTGCATGGAAAAAGCACACAGTGACCATCTGAAGCTGTCGACATTATAAACAGAACAGCAACTGAAGAAGGAATCCGTTTGTTTGATGTACAGATGTTTCAGTGCTGTAACTCACTTGGAAGGCAAACTCAAGATGAAATTAAAGGCAGAGGAGTGTGGAAAGGAACTGAGAAGCTATGAAAGGATGCTGTATTCTGTGAGGAAAAGAACCAACAATTTTTATTCAAAACCTGAATGTTATTATTGGAAGAGTCCCACAACTACACGCTGGGCCAATCAAAAATTCAATTGAAAATTCTTAAGCAGTGATATTTACTGAAGTGCTTATAATACCCCACAAGATCAGTCCATCAGTAAATAAAATGGGTTCATCAATGATTTTTTGAGTGGCAGAGAGGGCTAAATGCTAGAACTGGGGAATATGGGGAGAAAAGCCATTTTTTCTCCCTGTCCATCTGAAAGCACACTATAATGAAACACAAAAACAAAAAAGACACCATAGTGTATCTTTGACGGGGAAATAACTTTTCCCCGCCATATTCCCCAGCTCTAGCATTTAAATTTTGATATGGAGACACTCATTATGACAGACCAGAGAACCACATTTCCAAAGAGAAACCAAAATGCAGATAAATAACCTGCAGTACTCTTCACCTCCACCAGAAACAGGTCTTTAAAAAAAACAAACCCTAATGTGTCTTTCCATTCAAAATCAAGGCATCTGAAAATACTTTGCATAATAACAGGGACAGCTCACAAAAATATACTGTAGCTGGGGCGAAATATGCCCTTCTCTAGCTACTGTGACGTCTGCAGCTAACTGAACAGATAAGAGTGCAAGTGTGGTGGTCATCATCACAACTGATCCTCTGACATGCAAGAATACAGAGCTAAAGTATTCCTGAAAGATGGCCATCCAATCTATGTTTAAATATCTCTAGAGTAAGAGATCCATCACCCTCTATTCCATTGTTGAAGAGTTCTTCCAGTAAAGAAGTTCTTCCTGAAGTTTTGATGGAACCTCTTTTCTTATAATTCAGATCTATTGATTCATGTTCTAGTCTCTGGAGTAACAGCAAACAAGCTCCTTCCATCTTCCTTCTATCTTCCAGATATTCAAAGACATCTATCATGTCCCCTCTCTATCACTCTAAGCATACTCAGCTTCCTAAGCTGCTCCTCATAAGGCTTGGTTTCCAGATGTTTGAATCCATTGGTTCTTGTCTCTAGAACAGCATAGAACTCTATTTATCATCACTCCTAAGCAAAAAATCCTGATACTTTGGCGTTGTGAGCCCTGGGTCCTCTGCACGACTAGTCCCGTTACATTGATTTGTGGAGCTTTCAAAAACCTCTCTGGTTAAGAAGCAACTGAAGTTGCTGAAGGCCAAAAGAATCCCATAGATGACTAAGGGACTTATCACACTACACTATTATAGTGCTATTATTCCACTTGAACTGCCATGCCAACATCCTACAGAATTCTGGGATTTGCAGTTTAGAGAGGAGCATTAAGAATTTTCATCTAGACAGCTTTTGAGCGTCAATAAACTACAAACACCAGGATTGCACGGAATGTTGCCATGGCAGTGAAAGTGGAATGATAATGTCATAACAGTCCAATCTGATACGATTTTAAGGCTTTTGATTTCCACTGATTACACGAAGTGAGTGTGAGGAAACAAATTTTAGTGTAATCCTCTACAGTACATGTCAGGAATAAATTCCATTCAGTTCAATAAGACTTTCTTTCTAAGTGGTTATAGAATTGCAATGTTAAAAATAAAAAGTGAGACTTGATTAGCAAAGAAATGTATTATGTAAGAATGAAACAAACAAGAAGCTCAGGACAGCTTTGTTATTCCCTTTACTGAACACCGTAAAAATAAATTGCAAACTCTATGTTTACAACCAATTTTTTAATGTTTTGAAATTAAACAGTGTTGCTATGTAGAGCTTTTTTCCCCCCTTTTAGGCAAATTAATAGGAATAGATAGACTTTTCTCTTGGTAAATTTGTGTTAGTAATCATTACATGACAATGAAGCATAACTATTGCCCCTACTTTTTAACATTGTATTCATGTTTGTTTAATTAATAAGAAAACGTATGTTTTCTAATGGCTGCATTCAGAATGGCTACACACATAGTCTGTTCTTGCTATACTTTTCCATTCTGTTCATATTTTCATGATTATTATTCTTGTATCCTGTAAAGCCACACACACGAGCAATCACTCATTAAAACAACCTGTGCTTGCATTCATCATTGTATCAAATGCCTTTATTTTCAGCATGGCTTTCGCTCAGACGAATGGCCTCCATTCAAGTGCCCAAACTTATGAAAGATTCTTCTTTTCAATGGGCTTTCCTTTCTTATCAATCACAATCTCTTAAATAACTTCTCTTGCTTAATAAGTGCATGTTTTCCCTACATTAGTGAAGCATGTTGCAGATCTAGTGATTAAGCGGGAAACAGAAGGAGTCAAGAACAGAAACTATACACAAATGCACTGTGAAACATGGTCAGAACTTTATTGGTAACAGCCATGAGAGCCTTGGCACAGCAAGTCCTGGGTCTGATGTGTAAGTGTTTCCAGGATGACTTCAATCCAAGCTTCTAGCCTGGAACACTCTCAGGGTAGAAATCTGTGCTTTCCCTATGACAAGTGTTACCACCATGTACTGACCTGGCCTTTGGTGAACCAAAGATATCATTTTGATATCGCAATTCGGCCCTACTCTGCCACCAGCCAAGTGTTTGTGAGGCCTGCCGAACAAGTGCAAAGCTAGGCATGGCTACTACTTGCTACTCACACCAAACCAAGCCAGAAATTGCCAGATCTGCTTTTGGGGACCTCCCAAAACAAACACCTTCATTACAGATGCACCCTACCACAAAGAGATCCTCTGCCCTGAGAGGACACCCCGGCGAGCTAGGTACTTAACTGCCGAGCTAGCCACATCTACCTACCGGCCATACCATTGTCAATTCGGACTTTAACTCAATCATGCAAATTCTGATCTTTCGGAGGCTTTGTCTCCAACCCAAAACTTATTGTTTTCACCCGAGACCAGACTAGCCTGTGGTTATTCTTTCCCCTATAAAAATCCCCCGCTCTGAGAGCTCTTCGGAACTCTTGCCAGATTGCTTGGACTTCATTCTGCCTTGCTGCCGCTCGGTTCAGCAGATTCCCCCGGCTGCTTCGCCGGGTTTCCTCTTCTTCAATTGGCTTCTCCAGGACTGCAGGACAGGTGGTGTATCA
The DNA here is from genome assembly GCA_948472985.1 of Iguana delicatissima. Classification (NCBI taxonomy): domain Eukaryota; kingdom Metazoa; phylum Chordata; class Lepidosauria; order Squamata; family Iguanidae; genus Iguana; species Iguana delicatissima. The sequence goes on along the minus strand of CAOKZL010001626.1, from coordinate 18,785 downwards.
CCCACTCCTCTTAAAACTCTCTTTTCCTTTTCTAGTTAGGAGTGTGTTTGTGCTTTTCTTTAATAACTGTTTAATAAATCTTAATTGCTGTTTGAACCATTTGCCTCCCCACTGACCTGACGCTGTAGAAATAGGGTAAAAGATCCTGCTGCATTACCTTGCCTCTCGTTAGCCAAGAGAGTACTCCAGCTAATTTCCCCATCTTTGCTTGGTTTGGTTTGTTGTTTGGGCGCCCCTCCCGGGATCCTCAATTCACAGGGTAACACCAGTCAGAAGTTAATGCTCCACTCCAGAATTTTATTTTTTACAAAAAAAAAAATAATAGCTTTGTCTCTTAGAGGCTAGGATAGATGTCCATTAACTTTGGGAGATGACTACCAAAGATACAGGACTGGGTCAGAGAAAACTGAAGGCCAAAGGAAATCTTGGGTAAGGAAAATATCTTCTAAGAAAATGGGAATTTCCTAAGGAATGTCCTAAGGAAATGGTAAAGGGTCCTTACAGATCTCAGGAAAGAGTCTTCCACAACTTTACTTATTTTTATTCTTCTAGTGAAAGATCCAAACATGGTATGTTATATAGACAAAGCTTGTGGTCTACTGTTTAACTTCTCTGAGTCTTTGTCTTTCATCTAGTGGGTTTTCATCTGCATTTCTACTCCAAGGACCTCCTGGCCTTTGGGTCAGCCATGACCACATGCTTTAGTGTGACTATGGTATTGGTGAGACTACTTTAAAGTGAATGGACTGAAAAGTAGAGCTGTCTTTTTTTCCCAAAACAAACAAACAAACAAACAAACAAACAAACAACAACAACAAAAACCCCACACACAACACAAATGGAAAAGCTATAGGGATTTCCATCCTTGAGATGATGAGATTATAAAAAATGACAGATAGCAGTACAGATAGGCCTAGTCTAGGGACTGATGGCTAAGTTTCCCAGCTCTGAGAGCCTGGCCCTTCTTTACTGGTGCTAAGTCAAGGGTGAATCTCAGGGCAAGAGCACTGCCTTTAAAAAGTGTGTATTTGTTTGTGAGTGTATATGTGTTTATGGCCATTTCTGTACTACACTGTTATAGTGCTATTATTCCACTTTCAATATCCTATGGAGTCCTCGGATTTACAGTTTAGGGAAGGGCCTTTAGAATTCTCAGCCAGAGAGCTCTTTCGCCTCAGTAAACTACAAGCCCTAGAATTCCACAGGATGTGGAAAGTGGAATAATAGCAATATAATAGTATGGTATGGAAATGGCCTATCTGTCCCACTTTTCTCATACTTCACAGTTTGATTTGAATGGCATATTCTGCAAATGTGACTGACACTCAATGACATCAGCAGAGCCCCTTCTGCTGTAATCTTGTGCCTAAGTCTCAGATTTTGCCTCTGAAATCCTAACCTAGCAACCCCAGTTGTGGTCCAAGGGCAAGAAGCAGAAATTCCTGTCTTGTGCCTTCTCTCGCTGCCACTATCCCTCCAGAAGCACCTCACTCTTGCTTAAAGAGAAGCCATCTAGTGTCCTCTTCAGGGTCAGCACCCCTGTCACAATGACATGCTGACCTCTGCACTCTGTCATCAGGGGATGGCACTGGTAACTATCAGTTCTAATCAAGAGAGAAATGAGAGTGTCTTCACTCTTGGCATGCAGGGGACATTGCTTCTTGTCCTTCCTTCTTTCTTCTTCCATGATAGGCAGTGGGGGAAGATGGCATCTGGCAGCTCAGCTTTGCTGGCAGGCAAGGAACCCTGTCTTCCCTAGGCCTGTTTAACTATGTGCCTGCTGTGCAGGTAGGAATACTTGGATTCAAAAACAGGAAGAAGGACTGTAGCTGAATGGAAGCCATAATTCACAGTCTTTCCTATGGACATTTTACTTTTGGCAATGGCTGAGAAGATAATTCTGAGGAGGGGTGGAATCCAAGGAGTGCCTTCGAATATGAATCGTATGCAGCATCTATTTCGGTCATGGACCTTTTAAAAAAACACACTTGCACACACATCTCTGGCTGCATCTTCATTTTTCTTGGCTTGAAGGTAGAAAGAAATGTCCAAGGACATTAAAAGAAAAAAAATGGCAAGAAAGAAGGAGAGAGAGAGAAGGAACAGCCAGGTGGCAAGTCTATTTGCCACCTAGTCAGCTGTGGAAAATACAGAATGATCGAATGAGAGTTTCTTTCTTAAAATAACATGAATGCTGGGACAGAGAACATGCCAAAGCAAGCCATTTCTGAGTTAAAGGAAATTCAGTTACCCCACTCCTCAGGATAAGATATTGGAATGAGCATTCTTCATATCCACCACAGTGGTTTTTTGTTTGTTTTTTTGGTCTTTTGTGTGAAATGACAAGCCTAAACCAACATTTCCCCAACAGCATGCGCCTAATACACTGAGAAATACAGCTGCCCGACTTATGGGGTGGTGATTTTGTGTATCAGGATGGCTTCTGGCCATGTGCTACTGGAAGCTACTTCCACCTTCTCAGCAGGCTACAGGGCACACATAGCCTTGGGAAGGATGGCTTTCCCCAGCTGCTCCTTTCCCAGGTCAGAGCTGGCTGGAAGTTTTCCCTCTGGTCCAGGAAAGGACTATATAAGCAGGTTCTCTACAGTCAGATGCTCACTCATTGGAGCACCATCCCACCCACCCTCCCTGTGTTCTCTAGCTTGGAGGTGCTTACTATATCCATTTGTCACAGCTATTGGGTGGTTGGCATGGGTCCTGGCTCCAGGACACTGTTACCAGTGCCTTTGGGCAGGTAAGTTATGGTATCATCCTGTTGGGATACAAGTGGTGCAGGCATGGTAATGGACACAGGAGCTGCATGCATCCTCTGCACGTCTGGGTGACTAATGGTTTATGATTTGCTCCACCTATTGCTATGGAGAGTCTGGCTCATTGGTCAACAGGTGGGTTGGCTGATGCATGGATCCGGATGTGCATGCCAACCCTGGAACAGCTATAACCAAATAAAGTTGTGGCCTTTATTTTTCCCAACCCTATGTGTGATGGTGGGTCTTTCGTACATATCAGGTCTCCCATCTGAGCACGCAATAAGGTTAAGTCTGCCTTGAAAAACTGAGCCACCGTGTTCACTCTGCTGCTTAGACTTTGGAAGCTCTCAGTAGCATTGTTCCAGCACTGCCACACCCATGTGGAGAGAGCTATATAAAGAGAGGCAGCATTCTGAGTGAACACATAAAGATTCTTTTGTTGACACTTTGTCAACTGTAGTTGGAAGAAAGGTACAGAGCAGAAATCATAGGATCATCAAGGTGGAAGGACCATCTACTTCAGGCCCCTGCCATGCAGGAATACACAATGAAAGCATTCCCAAAAGATGGACCACCTACCTATGCTTAACAGCTTCCAAAGACAGAGAGCCCAACAGTCTCTGAGGCAGGCTGCTCTACTATCAAGCAGCTCTTACCATCATTAAGTTCTTGCTAATGTTTAGATGGAAGCTCTCTTTTTGTATTTTGAATCTGTTGTGTATGTTATTGTCTCAGGAGTAGCAGGAAAATGTTTGTTCTGTCTTCTACATGACATCCCTTCAAATAGTATATTTTAAATATAACAACTGTAAGGTGGGTTGCTGAAACTGTAACAGCTTCCACAATTTGTTCCAGTTCACTTGGGAAAGTAATGACTGGACTAGAAACCTCCAGATACCAGAAGGCTAGATCAGCCCTTTCACACTACTCAGTTATAGCACTATGATTCCACTTTGACTGCTGAGGCTGCATCCTATGGAATCCTAGGATCTATAATTTAGGGAGGGGTATTTAGGATACCTATAAACTCAGGATTCCATAGGAGGCAACTATGTCCATTCAACTGGAATCATAGTGCTATAACTGAGTAGTGTGAAAGAGTCCAGGGTCAAATTTTGAAGTTCTCAGATTCAGCAAGGAAAAAAGGATCCTCTAGTCCAGTAAGGGCAAGTGTTAGGGGAGGGCCATAACTCAGTAGAAGAACATATGCTTTGCATACCACAGGGCCTAGGTTCAATTCTTAACATCTGTAATTAGGGTTGAGGTACTTTCCTTTGACAGTCTAGAGAGATGCTGCCAATTAATTCAGACCAGGAGTGGGCAACCTCTGATTTTGTGCCAAATCTAACTCCCTTGGCCCTCTAGAGTTCCCCAGATGCCCACACCACCTCCCATGTAACACCATCATTGGTGATTTCCCAGCTTTTTTGCATTTTTCTCTTTCGTAAAAGATTGAAATGTCTCTCCTAAGGCTTAGTTACTGGCAGTAATAGCATTACACTAAAATATACCACTGTTTTTGGGCTCAACCTTTCGATAGAATGCAGATCTAGAGAATTTCCCTGACACTCAGTTTCACCCTTTCCACGATAAGTCGTTTCCCATCTTTGCTGCAGAAAGTGGTAAACTAGATGGAGCAGTGGTCTAATTTTTTGTAAGGTAGGTTCCTGTGTTGCTACTTCTTCTTACTGGCCCCTAAATCCAGATAGGATGTATGTTCGTGCTAGCTCTATTCAGGCCTTCAAATTATGGGATGAGGAATCATAGAATCATGGAAATGTAGAGTTGGAAGAGACCACAGGGGCCATCCAGTCCAACCCCCTGCCATGCAGGAACATCCTCAAAGCACTCCTGACAGATGGCTATCCAGCCTCTGCTTAAAAACCTCCAAAGAAGGAGACTCCACTACACTCCGAGGCAGCATATTCCACTGCTGGACAGCTCTGACCATCAGGAAGTTCCTCCTGAGGTTCAGGTGGAATCTCCTTTCCTGCAGCTTGCATCCATTGCTCCTTATCCTGGTCTCTGGAGCAGCGGAAAACAAGCCCACTCCCTCCTCTACATGGCATCCCTTCAAATATTTAAACATGGCTGTCATGTCCCCTCTCAACCTTCTCTTCTGCAGACTAAACATACCCAGCTCTCTAAGTCTATCCTCAAGAAGAAGGAGGATAAGTACACTGGGTCCAATTGCTTTCATCACTGCCATTGTTAGTGTCATGCAGCTTTCTCTGTTTGTGGAGGCATACTGCAATATAGAAATTTAGAAGATCAGAGTTCTAAATTGCACAGATGCCTCTGCATGACAGAAAGCCTCTCTGCTGGTAAGGGTTTTGCCTCCAACAGGTGAAAATTGATATGGACATCACTGGAACATCAGGAAAGAAACTCTTCACCCTAACATTAGAGGTTAGTATGAACAAGAGTCTTATCTGAAATCCTGGACCAATATCTTATGTAAAGCTGGAAACAAAAAAAATAGCTCTTTCAGAGTACCGATGTGTGACTGCAGGCTGGAAGGGCAGGACAGGGGCAGCCAGTCTGGTAGCAATGCAAGTAGTTCTACTATTTGATTGGGCACTTCTCAGCTTACTCTGCAGTCTAGTTAATGGCTATCTTGGTTGAATGTCATGGCAGAGCTGTGCCAGGGTGCTGGTCTAGCTACCGGGAAAACAGAGAATTCTACTGGTGTGAGGAGGTACTGGGCACCTCCTTATGCAAGCTTGCAAAAGCTACAACCATTTGTACAACCATTGCAATTATGTGCTGGGGAAAACCCTAGCACCCCAATAGAATACTCACTGAGGAGAGACAGAATCATAGAATCATAGAATCATATAGAGTTGGAAAAGACCACAGGACCCACCCAGTCCAACCTCCTGCCATGCAGGAACCCATATCAGAGCACTCCCAACAGATGGCCATCCAGCCTCTGTTTAAAAACTTTCAAAGAAGGATACTCCGCCACACTCCCAGGCAGCATATTCCATTGCCAAACAGCTCTGACTGTCAGGAAATTCTTCCTGAGGCTTAGGTGGAATCTCTTTCCCTGTAGTTTGAATCCATTGCTCTTTGTCCTAGTCTCTGGAGCAGTGAAAACCAACGCCATTCCCTCTTCAATTTGACATCCTTTCAAATATTGAAACATGGCTATCATGTCCCCTCTTAATCTTCTCTTCTGCAGACTAAATATACCCAGCTCCCTAAATCGCTCCTCATTGGGCATGGTTTCCAGACCCTTCACTATTTTGGTTGCCCTCTTCTGGACACATTCCAGCTTGTCAATATCATTCTTAAAGATGTTACCAATCATTGTGGCAAAATACTTAGTTAGATTCAATAATAGCAGAATTAATAGATAAAACAACTGATAGACCAGAAGATTATCTAGTCTGGGATAGTCTGGACAGTGACCAATGAAATTACTGTCCAAAGCCCATCAGCAAGACATAACTGTAACAACATTCTCTCACTCATTTTCCCCAGCAATTGGTATTGACATCCATCCTGACTAGTGACCTTACCTTGCATGAATTGATAGCTTTATCTTTTATTTATCTCATGATCTTTTATAGCTGTCTAAGCTGGTGTTCATCCCTACTACATCTTGTGGAAGCAAACATAAGTAGAATGGAACTCCATCTCATACCAAAGCATCATTATTTCCCAGAAAGCATAGTCCCCCATTCCAAGAAATGCCACTGAATGGAGGAAAAATATATTCTGGGATAACATGCAAACTATGTTCGCAATTGTATGGTGGAGATCTGTTGTTCTGCAAACTTACTGAGAACTTTCACATACCCTTTTAGGTACAGAGGGAACAGTGTCTTCATTTTAATCAGTTTCACAGGTACTGTAAGATGGGAAACATTGAATTAAAGTATTTCATTTTCCCTATAAAACACTCTTGCTTCCATACCCACCCCACCTTGCTTAAAAATATGCCTCTTTCTCCTGTGTATAATATATGCCAGCAATTAATCCACATTCCTTAGTCAAGAATGTTAAGGAGGAAAGAGTAAAACAAAATCTCTCCATCATTTCTGTACTGAAGGGTAATCTCGCTAAAGTAGGTTATAGGTACTCGGGCTAGGCTATTGGCTGGAATAGTTTAAGCAACAACAAAATCCTTCTGAAACCTCAAAACGTTAGATCTGCAATTGAACCTTTAAGTGGTGGATTGATTGCAAAAGCTTGTCAGGCTGGAAAAACAAAGGAAGGCATGGTTAGTTTTATTATTATAAGTCCTGTTTTATGCTTGTTTTCTCACAACCTGAATAAGACCATCTGGTTAAAATATCACCTCTAAGCTCATTTTTCTGTGTCTGCTGGGCATTGGTGAATTGGAAAGCTACTAAGCAAGCCTAATAAAGAACGCTGTGTTTGAGAGCTTTGGAGCTGTGAAAATACGCCAGATGAATCTGCTGAGGGACTTTTAAACAACATTTCAAACTGGAACCACCTGAATTTGTTATTTGATTTCATGTGCTTGGGTAGACTGAAAATCTGCAATGTTTTTTTTAAGAGGTGACTTAAGTCAGGTTGACAAACTGAAATGAAGATTTTTAATTTTCAGAAGCAATGACCCTTCGTAAAATCATTGGGGCTGGCTCCCTGGTGGAGCTTTCCATCCACGTGGCACCTTACAGAATCAGAGAGGAAAGGCAATAGAGAGCTCTGCTCCCAAGGAAGCTACATAGAGGGAAAACAACAGAAGACAGGAGGCAATGGTAATGGTTCATAGACCAAGCGGTATAGTTGCATCACTCCGAAGTAGCAGGAGTGACATCCCCTCTCCTCTTGGTCCACAAGCTGCCCATGAGAGGGAGGGAGTTGCTTTGGAGAGAAATGTGATTTAATGCTACTGCATGTATTTGAGACCTAAATTCAGTGTTGCATGGTGCTTATAGCACGGGTGTGATTGAATGTACACACACTTCCTCATGTCATTTCCAATATGGACTCTGAAGGGTCTCCTGCTGGAACAGGGATTTGGGTTGAGGAGATTACCTTTTGCTAATGCCACTGGATTCCACTGTTCTGTTAGCAGAAACAGGTAAAACTTAATCTTTTTTTCATTCAGATTAAGAGCTGAGCTACAACTCCCATCAGTGTTAGCCTGTACAGCCCCTTGTAAAGAATGGTGCGAACTGCAGTCCAACATGGATTGTCTTCATCTATGGTGAAAAGGATAAAACTGAAACCACAAAGGAAGGGTAATTTTTGAGCAAGGATCTGAAAGATGGGGGACCATCTAGTCACCTTTCTCATGTGACACAATTATTGGACCATAATTCTGGTTCAGCTATCATGGCTGCATCTTATAGAATCCTAGGTTTTGTAGGTTGGTGAGGCATTACAATCTCTAGCAGAAAATTTTAAGTACATCCCCCTAAATTGCAAAACTCCAAAGTTGCTAGGATGGAATCTTGTCAGTTCATGTCAGTTAAAGTGGAATCTTAGGCCATTTTCATCATAGACTGCTACAGTGCTCTTATTCCACTATCAACATCCTGTGGAATTCTGGGGTTTGGAGTTTACTGAGGCCAAAGAGCTCTCTGGCTGAGAATTCTAAATGCCCCTCCTTAAACTGAAAACCCCAGGATTCCACTGGATGTTGGAAGTGGAATAATAGAAACTATAAGAGTATAGTGCGGAAATGGCCTTAGTGTTGTAATTGTGTCATGTGAGAGTGCCCTAGGGATAGTCTTATCCTTAGGCTTTGCTAGCAGAGGACTGTCCTGATTATATGGTGGTGGTGATGGTGTGTGCTTTCAAGTCATTTCCAGCTTATCTTGACCCTCAGGCAAATCACAAGGTTTTTCTGAGAATGTGTGTCACCCAAGGTTACCTACTGGGTTTCCATGGCAAGATGGCGAAACAAAACTTGGTCTCCAGGGTCATACTCCAAAGCTACACCACATTGTTTCTGATCCTGATTGTGTACTACACCAAAATGAGTGACCTAGTGCTCTAACTAAGACCATTTCCACACGGGGCGAGGGAATCGCCCCACGCTGCTGGTTACTGGACTTTTTGGCTCCCCAGTCTGGTCCACGCCGCTCCGGAACAGAGCGTGCTCATCGATACGCACTGCTCCGGCATCCCAAATGGCGGCTTCTGGTTGGTCCAGGGTCTCGACCAACCGCTGAAGCTCGCCAGACTAAAGCCTGCCCCCAGCAGATCACAGGCTCGCATTGGAGCAAGCCTGCGAATCTGCATAAGGGAGCAAGCTCGCAGTGGCATGCTCTGTGCTTTTGAAAGACCTGTTTTTAGTGGTTTCTCAAAAGCACGCCGGACAACCACTTGGGGTCGTTCCGGAGCGGGCTGAGCTGTGGATCTATGTTAAGTAGGTCCAACTCAGTCTGCTCCCAGGTGCAGACCTCCTCCTTGGAGGACGGACTGCACCGTTTTAAAAACCCCATGCGGAAATGGCCTAAGAGTATAGAAGACTATTGCTAAGTTTTTAAAGCAGATTGAAAAAGAAGATTAGGTTAAAAAAAAGATAGAGAGAGAGAGAAACTTTCAAAATCTTATCTTTCATGTAACACTCACAGCATTACGTCTAGATTCTCATGGTAAAATTGCTTTATTTACTGGTAGGAGATCAAAATTCTTACTGTTTCTTGCTTTTTGTGCTTTCATGGCACTGTTTCAAAACTTGGAAAAGTTACTTTTGAGACTCTAAATTTTGGAATACTCTCCCAGCTGGCCATATTGACTAGGGGATTCTGGGATTCTGTCTAAGCTGTGTGAATTTTCACACCAGAACCAACCAAGACAACATTTCTTGGATGTTCATGTGTCGTTTTTTACAGAGAATGATACTCTGTTTTAAAGGCTTTTGGTCCTCTATTTCTCTGCCCCATGTCAGGTTCAAAGATTTTTGAAAACCTTAAGAAAGGGAATAAAGGGCCTTTAATTTACCTATCCAGGGTCAACAGCTGGACAGCAAACAAATTAAGAAACAAATAGGTTACTTGGCCTAGTCTTCCCTCCTATGGCAAGATATGGGCCATTTCCTCACTACCCTGTTATAGTGTTATTATTCCACTTTCAACCTCTTGTGGAATTCTGGGGTTTGTAGTTTGCAATTTACCGAGGCCATAGAGCTCTTTGACTGAGAATTCTAAACGCCCCTCGCTAAACTGCAAACCTCAGGATTCCATAGGATGTTGAAAGTGGAATAATAGCAGTATAACAGTGTAGTGTGGAAATGGCCATACTGGATTCCTATTTAAAATATAGACATTATTTCTAGTCATTTATTTAGGGTGTTAATATACAGTTTGTCTGACAAATGCCCTCAAAGTGGTTTATGAAAAGAAAAATGTAGAATAACAAAGTCTCAGAATTCACCACTGAAACAATTGTTCTAAATGTTCAGCTATGTATATTAATTAGCATATATGCAAATACTCTGCAAATCAACATCTTTCATTTCAGTCTTCTGTTTTTGTGTTGGTTCCTCTGCATTTATGGTCGCTCTGAACCTTTTGCATTCTGTTTGCAGCATGGCATTTCAAAATATAGTGCACACCCACCCACCCATCAGATTCAATTTCCATGATTGTCTTCCCTCTCCTGAGAGAATTGTGGGGGGGGGGGTTCTGGGAGATATACTTTATTGTTCTCCTCTTCTTTTCTTGCCAGGTGGTGCCTCACATTGCAGCTGCAAATTATATTCCCATCCAAACATCTCAGTCATTCCTTCTATCTATGTGATCCAGCAACTGCTTAAAGACCATTGGATTCAATTTTAAAAATAGCAAAGAGGAGCAAAAAACTTGCCTGTGTCTTTTTGAAAGCCCTGAAGTTGAAATTAAAGTGCTATTGACATGGGAATTGTTGTCATGGGCAAGATGAGTTAGCCGGCCTAAGCAGTTCATTTAATAGTACTGGCTAACTGGAGTAAACACTAGTAGTTTAGAAAAAACAGTATTGATTGATTGGTTGGTTGGTTGGTGGTTGCTTGCTTCTATAGCCCACCTTTCTTCTGATGAGACCTAGAAATAACAGGCCACTGTACAGAATTTTGTCCAAACATTCTACACTTCTTTTTGTGGGAACCATCATTTCCCTCCCATAATATGCCTGCAATGCTGCTAAGCCTGGGGCATTGTGAGAAATCGGACTGGTAGCCTGGTTGCCAGTAAATAGCAACAGAGAGGGAGAAAGAATGAAAGAGAGATTTTGCTACTGCCTTGGTCCCAACCCTTAGACCAGTGCTTCTCAACCTGTGGGTCCCCAGATGTTTGTGGACTTCAGCTCCCAGAAGCCCCAGCCACTATGGTCAATGCTCAGGGCTTCTGGGAGCTGAAGTCTAGAAACATCTGGGGACCCACAGGTTGAGAACCACTGCCTTAGACACTTTTGAAAAATTTCTTCTCCCTCTTTGGAAAGTCAATAAAGTAGTCAGCCTCTATCCACATTTTTCATTTTAGATATCTCAGATGAGGAGGTAAGAGGAGAATGCTGCTTCTCTCTTATTTTTTTCTAGCTGGCAAGAGCCTAACTCTAATAATGTCAGGCTCTGGTGTCAGAGCACTCCAGCTCTTCAGGCAGGATTTCTCTGCTCAGTAATGCCAAAACAATGGGAAGCTAACAAGTAAAGCTCTGTTTTATGAATATTTCTACCCTCTGGCTTCAAAATTTGTCTTACCTTCCATCTGTCCTGGTTTGCCAGGGACAGTCTCAATTAATCATCTGTCATTCCACTTTTTCAGCTGCATTTAAAATGTCCCAGTTTCCTTCTCCTCCTCTTTCTCCCCTTTGTCCTCAGCTTCCTTCAGTAGCTGCAACCTGACTTCAATAAGTAGTTTGCACTTGATTAACTCAGGTCATTTCCGCATTAGCCTGTTATAGTGCTATTATTCAACATCTATGGAACTGGGGTTTGCAGTTTAGGGAGGGACCTCAAAGGCCCCTTCCTAAACTGCAAACCCCAGGATTCCATAGGATGTTGAAAGTAGAATAATAGCGCTATAACAGGCTAGTGCAGAAATGGCAGAAAAGGGAGAAGAGTGGATGGAGCAGAATCTTGCCCTTCCCGGTAGACTAAAGGAAAAGCAAACCTCTTAGTTTGTGTGCTCTTCTTCATTAATAACTTCTGCCTTCTTGGCCACGGCCATATGTGTCCCAGTTTTCATCTGTGATATGTTGGAGGAAACTGGCAAATGACCTCTAAATATTCTTTGCCTAAGGGAACCCTGGGAAATGAATTGGGTGACCATAAGTTGACAGGTGATTTGAAGGCGAACACACACACACAATAGCCAATTTTTGGGTAGAAGGGTTAGGCTATCATCCCATCCCTGAGCAAGCTCAGTACCTTCTGAAGAAAGCTTGTCTCCTTGTTTGGGAAATGGCTTTTTCTGACTTTATTGACTCTGATTCTTTAAAAAGCCAGGTACTTCCATGTTTTCATTCTCCAAGTAAGAGAATCACCAGTTCTAAGATTAGCCATTCAGCGCTTTGTCACATATTCCACCTAACAGAAGCGTCTTAGAAGGAACAGCTGTCTTCAGAATAATATGATGGAATGACCTGTGGGAAAGAAGTGTGTAAAGAAATAGATGTCCCCAGCAAAATCTGTGTCAGTCCGCAATAAGGTTTGGCCAGACTGCTGAGATTTTCCTTAGGAGCTTAGGTTGAATAAGTCCTTATTGGAGAATTTGGGAGATTCTTTTAATTTAGAACTGCTGACACTTTAAAGCAGATATTTTTTTTCCCCCCAAACATAATTGGTATGTATTCTTATATGCTCACTGGGCAAATATCAGAGATCTGGAGGAGAGAAATCAAGGTAAAGTAGAGGGAAAAAATGTAACTAGAATAGGCCTCATCCAAACTGGCTCTACTTAATTTGAGCTCTTAGCCTTACAGTGAAACTGGTGTTAAGCAAATAAAATCTCTCCATGCTATGGAAAAATCAGCTGATAAATGTGCTGAGGAATCTGAGCTCATGTTGCGCCTCGTTTGATTTATGCAGTTTGAACTATGTGCGGTTGCAGACAGCTTTCCAACATTTTGCTGTGCTCCGTTTGACCAGCCACAAATGGCATGAAAACAACCCTCTGGAGGGAACAGCAGTGCAAGAAACTTGCCGGTCAGCTGTTCTCTGCACGATTTTGCAGGAGTAGTAACAGCAATTATGCAGATAGGTTAAACTCCTACTTTCATCATTCCCAACATAGTTTATGTTGCTTCAGCATAAAGCATATCTGCACAACAGAGTTACAGAAGTTTGTTAAAACTTTTATTGTCCTGGCTTTATCCTGTGGAATCGTGTGATCTGCAGTTTGATGAAGTACTTCGAATTCTCTGCTTAGAGAGAGTTCTCTTTTGTACTCCACTGAACTATAGCACTAGAACTCCCAGAGAATTTTAAATGCCACATCAAACTATAAATCCCAAAATTCTGTAGGATGTAATCAAATTGATATCAAGCTATTCTAACTGTATAGTGTTATAGATCCCTTCTTAAATTAGTAGATGCTGATTCTAGCTCTTTTTTGTTCATTTTTGCATGGATTTTGAACTCCTGCAAACTTCCCACAAGACCTTGAGTGTTTCTATTTCTTTCTCTGGACAGATCTATCTATCTATCTATCTATCTATCTATCTATCTATCTATCTATCTATCTATCTATTTGCTTACTGTATCTTTCTACCATGAATGTCATCCAACCTGGATTTGCTGCAGGAATGCACAGTTGGCCAATAATATTTTATTTGTTATTTGATTTATTTGATTTATATCCTACTTTTCTCCTAAATGAGACTCAAAGTAGCTTACAATTCAAATTAAAACATAATGTCTAAAACAATACGGAGGACAACAGTTAAGAACAAAAAAGAAAAAGAAAAGTTAAAATACACCCATGTAGAATTTACATCCATCCAACAATGCATGAGTACATGTTTTTGTATATTTGTTTTGCTTTTAGTATTTCTTTCTAATTCTGAAGGCAAAAGTCCTCCGGAGGACATACTTCAAGCCATGACATATGTCCTGCAGGCACATAAATACAACCCTGTGACTTTCATATTTGCAGATATCCTGTTTTATCCTGTTTTCCTCTCCCTTTACAAAGAAAACTCAGTGTTTGAGAGAACTGCAAACTAGGATGTGCTAGAGTGGCCTAAGATAAATTTAGCCAAAGCCAAGAATGCCCCGGTTTGGCTCTGAAATGTATACAAAGCAGCCAAGAACATTGGGAAGGCTGGTTCAATGTCAACACTAGGAACATAGTGTATGGCACACTGCAAGAAACCCAACTAAATTACATATATCTTATGGAGATTATATAAAGAATTCAAAATCATAAAGCTTTGACTCACATGCAAGATGTCTTTCTCCGGTGCAAGAATGATAATCAGTTCTCTGTCACCAAGATAATGCATTTTCATTCATTATTGCAATAAGGTTTTAGAGGCTGACTTTTTGGTTGGTCACGAGTTTTTACAACCATGGAGTGCTTATTTTCTCTGTATTCTATCATGCTTGGAGTGCACATTTAGTTGTGATTAACAAGGTGGAACGTAATCTTATGAAGCCTCAGCAAAGTGGGCTATTTTCTGCATGGATGGGGCCTCTTCCACTATATTAAATTTCACACAACATTCATTATAGTAGTTCTTGGAGGCACTGTGAGAAAATGTAGTTATTCTACCCAAGTGTTGCTATTTTATTTGCTCGCAATACCTCAGAGCAACCCTATGTCAGATACTCTGAGGCTGTGGTTAATTTAAAATCATGAGCCATTCCACCATGAAAGGCCTTGGGTTTGCCAGAGCAATGGGATCTGCTGAGGCACTTGAACCCTGGGAGCTGTTCAAAGACATCTGTTGGTGATGCCATCCGTGGGGTTAATTCTTATTGGTTGTGCTATTGTTGTGCACTTTTAAACAATTTTTGACTTATGACCACCCATTGTATTCAATGGAAAATACTGCTGGAAAAATGCATAGGATTAGACAAGTTGTATTTAATCAGCGAGTTGTGTTTCATGGGAATAAAATTGATGTTAGCCGCTGCAAGAATTTATGTGGTGTATTTATTGTTTAAAGGAGAACGTTGAGTATTTGGCCAAGACTCTAGGAACCAGGATTTGAATCCCTGCTCAGCCATGGAAAACCCATGGGTGAACCTAGGCAATCACACTCTCTCAGCCTTAAAGGAAGGTAAAGGCAAACTGCCTCTGAATGAATCTTGCAAAGAAGACTCCAGTTATTAAAAATCAGAGCTGAACTGAAGAAACATAATGGTGATAGAATGTATGCAACTCCCAGGTTAAGAGACAACATAGCATTTAATACCAGCTAGGTAGCAACAGCAGGAAAGTGATATTGTAGATTTTCAGAGGCATATGCCTAGCCAAATATGCATCAAATAAGATATAAAGGGGAATAGGTACTCCATAAAATTGAAAAGTGTTTTCTGCACAGGAAACCGATTTTCCATGCAGAAGAGTTTATTTTTGTGAACCACACACACACACACATACATACATTTTTCTCCATAGAATAATTCCTCTGCAAGAATTCAGGATGTTCAAATACCAAGGGAAAAATGTGCAAAACTCTTGCTGATTGGTTATTCTTCCAGATGGGATTTCCTGATGGGAAATTCATTTTTAGACCATTCTGAATATTCTTTTGATCCCTAATACACACTAGGGCCATTTCTGCACTACACTAGTGTTATACCACTTTCAACATCCTGTGGAATTCTGAGGCCAAAGAACTCTCTGTCTGAGAGTTCTAAATGTCTCTCCCTAAACTTCAAACCACAGGAATCCATAGGATGTTGAAAGTAGAATAATAGTACTATAACAGTCTAGTGCAGAAATGGCCTAAGAAGTAAATTACATTGAGTTCAATGGAGCTTACTCACAAGTAAATAAGCATAGGATTGGAGCTCTACAGTATGCTTAGGCTGGTGATAAAAACAAAGAGATATGAAGCAATGCTTCATTCCACCTTCCAGGTATGAACAGAGAGCTCCAGAGCATGCCACTTGCTTCCTCCATAAACTCAAAGGGAAATGCTTTGTCAGCAAAGGAATTCCATGTGAATATCAGGGGCTCCTGACTCACAAGATATTGCTGGATAGTAATAGTGAGCATGAAAAAATAAGCTCTTCTAGACCAGTCTGATACAATTATGATTCACAAATCTGTCACTGGCCCAGTCTATTTGGGAAGTCTACTCTTTTCTCTCCTTGCTAACACAACAAGGTCTGTCATGCATTTTATGAAAACAAGATCAAAGATGACCTGATAAGCCATCTGAGTCAGACCTTGTGTTCCTGCTTTTTAAAAAATGAGATAAGACTTAGGGGCTAGTTCTTTTAGTTCTTTCTTTAATATTTTGACACAATGGAACAACAGGAAATACAACCCAGTCCACCTCTTGCTGTCCTTAAGTTACACTGCTATCCTAACCAATAGCACAAGAAGCCATAGGGGAAAATACAGATACAAAAAATTGTTCTCATCCAGTGAATCAGGTGTTGCCCTTAATGTTTGGGTTGCTAGGTGGGATACAGGATGGGCCTCCCATAATTCTAATTCTCAATAGGTCATAGTGCAAGATGACTACCATAAAACTGTATCAAGCAGGACGAAGGTATCTGTCCCGTCTTGCCTTCCAAACTCCAGCTTGCAGCTGCAGCTATCCTCTCCTAATATAACTCTTGCCTTCCTGGTAGAGAGTGGGAGAGGGCCCTGGAGGAACACCTAGCTCTGTTCTTTGTCACTGGTGCCTCCATCCCTATCCCCTGCTTTCCACTGGTGAGGCAGTAACTGTGCTGGGAAGGATAACTGTAGTCAAAGGTTGGGGTTTGCAAGGTAAGACGACACAGATACTTTCATCCTTCTTGATGGAGTTTTATGGTACTATGTCTTACTTTATGTTCTGTTCAAAATTAGAGTTACAGGAGGCCCAGTCCATATCCAACTTGGCAACCCTAAAGTTAAGATAAATGCATGATTCACTATATGCAAGCTGAGATTGCTAGTTGACGTTTTAAAAAAAATGAGTTTTTTTCCCCAACAAGTTCTATTCTGTTTGTTTTTGAAGAAGATATCAACAGGTGCCCACTCATTGTTCACCTTATCATCTGTTGACCGTTTAAGTCTCTGGGTTAAGATGTTGAGGGCTTTCATTTCTAACAGAGCATGAAGCCATTGTTCTATTTGAGGCGTTTCTTCCTTTTTCCAGGCCTTTGCATGCTCAATTCTTGCCACTGTGGTCATGTAGAGCAGGATTCTCCAAATTTTTCTTGTTATGTTTATGTCTACTTCCTGTAACATGTTCAATGAGTAAAAGAACAGGTTGCTTACCTGTAACTGTGGTTCTTCGAGTGGTCATCTGTGCCCTCACACATTGGGATCTTCGCGCATGCGCGGTAGCGTTCGGAAGATTCTAGAGCTAAGCAGCTTGATGGGAACACCTCCCCCCTGCTCGTACTGAGTGTGCTCAACCCACCAAGCCAAGGGTCTCTCCTCAGTTTTGGAGTCCACCAGAGCAGGACCTGAAGAGGGGAAGGTTGGGCGGGTACGTGTGAGGGCACAGATGACCACTCGAAGAACCACAGTTACAGGTAAGCAAGCTGTTCTTCTTCTTCATGGTCTCTGTGCCTCACACATTGGGAGACTGTGTAGCTTACCAGTGGACAGTGGGTCAGGTCCTAGAGAACGGAAGACAGCACTGCACAGCCAAAGCGGGCATCGCGTCGAGCCCAGCAGTCCAATCAGTAATGGCATACAAAGGTCAAAGGTCATTACCAGGTGGCCACATGACACAGCTCCTGCAGTTCTACACCTCAAAGGAGACCTGCTGAAGAGGCCACGGTTCTATTAGAATGGGCACGGAGGAAAACTTGCGGAGGCTGGTTAGCCAGTTCATATGCCAGCAAAATTGTCTGGGCCACTCATTTGGAAAATCTCTGGGTGGATACCTTCTGGCCCTTCCGGGGACCACCATAGCACACGAAGAGATGAGGAGTCTGACAAAAAGGTGAAGCGTGCTGAATGTAGAAGGCCAGAACTCAACAGGCTTCGAGTGAGTGGAGGGATTGCTCCAAAGGTGTAGACAGCTCCAGGTAGAAAGTTGGAAGGATGATGTCCTGGTTAAGGTGGAAACTAGAGACAACCTTAGGTGGGAAGGAGATGTCAGGGCGAAGAACTACCTTGTCCCAATGGAAGACCAGGAAGGGCTCATCGGACCGCAATGCTGTCAACTCACATGCTTGCCTGGCCAAGGTGACAGCGACAAGGAATGCAGTCTTAATGGTGAGGAATCTATCATCGGTGGTAGCCATGGGCTTAAAGGGTGGTCGCGTCAACTGGGTTAGTACTAAGGACAGCGACCAAGGTGGGATCGGTGGAGACACTGGTGGGTAAAGGTGCTGCAGGCCTTTCACAAATTGCTTGAGGGTAGTGTCCCAAAAAAGTGCCGCCGAGGGAGAGCCACATGGTTGGTAGGTGACAATAGCCACGAGGTAGACCCGCAGAGATGGAAAGTCCCTGTTCCTGAAGGTGCAAAAGGAAGTGCAGCACAGTAGGAAGGGCGACCAGCAATGCCGGTTCGCGACGAGCATCTGCAAAGGCCACGAATCTCTTCCACTTGTAATGGTAAGACCTATGTGTAGACAGCTTCCTGGCTGCAGTGAGGACATCCCATATGGCTGGAACATCTAAAGGGTTATCCTCCACATGCGGAGAGCCAGGACCAGCAGGTCTGGGTGCAGCACGAGACCATCTGAGTGGGAAAGGAGGTCCAGTACTGCTGGAAACTTGAGAAGCCGGCCTCTAGCGGCCTCGATGAGGGGCCCGAACCAGTGCTGCCTTAACCAGTATGGAGCCACAAGGATGGCGTCAGCATGATTGGAAAGTATCTTGGCAATCACTTGACCCAGAAGTGGGAACAGTGGGAACACATACAGTAGCCCCTCATTCCACTGAAACTGAAAAGCGTTGCCAATGGATCCACGACCCAGGCTGG